>CM039134.1:12607480-12966586 GCA_022036555.1 Microstegium vimineum
ACTGTACGACATTAACCTAGTAGTACGTAGTTTGCAACACATATTACAGTATTACTTGTTGCCTGGAAAATTGGAAATTATATGCGGTAAGCACCTTTCACTCTTTCAGGGTGCCGATTGCCACCGAAACGCGAAGCAATTGCGATACGTGATTACATGGTGAACCGAGGGGGGCTGGAGCTAGCCAGTAGCCACTGCACGTACCGAGGGGGCTGCTCTGTTTGCCTGAGGCCCATGCTCGACGCAGAGAGGGCAAGGAATATATAAAAAATACTGTAGGGGTCTTGCCGCTGTGTGTGCGTGCGTGTCCGCTTCGGAGTTTGCTGCGCACCAAAAACCAAAAGTATGCCTGTATCTGAAAAGTGAAGCAGCACCACGGGGTCCATCTACAGTTCTACTAATAGTAGTACTACAAGTAATATACTTGTACGTATGTATTTTAATAGTAGCATGCTGCGTTTTTCTTTCTTGAGGATTTTATCGTCTGTGCCACCGTGGAACTGGAATAGTAGTTTCTGACTAGTAGCTGCTGCTGAACATCGCCGGCCCTGTTGCTCCATCTACAGTAGTACTCCATTTATATCACTTGTTTTTTAGTACTAATTGTCTGAAACTCCCCTGTAGCTGCAGCCTGCAGGCAGAGACAGGCATTGTGTTTTGTTGTGGATATAATATAAAAGTTGAAAGCTGGTGCTTGGTGGTACTCCCTCTATATATCCGTGAAAAGGTAAGAGATGCTACAATTTTAGAGGCTATCACTTTCGTTCAACAAAAATGCCTTTTTTCCCCTAGCAAGTGACTAACCATACACTGTAGGCCGGGCATTTCATTATTTATTTTGTGAACTGTATATATGATGTTGATGTGTCATTTTCTTGAGACCTCAAACCTTTGAGACTCGATCGTATATATGATGTGTCATTTTTATTTTCCTTGGGAAAATATATAGGCTGTGTTTAGTTCCCCAACTCTTCCCCAACTTTTCATCACATCCCCATCGCATCGAATTTCTATTCTCCGTCACATCAAAATACCGGCACATATATGGAGTACTAAATATAGATGAAATAAAAATTAATTGCACAGTTTTGTTGTACTTTGCGAGACGAACATTTTAAGCCTAATTAATCAATGTTTGGACAATTATTACTAAATAAAAACAAAATTGCTACAATGTGACGTGACAAGTGCTACAAGATTTTTCTTTTACCCATTTCCAGGATCTAAACACAGCCATAGCCACACTCCCGCTAGACGCGGACGCATTTATTAGAGGAAGCAACGACTCTACTAGTGCTGTCCTGTCCCCAGAAATTGCATGCATGCTTGCTTGGACCTTGGAGTACCACCATTTTGCGTGATGTGTTTGATTTTGCTCCACGCTAGTACTCCCACGTGATAACAATGCAAGGTCGTGAGCACGACAACATTGCAATGCATGCAGCCTGCCAGCCCTACATGTAGTGGAGTACTATGCATCTAGGGTGTAGTACGTACTCCTACTCACATGTCGGCCGTGGAGCAGTTGGGAAGAAGCTCTCGCTCGCTCGTCGCACCTTGCTGTATTGGGTGCAGCTGCCCGGCCGGGGCAGCGTTTCGCGGTGGTGGGCATGATGGGGACGTTTAATACCGAGAGGCCGGGTGCAGTGGCAGGCAGGTGTGACGAGTAGAGAAGGGAATTGAAAGCTGGAGGGAAAAGTCGAGCAGCGACGCGACGATGACCTCCTCCGCACAACCTATCACTCCAAAGAGCACTCTGTCAGTCAGTGGTGTCTCCGCTGTAGCAGATCTTTGCTTGACGTCACTGAAGATGGATGCAGGCAGGCAGGTAGGTTCAGGACTTCATCAGGCTGGCGGCTTCTTCCAGTAGTATTTTGCGTAATTGGGTCGTACTCGGACCTTGGGGCCGGGATCGACCCGACATACGAAAGTCACTGTGTCCTTGGTGGCAGTAGTATACCTCGTGGTAAATGCTTGTAGTACGTAGATGTAAAAACGAACGTGATCCGGTGGCGTACGTCCTTGTATTGTACTACTACTGTGCGCAACAGTGAAGCTAACGTGATCCGGTGTCAGCACAGCATGTAGAGAACTCAGAAATGAGAGGTTCCAGCAGGCCGGGGAGCGCGCGGTAAAAGTGAATGTACAGCAGAGCCGGCCGGCAGAGGAGGGTCCGGGCCGGAGTGCGTGTGGACGGTGGTGTTTGGTGTAGGCCCCGTGACAGCACCCAACACAAGCTGCTGCTGCTGGATTTCAGGGCTCGCCTTTGGCATCTCCCCGTTGGCCGCGCTCGCGGGCTGTGTGGGTGTCATCCTAGTAGCAGCAGCAGTAGCTGAATCAGCCGCATGCCAGGAGGCAACGGCTGGCGCTAGCTCAGCTCTTGCCGTCCGTCCACTCCCGCCATCGCTCGCGTCCGTACGAGCGCATGCGACGCCGTCGTCTCGTCGTCTCTCTCTCTCACTCTGGCCCGGTTTCGTCGTGCACTGCTGCAGCCCCAGCCGCGGCCTGGCGAGGCGACCCAACACTTCCTGGGTTGGCAACATACGGTGTGGTGGGCTTCGGGGCCGGGCTGGCAGCCGCAGAGAACTGTTGCTGCTGGGCCTACAGTAGCTAGCTAGGCCCCCCTGGAGATTAGAGAATGTCACTAGCACGGAGTACTCACTAATAACACGCTTGGATCGGACTGGAATGGACGCCGCCGCCGTGCCTCTTTTTTCTTTCCCTTGCTTTAATGAATTTGATGAGTTGGGGAGGTCGCGATCCATGGCATGCTTTGATTGATCTGATCCAATCAATCCAATCTAATCCAATGGAATCCTACAAGGTCTTGTTTCGTTTTCCACGCGTTGCTGCCGGGCGGGGAAGTGCGCTCTCCTTCTAGTGCTCAACATATGACTGTCTGATTGCATGCCCAGCATTTTGTTTTTGTTTTGCCGAGGAATAACTTAAAAAGGTGAGGTTGCTCAAGAGTTGGGGAAGTGCGGACTGCCGAGCACTGCACGACGACCAGTGTACTAGTACGTGTAGCAGATGCAGCCATGTACTACGTAGTACTACTCCGTATACGTAGTACGTATGGGCCCTGTCGAAGAAAAGACGCAACAGTGAAGCTAGCTGGCGGCAGAGACAAGGGGCAGGGGCACAAGCTAGCAGGCGTCGAGTAGCACTGCTCCAGCTACACCCCTGTAATTTCGGCAGTCATGTCCGTGCGCGCTGTTCCAGTTCCAGCTTCCACTCGATATGATGGGAGGTGAAATCCATGCATTAGAGCATCTTTCGTCTCTACATTTTTATTTAGGAGGTGACTTGTAAAATTTGAAGGTCAAATTCAAAATCTAACACTAGCTATAGTCCTTAATTTAAAGGAAAAGGAAAATAGGAGGACCTCATTCCTAGGAATCTAAAACTAAATTTGAGGGTCCTCTTCTAAAATGGAAGCTCAAATAAGAAGCGCATTGAAGTGAATTTTTGTGGACCAAATCCCTAGATCTAGAATAGGGTTGCCTCCCATCAAATTGCTCTCACTAGTGCTTTGGGTTTTTGAATCGCTAGCTCTCAGACGATGTGACCCGCGTCTTATGTTTTCGCTACCGCAGAAAATTTCAGTTCAACCATCATCATGTCTCCGTACTCCGGAGTACTCTACTCCTACTAATGTGAGGCCGTTTACTACCCCTTCATCCTAAATTATAAGACATTTCAAAAATCTTAAAGAGTCAAAGCATCTCAAATTTTACCAATAATTATAGAAAGAAAAACTATAAATATTTATAATATTAAATAAACATGTTATGAAAATATAATTGATAACTAATCTAATAAAACTTAGTTGACGTCATAAATGTTAATATATTGGTATATAACTTTGGTCAGAGTTAAGATAGTTTCACTCTTCAAGATTTTTGTAACGTCTTATAATTTAGGATGGAGAAAGTATTACCATACCTACACATTTTGAATATTGTTATGTAAAGAAAATGAAACAAGCTAATAAAACTAAAAGCAGTTCAAGCGAATAAAGTTTTTTTTATAGCATCCAGCTGACTACCGCACATTTTGTGACCGACTCGGACAGGATATAGTATGAGTGTACCGGAGGATCGCCCGGCCCCACAGTAGCGTGTCTGTATGCATGCATGCATACAGTCTGGACTCTGGAGTGAGAGTGGCAGCTTACGGATCGACCAGATAAAATAATGGCCACTCGGAGATTGGAGATGGAAAGATGCAACACACGCAACACGTTTCAGCATGTCATGTACCGTACGCGTCGTCGATTGGAAAGGAGCATGGGCGTCGATCGTCTGCTACGGTACGGTTCTTGCTGTTTTTCGTGTCAGCCTCCTCCTAGGCCGGCCAGTTCCATCTAACGAGTTTTTGGAGTTTAGGGTTCGTGTCATATTTGGAAGACAAGATTTTTCCTTAGCATCTTGTACGTACTCCTACGTTCGTTCGCACCAAACGGTGTTCCTAGTGACACTGATGAGACCCGGCCCCAAATGATTTGAGACACGATTTTCGATCTGTGATCCCGATCGACATGCATGCTACTCTCTCAGTCTGTTATTAAGTTATTAAGTATATCGTTTTGAATTTTCGTGTCATAATTTTAACTAGATTTTTATAAATTTGTGTAACATTTATGTCTTTAAATAAATTTATTAAAAAATTAGATTAAAAGATCTATCAATTATGTATCATAAATATTAATAGTTTTTTTATATATAATTAATCTAAGTTATTTCTCCAGAAGTGAGAAAGACTTAGGGACGGAGGGAGTAGGATCATTATTGGAGTAGAGATCGAGTTGTCGTGACAAATGTATGTACTATATATCAACGTGTTCATTTTTGTTCTTGGTGTGTTTGCCGGCCGGCGTACACCAACAAATTAAACTACTCCACCGTTAAGTAGAATATCAAAAGTCGTACGTCGTTTGTTGGCCTTTGTGGAGAACGGATCAAAGAGATTTCCATATATGCCTTGCTAGCGCCTGCCCCTGGATCGGAGCTGCAACCGTGACAAGGGAGATTGTAGTGTAGTTAGTGTAAGTGTAAGTGTAACCCCTCTCCTCTGTTGTAGTAGTAGTAGTAGTAGTAGTAGTAGTAAGCAAACCATGCAAAAGGACTTTATAGCTTGATCATATCGCTCAGCCAAGTAGGAGTACGTAACGCCGCAGCTTTGCCCATGCACAGTTTTTAATTTCGACACCGCATGCAGTGCCGCGCGCAGTGGGTAGTATAGTACGACTACTCGGTACACAGATACTAATGGGCGACGTCGTCCTCAGCAGATCTCTCGGCCTGCTGCCCGCCTGCCCCTGCCAGTGCCACGTAGTACGACCACAACGATACACCAGCTGGGCCAGGCACACGTTATATCTTATCTGCTGGTGCACGCTGGATTGGATGGAACCGAGCGCGGGGAGGAGCGGTCACGGTCACGGAGCAGCACGCACGTCGTGGTACTGTACTTCGCTTTGATATGATTTGATTTGCAACAGCACGGCGAGCAGATATATATATATATATATATATATATATATATATATATATATATATATATATATATATATATATATATATGCACGTCGGTCGTATGCATGCAAGTATATACGTACTCCGTATATGCACGACGGCGACATACGTACGCACTCGTTCCTTCCCTCCCTCCCTCCCTCCCGTACGTACAGTACTCCATTGACGACAGACAACGACGGGGCACGTAGGTTACGCGTACGTGGCCGTATCCACGAGACAGCGACAACGCCCCTGACACGTACTACGTGTTGGCGTGCCGGCAGGCATGTGGGCGCTGTGCATGCAGATATTGTGACAGGCATGCTTGGTTATAGCGACTAAAAAAAAGTACATGTTATATTGGATATCTAGACACTATTTAAAAGTATTAAATATAAATTATTTATAAAACTAATTTATCAGTCGAAGACTATTTTACGAAATAAATCTATTAATATAAAATAGTCTATGATTTAATAATATGGTGCTACAGTAAACATATGTTAATAATGTATTAATTAGGTTTAATAGATTCGTATCGTAAAGTACTACATGACGTTGTAATTAGTTTTATAATATAAATTATATTTAATTTATTTAATTGATACAAAACGTCTGATGTGACAAACGACTAAAAATAAGTTAGTCAATTAAACTAACTGCGTACCGTTGGAGTAGTAGGCAGGTTAGGTATAGTAGGTACTACTGTACATGTAGGAGTAGCTGCCTATCTCTAGTACTACTCCGGCCAGCATGCAGACGTTCGTCGATGTACTAGGCTTTGTGTTGTGCATGCAGCTGATGATGCAGGCGTCCGTCCGCCCGGCTGCGTTGCTTTCCTCTCCTCTCCAGCTTCTCCATGGCCAGCCTTGCCACGCGAAAAACAAAAGTAGCCTAGCTATACCATGCATACCACCGCAGGAGTGCGCGCCCGGATGCTATGCTGGGGGAGCAGTGCATGCTTTTGGGTGGCATCATGCAGCTGGCAGCAGCAAGCCGGCCGGGGGTAGCCATGGGCGGCTGCAGCTAGCCTGCACTGCATGCAGGTGGCGTTAAAAGCCGGGCGCGTCAGCATCGTTCTCGCTCATCATCGCCGGCACCGCCACCCAAGGCGCTCTGACCGAGATCACACCGCCCCGGGAACCACCGCAGCTGGACGGACGACATCAGCACCGGTTCACTGACCACGCGCGGTCCACCACGTCCGTCCGTCCTCGAGGCAACCGATTCGGACAAGCGCAGCGCGGCCCAGTTCGACGCTGGTGAGTGGACTGAATTACTGTAGCATCCGACCTGCTGCGGCCTGGCCAGATGGTCTGTTCATTACGGCCCATCAAAAGAGCCCACCGGTTTGGGCACCAAAGCTCAAGCCAACCCACAGATTGAGATTGATGGTAGTTTGCCTCCGGGCTCTCCTTTTATTTCACTCTATTTTATTTTTGTTTTCTAATGATCCGTAACTTATCAATTTCTTGCGTTCCCAATGCGCTAACATTTTAGAGCACAAATTCATAACACCTGTTATTGTTAATCCTATAATTGTCAAGATATCTTTATTAGCTATGTCCTGTATTCACTCGACTTTTCTATAAACTGACTTAGATTTTTTTTTTCAAAAAAAAAAAACTATTTCATCATTCAAATAGTGTTTTTTTCACATAAATGAGATAGTATCCAAAAAAACACACACTACATGTACAAACAATGCATTAGATATAATGTTGCTATATTAATTCTATACATATACTCTTTCCGTCAACCTCACTGTGTTTTAAACTAACATCTACACCATCAAAATATAGTTCATCATGTATGAATCTTATATAACTTTGGTTTTATATATGCTGTAGATATTTATATAATTTTATAAGGTAAAGACTTCGTTAGAACCAGGAAAAATTAACATAACATAAATCTAAGGCAACTTGCAATTTATAACGTCGTACATAGTGGATGCCACATATTCAAGCCTCCATCCTAAAACCAGCTTGGATCCCACTGAGAGGCCGGCCATCATAAAAAGTCTCAAGTTCACACCTCATCCCAACAAGCAAAGTTAGGATGGATCGTACATTTAATTTATTCTCTTATTTTCGGTTAGTCTATCAGAAGAGACTCAATTAAGTGAGCTACATTACGTGCATGGTCGGATTGAACGTGTCAGTAAAACATGAAACACACAAATTAAATTTGCCTTCCAATTTCAACTCTTAATAATTGTGAACATCCATCTCATCACATGGCTAAACGGTCCTCTTTGAAGACGACGTTGCCAACTTGCCACATGAGAACAAAGGCAACGCGAGCAACTTGGTTAGAGCATCTCCAACAGTTTGGTAAACATAATTTGTCAAATGTTGTGTTTTAGCAATTTGCTAAAATAATATACCAAGTTAAAAAGGGGTTATCTCCGACAATTCCCTATTTTCAACTTGCCAAATCAAAAAATAAAAAATAAAAAAATAACGGCCCACCACATTGGTTCCCCTCACGGACCAGCAGGGGAGGAATCTGGAATCCCATCTCATCTCCTCGCCAGGGTTTACGAAACCGTTCGGTAACCGGTCGGTTATCGCGGTAACCGGCCAAACCGCCCACCACCGGTTCGGTTTCGGTACCGGTTTGAATTCAAATTTTAAATTTGAATTTCAAAAAATGGAAAATGCTGAAAAAATTCCTAAAAAAGATCTTTTTTCTTTTTTTTCAAACTTGTACACGTCAAAATAAATAGCAAACGAACTCCAATTTGAAAAATTTGTACACCATTCGACTCTATAAATCATGAACTATTTTTAGGAATTTTTTCAGCATTTTCCATTTTTTGAAATTCAAATTTGAAATTTGGTTTGGGGCGGTTTGGGCGGTTACCGACCAAACCGGACGGGGCGGTTACCGACCAAACCGGACGGTAACCGGCCCTAACCGACCGGTTACCGGTCGCTAACTGTTTGAACTGCGTCGTTTGAATTCAAAATCCAAACCATTCGGTTTGGGACCGGTAACCGCCAAACCGCCGGCCACCTGTTCCCGGTTCCCGGTTGAAAAACGGTAGGCTAAACCCTGCTCCTCGCAGGCTCTCGCGCGGCACCGCCACCAGCCCCGCCGAGAGGCAGCCGGAGGCAGCTCCTATGGCGGCAGCCATCACGCCGGGTCCACGCGAGCTCATCGGCACGGACTACCGGCTCCACGAGCTGGTTGACCCGTCGGTGGCGGACGCGTTCGACCTGAACGAGCTGCAGGTGGTGGCGGACGTGATCCACTGGTCCACGCACCGGGACGGCGCGGCGGCCGTCCATGAAACAGGTGCTCTGTCCGGCCGGTTCGCGCGCCGTGGAGGACGAGGAGGGGTACTACTACTGCCACGGCGTCGGGCGGGTGATGAAGCGGAAGCAAGCGGGCGGCGACTAGATCCAGTTCGGCGGCGACGCGGCGCGGTCGTGGCTGCCGTCGTCGAGCAGCACGTCCAGGTCGCACAGCCGCAGCGCGCTGCTGGAGTGCAACTCGCCCGACCCGGAGTCGTCCCCGGCCCACGGCAACGCCGCTTTCCTGGCGTGAAGAAGCGGCGCCCGCGCGGGAAGGGAGGGGAACAGCGCAGCCTCTCGCGCGATGGCAAGGGGTATACGCGCGCGTAAAGATACACGCGCCCGGCTCCGAGGTTTGACAAGTTGAAATGACAAACTATTGGAGAATAAATTTTGTTTGTTTTGTTAAATTGTGAATGATGGTAAGTCATTTACCAAACTGTTGAAAACGCTCTTAGTATGGCATTTTCCAAGTTACAAACAAACTTAATCGTTTATATTTGGATAGTATTTTGCCACTCCTCCCTCGATTCATTTCCT
Organism: Microstegium vimineum; assembly: GCA_022036555.1. NCBI lineage: Eukaryota > Viridiplantae > Streptophyta > Magnoliopsida > Poales > Poaceae > Microstegium > Microstegium vimineum. Next base: position 12,616,842 of record CM039134.1, read on the forward strand.
TTAGTATATTTGCCGTCGAGGGGAACCAAACACCAAATTAGTTTAACATAAGGTGCTTAGGGCTTATTTGAAATGCAAGAATTTCACCAAAATCGTGTGCGTCAAATTAGCATGCAGGTCTTTTCTTAAGGAATCTATTCAATTTTATAAAAATAGATAAAATTTCCCATGTTCCAAACATACCTTAAGGAGAGTCTTGTTTCACAAGTTTTTCTGAATTGAACATTAATGAGTTGACGTAACATGGTACTCCCTCCGTTCTAAATTATAGTTCGTTTTTTGAACAAACGATGCTTTATTTATTCAACAAACACTTCCGATTAACAAATTCCAATACTCACATATGAGCTACTACTGTCATGAAAGGCATTACGCGCTATCTGCTAGGCACACAAGAATACCAAATACTAATTAGTTCTGTGGCAATACAGGTACAAGGAGAAGCTTCTCTTTTCGGTGCACTGTCACCCCAAATGATTCTGTCATATCAATGCCACTTTTCTCCAATTCTGGTGGTAGCTCCCAGTTGAAGTGGTACACAAGGTTTGCTAGCATGATCTCTATAGAAGAAATGGCAAAGCTTATTCCTGGGCAAATCCTTCGCCCAGCCCCAAATGGCAAGTAGAGGAAATCGTTTCCCCTATAATCCATAGTCATGGCGCTGCCACCTTCCATGAACCGCTCAGGCATGAACCTCTCAGCACTCTCCCAGTAGGTAGGATCCCTAGCAAGAGCCCAAGCATTCACGATGACACGTGTTCCAGATGGTATCATGTAGCCCTCTATGTCACATTCGGCCATGGAGAGGTGGGGCACAAGGAGAGGACCTGGTCCATGGAGTCGGAGTGTCTCTTTGATGACTGCCTTTAGGTAGGACATACCATTCAGATCATCTTCAGTAACAATTTCTTTATCCATTGGTATAATCATCCTCAGCTCGTCTTGTAGCTTGGTCATGAGGTTGGGGTTTTGCATGAGCTTAATCATAGCATATTCCAACACTATGAATGATGTATCTGTGCCAGCTTGGAACATGATCTACATATACAATGAGGATACATAACAGTCAGTAGTGGACCTGATTTATTATTTACTGAACAACACCGTAATTGTGTTTTCTAATAAAAAAGAATGAACATGGAGCAAATTTGAATGTCATACCACCAGTTGTGCCTTAATATGGTCTCTCGTGAGATTGTACTCTTGCTGGACAGAGAGCAACAGATCAATGAAGTCACTTTCCTCGTCGCCGTGCTGTGACGACGATGGTGGTGGCCTTGTCGCATGGTCATCGATAAGCTTGTCAAGAACCTCGTCCCATCTCTTGTGCACCTTCTGAGCCTTAGCGCACAACATCCTCTTGACCATGTCCAGCTTTACCAAGACGGGGAAGTAGTCCTCAAGGTTGAAGCCACCTATGAGTGACGAGTTCGCCATAGCCAGCTCTCGAAAGAGCTTGTCACGGCCTTCCTCCCTGAAATACTCGCCTGACACAGCGTGACACACTATGTCGTTGGCGAAGCAGCTGAGTAGGTCGCTCAATTCAACGGCCGCGCCTGAGATTGCCGCCTCGCGAATCTTGGCCATGACCAACCTCACCTGCCAATTGAGAACATCAAATACAGAACAAGTCACATAGTTCAGTACGTACAGTCACAGTATGCCATACAGTGAATCAACAATTGCAATTTTAGACTTTTAGTTGACGACAGAGATAAAAAGATTTAAGAACCTGTTTGGATTGTCTTAGAACTAATTAAGCAGATAATGTAATCTATAGGTGATCCAAAGTCCAAACACTAATAATAAGCTTCTCCTCTATTTTAGGTGCCTAATTTTTTTATTGGGCATTATGTAATTTTGTCATTGTTTATTAGCTATAGTAACAAAAAAAAATTATCTTATGAGATATCATTTTAAGTGTACAAATTGGTTGTCTCACATTGTTGCCTGAAAATTTGGCCACATGAAAGAAGAAAAATCATTGGCAGTCCTTGAACTTTTTCAAGGATGTAAAATAGGTTCCTTATTAACTCCTAAATTGCATTTTAAGCACGTGAACTTGATTTGGTCTAGTGTGGTCCAAACAAAGACGCATATCTAATCCGATAGCTAATGTGGCAATCTAATTTAGCATTGACATGGATCTAACATGTGGGAACACATGTCAGCATCACATTTCCTCTCCTATACCGATGGTATGCTCTCATGGATGGTCCTTGACTAGCAGGAAGGGGCTATGGCTTGGTCGGTGGTCGATTGACTATGATCGGGGATGTGGAGGCCAACTCTGGCCAAGGGCACTTATCACACTCGCCAATGAGGAGTGAAGGCACAGCTCGATGAGAGAGACGGGGCCAGGGTTCCTCGAAGACACCGATAAGGAGCAAGCGAAGCCCACACACGCCTTTAGAGTTGCCTTTTTGTAGTGGGTTACACTCGCACGCTCCGGTGCTTTTTGCCAAGGCGAGGCCCCCTTGCCAATTCCAGTACTGAGGTGCATCGGCAACCTAAGGGAAAGGGAAAACAAAGGGATCGAGTGGATATGCTCTTCGTAGCCTTGCTATTACCAGCCCAGCCCGACCAATGTCAATTGGAAAACACCCATGGTCCATGTGTGCCCGCTTGATCCGTGTTGCCCCTATGTACTTTGCTCTCGGCCACGCTGCACTAATCCGCTCCTGGTCACACCGTCTCATATGCTCTACCCTGATGAGCCTACACGTACTGTTCAATTCAAAGTTGGAGGATGGCTGAATTTTTTGTGCAACGTATGGAGTTCACAGATCAACCTCTAAGACCGTCCTCGATAAAAATATATCACCAGCAACTAGAGAGTTGAGGAGGCACATCACCGTTATCTCCTCTAGGGAACTAGGCACACAGAGCAGGATTTCCTCTCCAACAGATTCGCTAGCAAGATTATTTTCTCGTTTTTTTCTCACCTACACGTCGGATAAAAATTGAGTCAGCTAGTAATTTAATTGGTATGTTGTTGGGACGCCCTAAGAATTGTTTGGCACTTGGCAGTGGCACCAATGTGGATCATTGTACGGTTGAAACTCTATGTCTAAAGAGGGAATGCCAAGTATGTTTTCTGTTCAGAAGCTATTTGGCGGGTATGTTACGCTTACGCTTTATGTCAATATAATAAAAGCATGGGGGAAATTCTAAAAAAATAAAAATAAAGCAGGGGGGTAACATTTTAAAAAAAACTGTTGGGCCACCTCCGTGCATGCTCGTGCCACCCATGCCGCTGCACCACGGTGGGCCTCCTCCCCACGCCGTGCCAGCGGGCCTGCTCGATCCATGTGTCGTCCCTGCGTTGCTCCACCGCGGATGACGACCATGTATGCTAGCGGCGGCCCCGGACAAGAATGCACCGCCACGTTGGCAAACGTGAGCGGCTATCAGACTGGGGGGAAAAAATTTCAGTGAAGACACTCTCATGCTCAAGCACATAGACACATGTCATAAATAAGAGGCAGTTTCCATAGCATTGATGAGCTTGCCACGTAAGAAAAAATGCTGACATGACATGTAATTAAATGAAGAAAGAGGAAAAAAAAACCGTTTTTTCACAAAGAAACGGCTTCCTCCCTCGCACCGAGGCAACAAGAAATCGCTAAATCGCCGTTGGGGAGAAACGACCCGTTTCTACGTCCCTCACCCACGCCGCTGCACCCCTCGCCTGCGTCCGCCTGCGGGCTCGTCGGCCCCCGCACGTTGCTGCTCCCGCGCCGGCCGTCCGCGCCGCCTGCTCGCTCGATCCATGCCTGCTCGCGCCTCCCGCGCTGGCTCTGCTTGCCCGCGCCCGAGCACCTCGGCCGCGTCCGTGCGCCCTCGCCCGCGTCGCTGCGTGCTTACCTGCACTCGCTCCCCAGCCGCTGCGCGCACCCGCCGACTTGCAGCCGCGCGAGCTCTCTCGGCAGCCGCTGCGTGCGCCCACCAATCGTCGGCTGCTGCAGGCGTCCTTCCTCCGGCAGCCGTGCAAGCTCTCCCGCCGTCCGCTGCGCGCCTACCCGCCGGCTGGCCGCTGCGCGTGCCTGCCATCCAGCATTCCAGCATCCGCCGGCGGCTGCGTGTGCTCGTCAAACAGCAGCCGCACAAGCTCTCCAACCGGGCGCGCTCTGCTTTTTCTTCTCAGAGAAGACAAGTGAGAGGAGGAAGACAGAGTTGGCGCTGGCGGAGAGAAAGGGGAAATTAATGTCGTTTATTGCCGGTAGACTTGAGCGTTGGGTGAGTCAGTTTCCATGTGTATGGAAACTGTGCATGATTTCAACCATTGGGATTGCCCTAAATCTACGGTGATTAATTTCCCATGATTATTAATTCATGAGATTTAAAGATGAGCATGCAGAGCGAGGCACGATGGCACGGCACGAAGCCCGAATTTTTGGCCCGGCCCGAGCACGGCACGACGGCCGGCACGGCACGACACGGTTTTAACGAGAGGCCCGGTAACGGCCCGCTAGCAGGGGAGCTCATATAAAATTGCACTGTAAAACATACTAAATTTTACATTTAATAAGGGGTTTTCCATAAAACGGGCTTCGAGCCGGCCCGTTCATGGTTCGGGCCTCGTGCTTTTCGGGTTGGCCCGGCCCGAAAAATAGCCCACGGGCCGTGCCTGGGCCTACAAGCAGGCACAGTGTCCTGGGGAGGCACGACTCGCGAGCCCGCAGGCCTAACCGGGCCCGGGCCGTGCCGGACCGGGCCAGCCCGTTGCACATCTTTAATGAGATTGTCCTCGCTCAATTTTTGCCCATCAGATCGGGTTTAGGCCTATTTGGATCTGTATTAGGATTCGAACCAAGTTCATGTACCAGCTTTTTTTTTTATGTACCAGCTTAAGAGCTTGAATGAAGACCTACTGTTTCACAAAAAAAAAAAAAGAATGAAGACCTACTTGACATCCCCGACCAAAGATCGTCAGTGAATTTTACTCCACCTAAATAAAATATTAAATATAGCAACTTCGGATTATATATTACTTACAAAAAAAAAAGTACCTCTCGCTCACGAGGCTGACGGTAGGCCCGAACCTTCTTGTTGGTGAGGAGGTGCGTGGTGGAGATCTTCTTGACCTGGCGCCAGTGCTCGCCGTAGGGGGCGAAGGCGACGTCGGTGGAGCCGTAGAAGAGGATGTCAGCCACGGGGGAGTATGCCCGGGACGCGAACACCTGGTCGTGCGTGCGCAGGACGGCCTGCGCGGCGCGCGGGGAGGAGACGACCAGCGTGGGGACGGCGCCGAGGCGGAGGAGCATGAGGCCGTCGCGGCCGTGCTCGACGGCGAGGTCGCGGAGGGAGACGTGCGGGAGGGGCCCTACGAGGTGCAGGTGGCCGATGACGGGGAGCTTGCGCGGAGGCGTAGGGAGCCTTCTCAGCTGCTCTTCTTCCCTGCTGTTTGCTGCTCTCGAGCAGCCATGGCGGCGGCGCCGCATGAATAGGAGGAGAATTACAGGGCAAGCAGCCAGCAGCAGAAGAGAGTAGTAGTAGATCAGCGCTGCTTGTGGAGGTGATGATGATTCGCGCATCTGCTCATGGTGGAGGCCATGTTGTTGCACCTCTTCCTGCAGCACTTGAGCAGCCATGGCGGCTCTGCAACACTTTGGCTGGAATAGCTATCTAGCTTGTTTAGCAGTTTTTACTGAACCGTGTGGCGCGCGTCTTCTCCTATGCGACCCAGCCGTTTTATAGCTCCACACTTCAGTGTTTCACGATTGCAGATCTTTTTGGGGGTATTTAGTTTGACTTTTGGCTGACTAAAGAAATTTTAATAAACAAATAGCTTTTCCAAAAGCCAGTTTTCACGTAGTTTATTTTCTACGGCAAAAAGGGACCTGCTTTCTCAACAGTTGTGGGCATGAAAAATTACCTGCGCTATCATCTATTATGTGTATATCCCGCGTGATATTATAGGCTTAATATGACATCGTTTTCATGAAATATCCAGCGTAGAATAGCCAGTGTTTGGTCAAACTTAAAAAAATACGAAAAAACTAAAAACTATGAGCACCATTTAGTTTCAAAACATCTAAGCTATATATATTTATTTATTTTGAATAAATATCTCATTTTTGGAGGATTTTAATATTATATTTTAGAGTAAATGAATGATAAAAAAATACACGTCAAATTATTTGTAAAGAGAATATACAGCAATAGCAACATGATGTATTTATTCATGTACATGCAAATCATGACATGGACACAGCAAACATACAACGCAAACATACAATGCTACAAAGTAGTAGTTTCCTCCACACGGAAATAATTGCAACGCCGCTTGGGGCTTGATCGACATGTCCTTGACTATTCAGTCTAACACACGCAAACATACAAAGTAGTAGTTTCCTCAAAAAAAAAAATTAAAAACACATAAGTCTATGTCTATCCTATATCAGATGGAAAACGCTTGTGCTTGGATCGATACGTGTCCTTGACTATCAGTCTATGTCTATCCTAGCTATATCACGCAAACATACAACGTAGAAGCAGCTGGAAAACCATATGCATGTGCACGCACGTAAGCACGTTGGTTTTTTTTTTTGACGTTATCTTTAGAAACTTTCTTGACCAGCGTGTGAGCCAGGGCCCAGGCCGGGCTGGGTTATGCGTGCTTCCGGTGCGCTGCCTCGTGGTTAGTTAGGGCGTCGTGTTATCTGGTTGCATTATTGCAACGTTTGAGATTAGGATACAACATTTGTCGTCGCCGGTTTTTGTTTTGTGTGCGGGAGTGTGAAGAACACGGACAGATCGAGACAGAGGATGAGAGTAAATGCTACATGAATCGCTAACAAATCACCAATGACAATAGTTCCATATTAAAATACATGTTTGACACAACTTCACCAATAGCTTTTATTAGTTGTTGTGAGTGATATCTTTTTGTCAAATGAATCTTTTGAAAATAACTTCACTCATAAAGTTCCTTAAATCACGCTTCCATGTAAAACGGAGATATATAAAACTAAAAATATTAGTTTTTCATAGTTTCACCTAACACAAGTAGACTCAGTGTGTGTGGATCTCATATTTACCCTCCAACTCGAAATCGGTCATGGCACGCGTGGAGAACGGGGCCCGAGCCGAGGCTGAGGAAAGGGCACCACTGTAGTGCGGAGGCATGCGTGACCGCCAGGATGGGATGTGGCCACCACCGTGACTCCGTGAGGGTTGTGGGAGCACAACTCGGGAGCCGCCGTACACGGATATCAAGGTGGAGGCGCGGATGGAAGGAGATCAGGAAAGAGGAAGATCGAAGAAAAAATAGGAACTTGAGAAAAGAAAGAGAAGTGTAGTACAATCATTTTATTCCATCGATCCACCATACGAAATCATTGAGAAAGTTGCTCACGAAGCTAGAACTCTAAAAAATACTTGAACTCAAGTTATATGTTTCTGAAACACTTGTGATATCAATGACATATCTCCAACTTTACAAAATTATAATTACACTATTTAAATTGTCCATTGTAAAAACACATGAAAAACACTTAAAAACCACTAAAAAATACACAATTCGGGGCTGTGTCTACTGCGGCAGCTATCACAAGATACAGGATCCCAAATGGGTTTCGTTTTCTGCCCTTGTCTTTATCTACTGAAGTTGGTACTAAAAACAAGGTGCATCAGATATTCAGAACCCAAGTGGGTTTCGTTTTCTGCCATTGTCTTTATCTACTGATCGAAGTTCAAGTTGGTACTAGAAACAGGGTGCATCAGATATTCAGATCACTAGCTCCGCCGATATAGTGGACGCCGATACTGATCCCAAATGCGATACTCAAATCAACTGGAACTAGTATACTAGTTCCGGTGCAGTGCAGTGCAGTGCAGTGCTGTCTCGGTCGTTGGATATGATACGGGACAACTCACAACTGGATATTTATGGAAGCATGGCAGCTATTGGTCAATCACTGAACGACAGAAGTATGTTTTTGAGTTTCCAGTTAAACTATTTAGCGTTAAAGTAATTTTCTAAAAAAAAGGGAAAAATCCTAATTTATGGCTCAGAAAATAGTATTCACATTATTTGTCCGCATGCTCAAAGTTCCTTAGCAAAGGACATGCTTAAGATTTAGATTTATTTTGAAATTAAATTTAGAAGTATTCAGAACAATCTCAATTTTTTCATGGCATCCATGAAAATTTATGGTGCTCTAATGAAACAATGCATGTATTTGTCAAGGTCTCCAGGTTATGTAGAAACTTGTTATCATCACTACCTTACTTGTTAGCATGACCAAAGAGCTGAAAATATACTGCTTAACTTGTTCGGATGGAACCTAAGCCAAACGCCTGGCAAACATGCCCTTAGTAAGTGAAGTAATGAGATTTTTACCGTATTTTACTCTTCGGTATTCACTAGTAAAAAAACGGTTTTTACTGGCGCCCCAAAAAAATAGCACAGTCGGTTTTAGTTATCAGCCGCCTGTACAGAAAAAATGGGTACCAACGGATCCGAACCGCATGTAGAAATTGATTTCTACAGGCGGTTCGTTAAGACAACCGCCACTAGAAATCGACCTCAGATTTTTTCCACTGATTTTTTTTATTTTTGTAAACGACCTCGGATGGAAAATATTGCTACATGAACGTTGTAGATCTCGAAAAGTTATGAAACTTTGTAGTCCACAACTTTTTCATTTGAAATCATCTTGTCATCGAAAAATACGTTCGAATATGTCAAATTTGAAATTCAAATTTTTATAAACGGTCTCGGATGAAAAAACTTTATACATGAAAGTTGTAGATCTCGAAAAATTATGAAACTTTGTAGTTTACAACTTTTTCATTTGAATTTGTTTAGTGACCCAAACAATCAATTTACACTCGGTTTAGTATAGAATATGAGGAAGTAAAACGGAATATAGACACAAGTGACAGATGGGTGGAGTGGTTAGAGGAGGGATCGCGCGAGGCTAAGGTTGAGGGTTTGAATCCTCTCCGGAGCGCGTTCACGATTTTAGCGCAACTTGCGACTTTGAGACGGAGACGGACGGACGGGTTACTAGTGGCCTTTCCCAGAATTTATTTTTTTTATTTTAAAAACACGTTTTTCTATTTTAAAAACGCGATTTCGGACAACCATTTTTACAGGCGGTTCGTTAAGACAACCGTCTATAGAAATCGATTTCTACAGGCGGTCCGAAAAAAACCGCCAGCACAAATGGTCCATTTCTACTGGCCGTCAGCGCTGGCGGTTCGGAAAAACGCATGTAGAAATGGCTTCCGAACCGCCTATATAGGCGTTTTTTGTACTAGTGATTTACCACTTGGGTGTTATGCAGATATATCTATATGTGGGTCCAAGTGTTATGCAGATATATCTATATGTGGGTCGCATATTTATTTTGGAGATAGTTAGACTCATATGCTTGTGTAGAGAGCAATTTATACTTTACTAGCATAACCAAAGAGCTGAAAAATATTACTCCTTCCATTTCAAATTATAAGTCATTTTTTATTTCTTTAGTTCATCAATTTTGTTATGTATCTAAACATATTATTATATCTAGACGCATAGCACAATAAATGTACTAAAAAAGTCAAAGTGATTTATAATTTCAAACCGAGAAAGTACTTAACTTATTTAATAAGTGAGAAAGTACTTAATAAGTGAGGTAAATAAGAGTTTTAGTGATACACACTTATTTTTATTCCCTCCATTCCAATTTATAATACGCTTACTCCATCCAATTTATAAGAATTTTGGCCTTTTAGATACGTTGTTCGCTAGCTATGCACTTAGATATATGATATGTCTAGATATATAAACTACTCAGTAGCATGAAATGATTTAGGTTAGTTCCAAACAATAACTCTATCCCACCTGAATCCACAAGTTTTTAGAATCCCACTGTTTCATACTGTAATTCACTTATATAAAACTTCATACTTTATGTTTTGGGATCTCAGGTCTCACAGGTAGTTCGTTACAATGTCTTTTTTTCTAGAATTGGTGAAGCCCGCATACATATGACTTTGTCTTCTTGGGTGTTGAAAAATTATACTCTTCTTATGGTTTTAGATGTGAAAAATGCATTTAGGCTCTAAGTGGGCTTTGGTGAATTGAGTGACAATGCAATTAAGGGACTATTGATCGAGTTGTGCTAAATATGTGTTCAGTCTCATGGTTTTGTATTTATATGAATTATATTTTCCCAAAAATCATGATATATTTTTGAAATGGCAAACATAAGTTGAAATAGAGGAAGAGACACGAGGGCATGCATATCTATGGTCCTACTTGAGGAAAGCACGCATATATTATAGTGGGAAAGTCAAGTTTCATATGATCACCAAATATACAATCTATTGTAAAAATAGTATTTGGTGATGTATATTAATACAATATGGAATTCAAATTGAAGAAATGGATTACAAATGTGAAGTTATTGCCAATACAAAGAAACACTTGACTTTAGGATGACAGGATAAGGTAAAGGTTTAAGCAAGGAAAATGGTTTTGAGGTAAACGAAGGTGAAAGGCAAGCGAAGGCTTGAAAATTGATGGGCCAAGGCTAAGTTGAAGAAGCAAGTATTGTATTGATACAAGGGACTAATCAAGCCATGGCATGCATGCAATGAGTAATATCAAACTATTCTTGGATCAAATATCAAACTATTGGATCAAATAGCAAAGTGAATTGAAGCTATGAATTGAATTCATATGTGGTGAGACACTTCAAGTCACATGAATGCTCAAGGAGGATATGCTGAAGCTAAGGTGAACCCTCAAAATTTGATTGATCATGTGTTAGCAAGATGATTGACATACAAGCAGTGGCGGATCCAGAAATGGGCTCTGCCCCGGGCTACAGTGCGACGACATGCTGGCCTTTGTCCTCCTCGGGGTGGGCTAATGGGCTGATAGGCCTTTTTATACCATTTTTATGAAGCAATTTCTCACTATTTATGGGTCTCGCCCCGGGCTGCAGCTCGGGCAGCACGAGGCCTAGATCCGCCCCTGCATACAAGACTCAAGATGAGAAAAAGATGTATGTATTTATTATACTCTTAAGTTTAGGAATACCGAACTATCAAGAGAGATGCATCACTAGATGAATAGCAAGCTAAAGTGCCCAAGCATATCCATGAGTGTGAAAAATAATCATAGTCTCATAGACTGACTTGTTTGAGCCTAGGCTAATAAAGCCAAGTTGGCATACTGGATTAGCGGTTTTGGTTCCCAGTGCTCTGGTGTGCCCTCCCATCAACCTTCTTTATTGTCCTTTCACTAAAGGTTTTACCGGTGGGTGGTCAAATATGTCTAATGACTAGTTTTTTTTTTTTTCAAAAATCAGCCTCAGCCGGTTTTCACGGACTTAACCCTCAACAACTAGTTTGTATATAGGACTAATGTTAAATCTCTAGCTAACCCATTTAGGGCATGTCCTTTCAAACAACTAATAACAGAGCTAAATGCATGAGACTATAACAGGCTATCCGGCTATAGCCGCTAAATTGTACATGGTCGTCGTAAATATCTTGATATGCCTCAAACAACTATAGTAGTTCTATGTATAGTGCTAGCTATCGATAGATATTGAAAACTTTGGTTATGAGGCTAAGACCTTATCGATATATATACACTCAACGTCATTTGTATCATTTAGTGCACAACTAAGGCCTTATTTGGATGCACATATATTTAATTATCTCAATCCATATGAGTTGGAGTGGATTGAAATGGAACTTAGTTTAAATACGAGTACACTTTAAGCCACGTGAGTTAAAGTAAATACATAAACATCAAAACGAGCCCTCAATGAATCTTCCGGCCATGTTCCACTTGGCACCTCAAATACACAGAGCCCGGGAAGAAATGAAGTCAGTTCCTGCATTAATCTTCAGACTAGCAAGACTGAACACTTCCGTTTAGACAGTCGTCTGAACTGTCTTTCACCGTTGGAGCCACAAGGTTGTCTTGTCTAACAAAGGGGAGTGCCAAGAAGTCCGACGTTTGCAATCTAAATATAATGAAGAGATGAAAAGAGCCACGTTGTCTATGCTTGCTCGATCTTGAAAACATCATCTTCTACAGCTCTGCTGCCGGAGCTATGAGTTTGCGTGTTTCAATCCCAAATGCGTGCGTGTCGTTACTTCATTGGTGGAACTGGAAGGCAAGGCCGAGGGAAGTTCGGTGGACGGTCCTGACGACCGTGTTCCATCGAAGTCGTGCGGTTCAGATCGGGCGTGGACCATGCACGGGCTGGTCTGGTCGTCCTCGTCACTTCATCTCAGGCAGACGCCGCTGGTGCTGAATGGCGGCATGCGCCATGCATGGCGGAGGCCAGAGGCTAATGTCGAGAGTGTGCGCGGAGCAGGAAATGCAGGCTGCTAGGCAGGAACAGGATCGGCCTGTAGGCTGGTGCCGGCAAGGACCATGCATGTGGGAGAGCGCGAGCCCGGCCATCGCCAGCGCCCAGCGAGGCAGCGACGGGAGGAGCGAGGCTCAAAGCGGAAGAAAGGCGGCGGCGAGGACCACGGACGGAAACGACTGTGTGGGTAGAGTTGTTGTTCAAGTCGGAAGCCACACAATTTCAGTTATCTCGATCCAACAGAAATTGATCAATCCTACAGACAGAATGTGGTTTGTTTTCAGAGATGGACATATTAGTGCCGTATTGAAATTGAAATTGCTCAATCCGACAACCTTAGGTTAGGAACCTACGTACGTACTTACTAGGAATTAAGCTAGATTGACTCTGACGCTACCTTAACCTTAGCGAATACGGCCATCCGTCATCCTCCCAGGTATATTCTATATAATAGGCGTCATTATTGCTCATCTTGAGTTCGTTCTGGACGTCGCGTCGGCATTCGGCAAGGGCAAAACCACTATCATCTTCACCTCTGCCATCCTTCACCCAAGATTCCACCATTTTCGTCCACCCACGCAGCAGCCCTGATCATCTCCACACCTCCAGTTTCGAGATCGACATGACTGCTGCCCATGTCGATGGCGTCTCCCGCGCCAACGATGGCGTGTCCATCGCCCTCCTGCGCCGCCTTCGCGCCGGGGAAGAAATCCCCTATGCCCATCACGCCGACGTCTGCTACGCCGACCCTGCTGATCTCGTCGCCAATCTCATGCCAGCGCCGGGCACCGATCAGCACAACAGCATCATATGGTATTTCTAATACCCCAAGAGGTACAAGAACCAGCAAGGGAAGGCGGAGGGGTACAGGCAGCGCGGGATCGGCACCAGCGGCGAATCTCGCTGGCACCCAGAGATACGTGCCAAGGATGTTCCAGGATCGGATGGCGGTACGTTCTGCACCTTTTCCTACAAGAGCATGAAGGAGAGGATGGGTTGGTGTATGATTGAGTACGATTTCGTCGACAACCAAGAAGCCGTCGCCAGCAATTATGTACTCTCCAAGGTATACCGGCCGTCTAGAGCGAAAGGGAAGCAGCCATCGTCGTCTTCCAGCAAGTCCGCCGCGTAATGCTCTAAGAGGAAGAGGGAGAAGAATGCCGGCAGTGGGAACTCCGAGGCACGGTCGGCCAAGTTGATCCACATCCACCCCGAGCAGGTGCAGGTGCAGATGCAGATGCAGCACGACAACACCTTCACCAACGACTATCCGATCATGCCTTGCTATGAGCAGCACTACCAACTCATGGATCACGGGATGAACGCACACGAGAAAGAGCACGCTCTGCAGCAGCCATACGCTGTGGCGCCGGAGCACAACGGCGAGTTCGTTCAGACAGAGTATGGTCCGATGCCGTCCCAGTTGGCCCACATCAATGTCGACGAGTGGATCGGAATGGGCAGCCACGAGATGGAGGAGCAGGGCCTGCTGCAGCCAAACGCCGAGCCGGAGCAAGGAGGAGAGCTCATCTACATAACATGTGGTCTCGTGCCCCAAGTCGTTCTCGAAGATATGCTCCGCCCAGAGACGATGTCCAGCGAGTGCAGCAGCATTCCAACACCACTGGATGACGATGACTTCTTCGTTGCCGAGCAACAGGAGTACCTCTTCGGAGACCAAGAGGAGAAGGCGAGGACCCAACCAAGCAGCAGCAGCCACACGCCGAGTTCGTCAGCAGGATGCAGCAGACTTGTTCAAGAACCTGACCTGTGGCTTCGGCATATGTTGTGTTCATAGGTTCATAGAACTACAACTAGTTTGCAGTTTTCTGGTTAATCTGCACGCAAGTGCAGCTTTCCTTAGTTGTAATAGCGATTTTCCGTGAGACGATGAGAAGTTCGACTTTCGTCTTTACTTGTAAAGTCAACCAACATTGAGGATGTAATGTAACCAGTTGCCTAAATTCTCTGTTGGGTCATCCTGATCTTGACCTGTTTCTGTAGTTAGCTGGTTTTTTTTGCGTTGGCTAGTGTAACAGTAGTCTCTTAAAGTTGACCAAGATTTGAGGATGTATTGTACCACACGGTGCATGAGTGAACTTCTGATTGTAAACTTGATAAAAAAGATATTGTTTGAATGCAGTGATTTATTGATGCTCCGGTTTCTAAATCTGGTCATGTTGCTTTCTTATAGTTCATGCATCGTAAGATCGATAACATGTTTGAATCATAAGCGTTTTTAACATTTGCTAGCATAATCTCTCCACTTTAGAGTATACAGAGCGAGTTGTGGCTCTCACGCAGCAGTGCAGTCACCTTACTGCCTTTCATTGTAGATTTTGGTATGCTGCCTTTTGCAAGAAAGACAGGATTCATGACATGAGAGGTGAGCAACAGAAGATGGGACGCCTAATCTGATAATATCAAGTTGTATTCACATTCTATGTTCATAAGAAACTTCATCTGAACAAATGTTCCATCGATCAGTAATCGAGTCCCTTTGTATTCCCTTGTGTTTTACTTCTTTTCAGAAGAAGTAAAGCTGTTGCAGTTTACATATAACAAAACTAGGTGAATGTATTGTGAATCCTATACACAAGTTTTAAATTTTTTGGAGCTCATGAGTAATTAAGTATTGAACAGGTCAAATGCCAGAGAGCATGGCATCCTTTTGTAAGCTCTGAACTCCTATGTCTATATATTTTTCCAATCGCCAGTGTGCAGCTTCACTGCTTTAGCATTGACACAGCTGTTCATATTGTTCCTTCCGAGTTCCAACAAGAATATCAAGTGAACATCCAAAAAATGAAACCAATTTACTCTGAATACAAATTGTAATGAAAATTAGGATACCGAGCATGGCATATCCAACAATCGAGACTAGATATATAAATGGCACTTACCATCGTAGGACATCACAAATGGACATGTCTCTTCTCTTATATATATAGGAGTATATAACAAGGCCCAGATCTAGGATAAAGTCAAAAGCACCTACGAACTCATATCTCAGTTATGATTTATGAACAGGCAGTAGTATCGTACATCAATGCCCCATAACCCATGCATATACTTATGGTGGGATGAGTGTCACACTAACACTGGCTGTGACATTTGTGCTGGTATCTCGGAGCAGCAACTTTGGCACGACAAACGTAAAGCAATCCTTCGGTAGCCCACCAAAAAGATTGCTGCTTCTCGTTTGGAACTGAGTACACTGAGTATAGCTCATTTCAGGACATGAGACTGCCAGTTTGCACATGAAGTTTGATTCAGTGATGTGTGGCTGGATGCTGAAAACTGAGATGACACCTCCAACGGCCTCCAATTTTACCATGTTAACCAAGAACATGTGCCCGTCTTCACCCATGAGGACAGTTGAACCCTGTGCTATGCGGAATCGAAATGCCTTGTTGTAGGAAAGTTTGGCGGAATGCCACTTGTGTTTTGCAGAGAAATGCTCAACGAGCTCCACGGTTGATCCATAGAAAGAGCAGCTGGCTTCAGGACAGAAGCACGGGGCATGAGGGCACACTTTCGCATGGTCTTCTTTCTCATAGTAGGTTATCTTTTCAGTGCACCCAAGATTGCTATAGATGCAAGGAACTTTAGTGGAGTCAACAACATGCTCTATGATGTGGCACCGATTGTAGCCCGTGGTGATGGAGCAGCAGTGGCACCTGTCCGGGAGCTTGGCACGACAAGATGAGCATACAACATGCCCTACAGCACACTGAGGAAAAGGCATGAATCAGAAACTCTGAGAACAACTTCGGCACAGGGAAACATGCAATGATCAGACTGCAAGTTACGACTAGAGTATCCGGTGATGAACAGAATGGGAATTTGTAAATAAGCATTGTATTGGAATTAAGTGCATAGAACAATCGGCACGTATAGCTCTAACAGTGAAAATAAACGAGCATGGCACATAAGAAATTCCATATTTAGCTCAGTAAACCATAAACACATGCACTTTTAGGTTATTTAGTAAGAGCATATGAGATGCCCGACAGCACACTTAGAAATAGAGATAAGACAATATGAGTATAATGATTGCTCAAGTGCGTCCTATGCATGGTAATACATAAAGTAACAACAGATGCAGGGCCAGCTACCATGGACATACAAAATTATGCAATCAACAAGACAGCAAATGAGGTATTTGAGGTGCATGACTGCATGGGACTGGGTGCCAGTATCAGATATCAGATATAATTATGTAAACTGTATTTGATCGCCAGTCATCCAATGGTCAAAATCACAGAATTCCAGTTCCTTTATCTGTCAATTAGTTATCACGAAAAATATTGATTGAATAATTGACACTCAACTCTAGTCACCTAGTGCAGTTTGGTCAAACTGAACAAGTCATGCAAATGAGCGTGCTATATGAAATTTGAAACATCTTGAACAAATTTTGGTATCCGAACAGTTTGATGATATTCAAACCCGAGAGAACCGAATGTTGATGCTACGGGAGGTTATATTCTTCAGAAACTCTCAACTTATGAGTTATATGACTAGTTGATTACACCCAAGATTAAAATAAAATCAAAGTCTCATCATTGCCTTTTGATAAAAGATCAAACAAAGCTACTCCTACATACTTTATCGTGCATTGTGTGGCCATGCGGATAGTAGCCTAGGGCAGGCGCAGATCCACAGTAACAGGTTAGAATCGCAGATGAACTCGTGGCAAAACTGCAAGACAAGCAAACCCCAATGTAAGTATGCGCCCGTACCTGGAAGACCGGGGGCCGTAGAGGGTGGTAGCAGACGGGGTAGTCGTAGGTGGCCGCGGCGGCGTTCCTCCACTTCGCGGCGCCGGTGCACTCGCCTTCTTCGTCGGTGGCTGCGGCGGCCTTCCTCCGCTTCGTGGCGCCGGTGCAGCCGCCTTCTTCTTCCGGCTCCTGCGACGCCATTGATTCCTTCGTGGCTTCGTCCTCCTCCCTTCCCGTAGCCCGCGCGGCGGCGCGGTCAAGCCGCGGCTCCCGACGACGGCAAGAGGGGGCGCCGCCGACTGAAGCAAACGAGAAAAGGGGAAATTAAAGAAGAGGGAGAGACGTTCCGCAGAAGTTTGGAAACAGCATTCCGAGGGGGAAGAGGGGAAGGGAGCAACGGGCCCAATATGTGTTTTTTTTAAGAGACAGGACGAGTTTCTAGACCCCTACTGAAATCTCTATTATAATTAAAAATCATCTAAAAAAAGTAGGAAGTCTGATCTTAACTCTTATCCCGACTTCCCACCCACCGGCTACAGTCAGGATCAATTCCCAGCCCCCGCATATTTTCTTCTCTTCCTAAAAACAATTCCCAACCCTGCCTATTTTATTTTTCTGTAATAAAAAGGTAAAATTTCAGCAGTTTTTTTGTTCGTCTTTCCCTAAATAACTCTATGAATGTTCGTCTATGTCTATTTTTATATGGATTGTGTTCTACTCTAATACGAGTTACAATTTAAAGGCAAAATTTCAAATGTTTTTTTTTCTGGAATTGTTTTGGTCCGTCACGTACGCACACCATCGAATCCGATGTAAATACGATAGGGAGATCTAATTATAGTCGTTCAAAAAAATTCCTAAGCATGCTATAATTTGCCCCGCAGCACATTGCCTATACTTGGGCCAAATAAATTTGTAGGCCCAACATTCCATTGCCCCATACGACACGTACCAAGAACAACTCGACGAAAGCCTGGACCAGGTGTAGCATTTGCGGCCGTTGGAGATTGGCCGGATCGTTGGTCCTCCATTTTTTTTAATTAACAAATGATTCTCGATTAAACTACGTCTATACAAAGTATTTTTTCGTCCAACCACACCAATGAGAAATCCATGTCCGTATCACTGTCCTTTTTTTTCTTTCTATTTCAATATTTTTGGAGAGCCAAAATATTTCAAGTTTAACTAAACTCATATAATAATATAAGACAACGACTTATAAAATCAGCTTCTACCAACCATGGCCAGGGGCACGCAGCTAGCCCGGCGGCTTGCTGCTCAGACAAGGAGCGTCGAGGCGTGCTGGCCACTACACTGGGTGTTGGACAATGTGGTGATCGGTGACCCAGGTGAGTGCTTGAGCCGCCGGAGCCTGGTGTTGACATCCTTGGTGGCGCGGAGCAGTTGTAGCGAAGGAACCACGAACCCGGATGCTCGAGATGTCGAGCAGCTGGAACCTGGCGTTGTTGCGATGCAGTCGTAAGACATCGCGGGAGCACGCACCAGGGTTGCATCGGGGGTGAGCACGCTAGACGCGTGATGGTCGTGTGCGGCGCAAGGCAGTAGATAGGATGTGGTAGATCTGATGGGATGCTCTCGCTGCTCGGTGGTGCAGATCTGGCTAACCAAGAAAACTCACTGAATCTAGATTAAGTAACTTTTCTCCGCTAAGTCACAACAGAACTTTTCTACATGTATCTAAAGTCTAAAGAGCATCGGATGACCGAAATAAAAAAAAAGCATTGCTGCAATTTGGATCACCGGAGGTCTGCACCAGTGGTCGCCACCGAGCAGGAATCCCCCAAGAGCCACGAAATCAAAGGCATCTCGCATCGCGTACCGCGCTACCGCAGGCCTCGAGCGCCTCCGGTGCCTCGCGTCACGCCACTACCGATCTGCAGCACTAAACCGCCAGCGCCACACCGCCGCCGGCATCTCCGGTACTAGAGTCTCGTTCAAGACCTTAGAACTTGGATAGATTTTTCTTATTTTCTATCTCTTCTCATATTTTTGGACGTTTGTGTAATGTTGAGCTCCTTTGCTCTTCACTCTGTATACTCTCCTGGCTCTTTTGTGCAATATAAGTAGATTGTTTAGGGGGAAAATACTTCTGGGCTTTGTGCTATATGTATGAGCTACTGTGTAAGAGTAATGTTCAATCTGTTTGCTGAAAATATATCTATTACAAGTACAAGTAGAGTCTGTTATGTACATATACTTATATAAAAAAGCGGCGATTTAATAAAGTTGCATTCAGTAATCATCAATCAATATAAAAAAACGATGTAATATTCAAACATATGGAATGTGAATACACATTGTATTGATTAGGAGTAAGAACCAAATGTTCAGACATGAAATAGCTTAAATACTCCAATGTTGACAAAATGAGCATCGAAGCGAGCTCACTGTGACCAGCGCAGTCAGAGGACCTGACGGCGTGGGCAGGGACAAAATAGATTTGAGTGTCTAGAGAGTTTTGGATTCTAAGGAAATGTTCTACTGTCCATACTTCAAGTTGATGAGAAGACAACCCTCCTTTGTGGGCTAGGTATCAGCCGTAAGCGGAGCTTTGTAGAATCATCTGCGGCGGCTGTCCCTGTTGCTCGACGTAGTCGACGACCCAGGCCGATTGGGCATGGTTCCCCAGGTACCGAGCACTACATTTGTTTCGTTATCCGTGGCCTCCACCAAGTCATCTATCTCCCATAACTCAGCCACCCAAATGAAGTCAGGTCATGTACAACCTGTTGTCTGCTAGTTTACGTAACCTAGAAACGTCTAAACAAACAACTTATACAGTTTGTAAAATATTTAATACAAACAACTTATTGGGGCGTCAAGCTGGAGGTGTATGTCCAGGTCCTCGTCGTTGAGGATGACGGGGGCGGAGAGGAGGGCCACCCACTTGCGCTGCGGCTCCGGCTCCGGGTCCTGGCTCGTCCGCGACGACTCCGACGCTTCTGGCGCCGACATGGCTGACGGGTGAGGCCCTGCACCCTGGTTGGGGGGTTGGGTTGGGATTGGGAGGGAGCGAGTCTGTTTGGGTTGGCGATTGATTTTGAACTGGTTGTTCCAGTTCGAAGAAGGGGACGGGGGTATAGGGGCAAAGAAGGGGCTCGAGGAACGAGCCGGCCGTGTGGTCTCGTGTATTGGTGCAAATCGTATGTACGAGTACTCTTGTTGGCGTTGCCTGTTGCGTGACCTGTGGAGAGAGAGCATATTGAACTCGGCAGAAGCACCTGCCAGATGCAGATGGCAGCACCCCTGTGGCTCCCTATCGTCAACGGAGTTTATTTGGAATTTTTTTTTCCAAGCGTTGCTTTTCCACCCTTTCCAGGCTTTATTGGCACTAGCACTAGAAGATGGAATAAGAAGTTGTTTTTTACAAGTCAAATAGTTTAAATTTTGATTAAATTTGTATAAAAGGATATGTAAACTGTGAATCTTCAAGAAAAAAAATGGTTTCGGAAAACACTATTATGCTAAATTGCTAAAGTCATTCGCAATTCCATCCTCTTGTAGTTGCAGGAAATAGCTGCAACTAGGACTTTGGGTTTGCTTGGGCTTTGCGAATTGGGATGGTCAAGTACACACGACACAGGCAACACTCGGTTGCAAAGGTGGCTTTTCCCTCTCTACTAAGAGCAAGTGTAATAACACCGCTCACTAGCCGACTGAATAAAGTCCAATTGGCATGTAATGAATGTGACGGGGACAGCAGCAAGTGCAGCCTATGAGCAGCTTGCATCGTAGTACAGTAACCAATGAGAGGACAGACCGCATCCGCCGCTCCACACTTTCTCTCTTCTTTTCTCTCTGCCAGCTCGGATCCAGTCAGCTTGCAGCCCACCATAATACCTGCTCTAAGTGGTAGGACGGAGCATTCTAGAAAAAGCTAGCTATTCCCTGGTCTGTTGGAGATAAACCATGGCGCAAGGGGAGGGAGGCTGGCTGCTCGCGCCGCCGTTGCCCGGCCGCGAACAGTAAGCGCAGTGGCAAGAGGGCGAGGGACGGACCGCGCGCTTCTGTTCCATGGGAGATCAGGCACGAAGGCACCACCGCAACAATCGCCGTTCCATGGGAGCCACCGGAAAAGCAGCGGGCCGCCTGCTGCGCGGGGACGACGTGTCGCCGTTCCTGATGGCCGCGGGCACCCTGGGAGACGGCGCGGCAGTGCCAGTGGTGCTTGTCCGGGGACTCCGGGCCACGGCCAAGCCTCTCCAGCTCCCGCGGTTCTACGCGAACCGGGTGAGGAGCAGCGCGCTGGGCAAGGAGCTGTACTTCGCCGTGCCCAACGAGATGCTGCACGGCACGGGGGCCAACAGGGAGCTCTTCCTCTGCGTCCGCATTCATCGCTCGTCCGGGTCTGACCCTGCTTCGGAAGACAAAGTACGAGTAGATGACCACCCAAAGCTGATCAGAAATAGGATTACCAAATCGGCAATCGCAGCCTTTTTGGAGTAAGATTTGGTAGCAAAAAGATAATTCCATGTGTTATTAGTTTATTATTACGGTTCCATTCCATTACGATCTAATCATGGCTTATTTGGTCTTGTAGCTCTGGTATACCTGGCTGTATTCCTTTGGACCTGCACAATTGCAACTAGCATAAGATAAACCGTTCATCTCTCGCCTTATTATTTCTCTATATTTGTTTTCCTTGACCGAGGAGAAACAATTCTGACGCTGCCATTACAGCGACCTCCTGACACGGTGAATCGGTGATCGAGCAAAAGCACCTGCCAGCTGCAGAAGGCAGCACCCCCTGTGGCCCTATTGACAGACGTGCACACCTCCTCTCGCCAACAGAGTTAGTTTGGATTTTTTTTTTAAGCTTTGCTTTTCCACCCTTTCCAGGCTTTTACACTGCCAATGTACTACTACTAGTCCATCGACATTACTCACCATCACCACCCCAGAACTGCACAAAGCAAGCGTTTATGATAGCAACGTGGTGGTCTTCGAAACAGAACTTAGATTACTTATTTTTTAAAATAATCTATTGAAATATAATATCAGAACTGTTCTAGTACTCCTCAATTAAAAAAAAATTACACACATCTTAAAGCAGCTACCGAATTAGTTAGTTGTATAATTTTCTTAATTTAGAGTATTATAACATGAGTCCCACAAGGCCTAGCCCAAATGGATCCGTATCCATCTCCCTCCAAATCACCATTACCGGCCACCACCGCAGCCATCTGTGGACAGCCCTCCTCACTGGTGCCGGGGATGTGAATTTGAGGACAGCCATGCATGTTGGTTCTACTCCGCTATGGCCCCTGCGAAATCGTTCATGACGCAGTTATCGCGCACGGACGTCAATCAAGAAGATGCAGCAGACCTCCGCATGAGACACGAACGGCGATGAACAAAGCGATTCAGAGGGGATGCATATGTCGTTGTGGATGCACCATCGACCAAGTCCGCTCACGGCCGCTTAATTAAGAAAATGATTAATCACTTAATTACGTGGACCACTTTAAGATAGGTGCAATTTTGGAAAAGAGGATTACCGAAGCAATTTTTATGAAAGTATTTTTCAAGATAAATTTATTAATATGGTTCTTATATTTTTAAAGTCAATAACTTAGAATTTATTCATAATTTATATTTTTATTTTTTTACTCAAATTTTGTCCTAAACAAACTTGCTTTTTACGACAGAGTTAGTATATTACTCCGCAGTAGTACACTGTAGGAGTACTAGAACTAGAAATGGATGAGAAGCAGCAGCCGAAGATGCCCTCTCCAATCGGCAATCGTCGAGCAGCAGCAACAATGCGTAGTATTGTCCGGGCCCAGCTGCCCGGTCTCCACTCTCCAGTGCCGGAGTGAAGCATGCATACCCGGGCTCGTTTGGATGAGACCCTGGAACGTTTTTGCCTGGCTTTCACCTTGCCTGTACCTTGCCTGCCCTCTGTTACAGCCAGGCAATGAAAACTGAGCGCCTGGTGCTGTGATCGAGTTGCCTGGACTAATGAGAGTGGATGGTTGTTTAATAGACAGCTTAGTTGATCTTTTTTTATTTAAAAAATAATAATTTGTCACTATTAGTCTACTATTAATATGTGAGATTTTATTATTATAAACATGCAATAATATTGTGCAAGTATAATTAAGTTATGAAGTACAATTAATTTTTTATTAAATTAGTCCTTAGTTAATTAAGAAAAACAATATTAATCTAAACCATCTAGTTTCTTAATCAAGTTATATAATTTATGTTAATCTCACGTCATGAATGTTTTAATACACCACCATGTCATGCATATCCTCTCCCTACTATTCTCAGTCACAGACCTCAAACCAAACAACATTTTTAAGACTTGCCTCGTCAGGCAAAAATCATTATCTTTCCAGACAACTCTCAGGCAATATTTTTTCCTAGACAAACTCTCCAGGTTTTCATCCAAACAAGCCGAGCTGCGGGCGGTGACCCAGCGCCCAGCGGCCAATCCTCCCGTGGTCAAGGTGACATGTCGCCACCACCAAATCTAGCCAGCAGATGATTGGATGGTTTCTGTGGATGCCGATGGCTTGCTGCCAGTGGTACGTGCAAATGTAACTGGCAGCTTATGGAAACCTCTATGCTTGTGAATCTTCAACAAAACTGGTTTGAAGAACACTATGTCATTTGCAGTTCCATTGTCAGTAAACAAACTCGCTGCAACTACACCTTCTGCAGTTCTGCTACTAGACCATTAGGATCTTGCGTTTGCCCTGCTCAAACCTTTTACTACCTCTATCTAAAAAAACATACATTTTTTGAACAATGTCATGGTTTAGTATACCAAGTTTGATTAATTATTTGATTAAAAATATAAATGATTTTATATTAAATAAATATCATTAGGTTAATAATAAAATATATTTTTATTATAAATTAATTTGGAGACATAAATATAAATATTATTTACTAGAAATCTAGTTAAACGTTAAGCAATTTATATTCGCATTCTTTTCGAGACGGTGACAGTACTTTTCACCGACTACCGAAAGCAACTCACAAGGTGCCACTTGTCACCAATTTTTTCATCTAGTGCCCAAATATGACCCTGTTAACTTGTCTAATGAGTTACTCCCTCCATACTCATATTAATTGATATTTTAAAAAATAATGTTTAAATCACACATTGAAAATATAAATCATGAATAACTTTTAAATTATTAAGTTTTAAAAAAATAAAAATCATATCAATAGATTTGTCTTGAAAAATACTTTTATATATATATATATATATAAATATATATATATATATATAATATGTTCTCCTACAACCCAGGTATTCTACCCCCAGGGGTGTTAGCTACCACCCCTATATTTGGGCAGACCATTGAGGACCCATAGCAGTACTTCCTATTTATGTCTAGTAAAGCAAACTGAACTAAGTACGTTGCTGTAAGTGAACGCATGTTTTCTAGCTGTGTGGTTTTTTTCATTGTGCCCCTCTTCATATAAAGGTATTTGTCCCCCTTACCCCACACACTCACACACGCAAGACGCCTCCAATTTCACAAAACCGATGGCCCACAAACGCTTTTGTATCCGGACCAAATAACTACTTCCACCCCAAGCCTCACTTTTCAACCTTGCAGTAGTGAAGCCTCACTTTTCAACCTTGCAGTAGTGAAAAGTCTAGGAATGGCTAGAGGGGGGGGGGGGGTGAATAGCCAAATTAAAATTTCTACAACAACACTTAACAAACTTGTTAGAATAAAATATGGCGAAAAGCAAGTTTGCTTTAGCTTTAAGGTTAGGCAAGCCACCTACCAATTCTAGTCACTAGCAAGATGATCTAAGTCACACACAAAAGCTAGAGACTTAGAGCTATACTACTAAACTACACAAACTAAGCTAGAGGCTCTACTTTGCAAGAATGTAAAGAAAGTAATGCAAAGCTAGAGATAGAATGGTTATACCAATGTGAAGAGATAAGCCAATAGATAACCAATCAAACACAAGATGAATCCTCGGTAGAGAGACAATGAGACACAATATTTTTTACCGAGGTTCACTTGTTTGCCAACAAGCTAGTCCTCGTTGTAGCGATACACCCACTTGGAGGTTCACGCGCTAATTGGCAATCCAAGCCAAACCCGTTCAAGGGTGCCGCACAACCAACACAAGATGGGGATCCCCAAGCTACGAGCAATCCACTAGAGATACCTTTCGCGAACTCCCGCGGGGTAGGTTCAAGAACCCCTCACAATCCACCGATCGGAGCCAGAGACAATCACCTTCCTCCGCTCAACGATCCTCGTCGCACCAAGCCGTCTAGGAGATGGCAATCTCCAAGAATAACAAGAGATCTGCGATGACGACGATCACCAAGTGCCACTAGTATGCAATCAAAGAGCAATGCACTTGGATTCACTCTATCTCTCTAAAATATGTCAACTATGTTTAGAGGATGAGTGGTGGAAGCTTCTCAAGAAAGCACAAATGTGTGAGTGAGTAAAATGTGCAAGAGATGCCCCAAATGGCCGGCCATATCACTTATATAGCTCACTCAACAACTAGCCATTTTGCCCTCGAAACAGGCTCTCTGCGCCACCTCCGGACGCTAGGAACAGTGGAGGTCCGGACCATTAGCAGCGTCCGGATGCCCCCATACAGCAGAGAAGCCTCCTCTGTTTCGCTTCGGGACGTAGCCTCCAGTCGCACACACCACGCCGTCCGGACCATTGCGCCAGCGTCCGGTCACAAGCCGATTCAAACGAGTCTTTCCTGCGCGCACCGCAGCGCGCTACGTGGATCCGGACGCACGCAACAGTGCGGGTCCGGACCAATGGCTCCAGCGACCGAACCCCAAACAGGGAGGGTCCAGTAAGCCTCCAACATTCGGACGCGTGTCCGGTTCCTCCAACCGGACCAACACCTACGTCTGGTTGCTCCACCCAGAGAGCAACAGAGAGGTCAGGTCATCCGGACGCTGTAACACCCTAAAATTTGAATAGCAAATTAGATTTGAATTTGAGTTTAATTTGACTTAATTTAAAGCATTTTGTGTGAAGCATAGAATTAAATATATAAAACTAAAGTTAAATTCCATGTTAGGGTTCAACATGTGTGATGCATCTCATGCCTTGCATTTTTCTTTGTATTGTTTGAAGTTGCAAAACTTTGAAAAGGATTTCAAAACTCCATTTGAAAATCAAATTTGCAAAATCAAATTTGAAAATAAAAAGAAAAAGGAAAACCACCCTCCTTCCCCTTCTGGCCCGAGAGCCCGGCCTGCTCCCTTCCCTCTCCCCTTTCTCTGGGCCGGCCTGCCCCGCACCACGGCCCAGTCTGCGCCCGCGGCCTCCTTTCTCCCCCCCCCTCGCTGACACTGCTGTCCCACCTGTCGGCGCCTCCCTTCTCTCTCTCTCCCTTTCACTGACATGCCGGTCCCGCCTGTCATCTCCTCCCCTCTCTTTCCCGTGTCCGACCGGGACTCTGCCGCGACGTCGCGCCACGCCGCACTCGTTCCGCGTCCGCGCGCGTGGCCGCACAGGACTCTCCCCCTCGGCCCCATATATAGCGCCGACCCCCGCACCGTCTCTCCCATCGATCCTCGAGCTCTCGCCTCGCCTCGCAGACGCAACAGCGCCGCTGCAGAGCTCCGCCGATCCGCCAGCGAGTCGCCGCCGTTCCGCGCCTCTGGACGCCGCAAGCTCGCCATCGAGTCGCGCTTCGCCTTCGCGTAAGTGCAGAACGCCTTCTCCCTCCTTTTTCCCTCTCTTTCGTGCGCTGGTAGGCCTCGCCGCCGTGTACGGGATAACCGCCGCCGCTGTCTCTCGTCGCCAGCCGTCTGCAGCCGTCCGCGAGCCTCTCTGAGTGGTCAGGTAGGTTCGTCGGGCCTCCCGCTTGCTTCCCGAGCCTTTTTCCGGACGGATTAGGGCACCCAAGTCCCTAACCGCCTCGCGCCGCCGTGCGCAGTACGTCCGCCGCCGCGGTTCACCGCTGTCGGTGCTCTCGGCCCGTCCCCGAGCCTTGCCATGGCTCTGGGCGAGTTCGCCTTTGCTTCCTCGTTCTCCCGGTGTGCTCCGTTTCGAAAACGGGTCACTGTAGCCCCCGATCGGCTTACGCCGACGAGCGTTCGCTCTCGGCCGGCGATGGAACCACCGTGCGCCGCCCGACTCCGGTCGCCGCGCCGCCCGTCCCCTCCCTCTCTCTTCTCAGATCTAATCTGGGCCCTCCATCTTGAATCCAACAGCCCAGAGCCAGCTATACCCCTTCGTCTGGCCTTTTTGCTAAAGAGCCCTCGGGTTTATTCCCCTCTGAACCCGCAGTCCATGAGGCGCCTTTCAGCCTTGCGCTTTCCCCTCGGGAAAACGTATTCCCTTTTCTGGATCCGTTTAATTCGAAAATAAAATAAAACCCTAATTTCCTATTTTGCCTCTAAACTTCAAATGCTTATATTTTCTTCGTTTCAAATCCGTTTTGACCCAAACAAGTTGCGTTAGCTTCGTATTTTCAAGACCTATCGAATGGTACAGTTTTCACCTATGTTAAAGTCTTTTGAAAATCAAAGTAAATTAATTCTTTAATGTTTTAATCTTGCCCTCTTCAAAATCTTGTTTAATTTATAAATCTCTCGTTCTAGGTTCGTTTTGTCCCGTTCGAGTTGCGTTGGTTTCGTAACGATCAGATCTATCTGTTAGTAACAATATTAAATATGTTTTATTCTCTGAAATAAAATGATAATTGATTAATCTATATGATCAATGGTTTTCCAATTTAAAATCAATTAGGGTTTTCCACCTCGGCTTTTCATAAAACAAAACATACTTAGTTTAATTTTGTTTTTACAAAGCAAAGTAATGTGACTTAATTTAATTTGGGTATTTCTCTGAAGTATCCAATATATGCTTTTTAAATAAAATAAATGAAGTTTAATTATCTTATAAAAGCTAATCTTTCGGTAGTCGTTTCTTTTCCTTTATAGATCCGATTAGCGTGATTCTCGCGTCTGCGTGATCGTAGCAATACGTAGATTTCTTTTAAACCTTTTTCGTTGATTGGTGTATTGTTCTGAAGTAGATATATTGTATGCTTTGTATGATTGTCAGATGCTTGTGTGGTGTTTATGATCTTGTCCAATCGGTGAGAATTACGTGGAGATCAAGAAGAAGTCATCAGAAGATCGAGAATCAAGTGAAGAAAGGATCTAAGAGTTTAAGGCAAGTTTAACATGGGATTATCCTTGTTACCTATTCACTTTAATTCATCTAGTCATAATTGCATGTGTCTAATTTGATTCCTATTAGATCTATACCATAGCTTTGTTATCCTTTACCTTGTCACCATAGGTTTTATGCATATGGGTAGCTCTGCTATGCTTTACAATAATGGATCTGAGATGAATCTTGATTAATGATATATGCAACGATGAGTTAAAACTGGCTTTTATAGCAACATGGATTAGGACCCCACTGTAGGGCAAAAGTTGGGACTTAAATGCAGCCACAAGTGCTATAATGGCTCTGACTTTAGTCAAGTATAAAGATTCGTACTAGCATGTTGGCAGTTCGTTAAAGGCACCATTGTCGAGCTGGTTGCAGGGCATGTTGGCAGTTCGTGAAAGGCACCATGAGGCACCATTACCAACCCGCGGTCCACGTAGATGCTCTGGGCGAAGTCGCCGGCCGCCCCTGGCATGCGCGCGCTCCGGCAGCTCGGGGCGCCGCTTGATGATGGAGGCGGATGTAGCCGGCCAGCTGCGCGGTCCCCGGCGTCGAGGAGGAGATGGCGTTGTACGTGCCGCCGCCGATGCTGAGCCCTCAGTGTCCAAGGAGATGCACTGCACCTCAGTGTCCGCATCGACGTGGTCGATCCAGCTTCAGCGACCGCAGCGCTCTGCTAGCTCATCGTTTCCAAGAGTTTAGTGTTCCAGCATCCAGCCTCGTTCTTAGGCTGATTTTAAGCGAATTCAATTCGTTATCTATTGTATTTTGGCTGGCAATGGCTGACGTGCAAATGTCAACTGTGAATCTCCAAGAACCACCTGAACGTACCCTTTCCGCTATCTGGGTATTCCTATGTACTTCAGGAAATTACTCAGTAAAGACCGGAAGATCATCGAAGAAAGAATTGAAAACAAAAAATTGAGTGCATGGAAGGGCAAGTTACTCACAGTAAGCGGTCGGTTAATTCTTATAAACTCGGTGCTCTCAAGCTTACCGATGTTTATGATGTCTTTTTTTTGAACTGTCGAAAGGAGTTTTGGAAAAAATAGACGGTTTCCGGTCTCGGTCTCGGTTTTATTGGCAAGACGACAACCACAAAAGAAAATATACACTAATAAAGTGGGAAGTCATGTGTCAGCCTAAGGACGAGGGCGGTCTAGGCATTCACAATTTGGAAATTCGGAATAAATGCTTACTGAGTAAGTGGTTGTTCAAGTTGCTAAATGAAGATGGGTTATGGTAACAATTGGTACGAGATAAGTATATTAAAAGTAAGACTTTGGGTAGTTGCGAAAATTTCTGAAAGAGTCTTATGAATATTAAGGATACTTTCATGCAATTGGAACATTTCAATGTCAAAGATGAGTCACAAACTAGGTTCTGGTGTGACACTTGGCTAGGAAATAAGCCCCTCAAAGTCAAGTTTCCTGGGTTGTACAATATTGTTAGAAGGAAACAAGACTACATTGTCACAATCATGAGTTCACCGGCCCTTAATATCTCTTTTAGAAAGAATCTTATGGGTGCGAACTTGACAAATTGGCATCGTATTGTAGCCTCCTTGCAAACTATTAACTTATCACAGGAAAGATATGATTTCATTTGGGGCTTTAAGGCCTCTGGGGTTTTTACAGTCAAGTCGATGTATATTGCTTTAATTAACAATAGAGTGCGAGTGTCACAGGATACTTGGCAAACAAAGCTACCAATGAAGATTAAAATATTTTTGTGGTATTTAAAAAGAAAGGTTACTCTAACCAAATATAATTTGGCGAGGAGAAATTGGAGCGGCGATACTCGTTGCTGTTTTTGTCATCTTCAAGAGTCAATTAATCATCTCTTTTTTTGGTTATTTTTATGCTAAGTTTCTATGGCGTTCGGTTCATATACTTTTTGGTTTACAGCCTCCGTCTAATATAGATGATTTATTTTTAAATTGGTCTAAATTGGGGAACAAAAAGTATAACTCCTTGTTATTAACAGTAGCCGTATCACTACTATGGGCTATTTGGATCACTAGAAATGAGGTGGTGTTTGACAAATGCAGACCAAAATCACTTTTGCAGGTAGTATTCAGAGGAACTCACTGGCTTCACCAATGAGCGAACTTGCAGCGGCGTGAAGATATCAAAGATCTTTTGACCTCTACGGCGCGGCATATTAAGACGTCAGCATTTTATTTTTTTAGTTCCTATGGATGGCTTCGCCATAGACATATTGGTTTGTTTTAGTCAAAAAACTTTTCCTTGTTTATGTTTTCAGTGAACATGAGTGTGAACTTGTTAGCAAAGTCTGTAATAAGTGGCCAGATTCTATCAAGGATAGATGAAGCCGAATTTTTTATCCATTATAAAAAAAAAAAAGTACTCCACGACACAGGCAAACACGCTTCCAAGGTTCCCTCTGCAGTGGTAGGACGGAGCATTTAGAAAAGCTAGCTATTCCCTGCTCTGTTGGACTTGGAGATAAACCATGGCGCAAGGGGCGGCTGGCCCGACCTACCACCGAGCTAGACGGCGCACACCCATCTGACTCGCGTCCTATGCCATCACGTTGGAGGACCTCAACCACGACACGGGTTCCTCCGTGGTTATAGTGTGCACGCGGACACATGTAAAATATATGATGTCTAGTAGTAGCCCTCTGTCCAAACTGATTCTGCAGAAGTACGGAGTACAATGGTAGATGATAGGGGTACTTAATTACTGCTAAATGCTACAGTATCATTAACATATGGTAGGTAATTAACTAATCACTTTGAAGGGTTTCACTTGCCCTTGAGCGAAAAGAATGACGGGTAACAATCAGCATCCAAGATGTCGGTTTCTTCACGTTGAAATGCTGATTCCTTCTTCATAGTGACGCAGATTCTGCTTTCCTCGTCGATATAGAACCTAGGCAGAATGAACAGGAAACGATCCCTTGGTAAACCGTCAGAAAGTGTTGTGCTTGGCACTTGGAATTCTGAAGACTGGGTGTGGTACGTCCAAGGTGAAGGTTTCTTCACGCTGAAATGCTGATTCCTTCTTCATAGTGACGCAGATTCTGCTTTCCTCGTCTATATAGAACCTAGGCAGAATGAACAGGAAACGATCCCTTGGTAAACCGTCAGAAAGTGTCGTGCTTGGCACTTGGAATTCTGAAGACTGGGTGTGGTACGTGTTGTTCTTCCAGAAGCTGAAGGTCACAGCACAACGGGATTTCAGCTCAGTCGTATCACGAGGCTGCACACAGAACACCGAGATGACACAGCCAAACGGCTCTGATGCAATGTTGAGCAGGAACAGCTGTTCGTCTTCGCTGGAGATGACATGAACCCCTTCCTTCACCTCGACATAAAAGCACCAGCCATACTTGCACTTGGTGGAGGGCCAGTGGTGCTCGTTAGTGAAATGTTCTTGAAGCAGTCCAACTGATGCGGAGAAGCTGCAGCCGGTGTCAGGACAGAAGCATGGCGCGTACTGGCATTTTGTCGCATGATCTTCCCTTTCAGAGTAGCTTGTCTTCACGGAGCATCCATACTTGTTGTTGGAGCAAGGAACTTGGATAGATTCAATGATTTTTTCAACCCCGTGGCAGCGGTTGTAGTCAGTTTCACTGGAGCAGTGGTGGCATTTCTTAGGTTTTTTGATCTTGTCACAGCAGGATGAACATATGAGATGTCCCACAGCACACTGCAGATTAGAAATAAATCGATATGAACATTATGCATGGTAGCTGAAGCAATTAAGGCTAGTTGTTGGAAAACTCAACCTGATCCTAATCAGGTAATGCATAAAGCAACTACAGCTGCATGGTCAGCATGGATGAACAAATAGAATTCAGTTAGAAAGCTTGTAGGACAGTAAACATCAGCTACTTGAAGTTGCATGGAATGGAACTGAACTTGGGTGCACATATCTAAGAAATAATACATTGTTATTATAACTGGTAGTCATACGCTCAAACTAATACTCTATGTATAGATAGGAAAATAGACAAAAATGCATACCAACAGTATGACACTCCTGGGCTCTTCGTCAAATCATAACAGACAAGTTTTGTTCAAAACACATCACCTCATTTTTCCCTTTTTTTTGCAACAAAGGGCATCATGTAGGTTCACAAGCACAATGTACAGCATTAAAGTTTCAACACAAAATTTGTAGGTTAAAGAGGCTAAATTCAGCAGCATAATCTTTATGTCTAGAATGGTAGAATCAAGTTTCACCTACTTATTGGTATTTACATGTAATAAATCACCAGTTAGTTTATGTGTACCTAGCCAAAGTTCTAGGGCTTTGGAAATTTATCTGTTATTATAGCTAAAAAAGTAGTCTACAACAAACTGAGCACATCTACCTCAACCTAGCCTTTTTCTTCTGGATGAAATTGCAATATCTTGTCTACCTGATTAACCATTTACGCTAAAGATTGGTAAATTGTAATATTGGTCTTCAGGTGCGTGCAAGTACTATTTTCTTGAATGCACCATTTTTTAAGACCTGTTCACAAATCACAATATACATGGTTAATTGGAACTTTAGTGGCTTGTTAAAAAAGCGAAAGAGGATACTAACATGATAAAGCTAGTTTGTTTTTGTGTAGTTTTCTGTTGTCTTAAGATCAAAGCACCGCCAACAAGGACGTCATCTGAAACCCAGCCCAATGTTTTGTTGATTTCTCAAAACATTGGGTCATATTTATGAAGGGGGCATTTTGTCTCGTTATTTTCTACTCCCTCTTATCCAAATTATAAGTTGTTCTAGCTTTTTTCTAAACATAAATTTTGTACGAAACCAAATATACATTAGAAAAGCTGGGACAAATTGCAATTTGGAACGGATGGAGTAATAGTTAACTGTGAAATCAATGAAATCCAAATGGTGCCTAGACTCACTGTAATACAAATTGCAGTAATTACATGATTAAATGACTGGAAAGCATTTTTAGCACCATAATTTTATCAAAAAGTGCAAAAGCAACCAGTAACAAACCATTCTTATTTGGATTTATTTTTTTCTGAATCAAATTCTCATCTAAATTTCGACCAGTAACAAAAGGAGACTGCAACGCCGGAAAAGAAAAATTAGTGATGAAAGATGGTAGCGCCACGGATGTACCTGAAAAATTGGAGGCCGTAGGGGCCCATAGCAGACGGGGCAGTCCAGGACCTCTAGCTCCATGGTGACGCTGGCGGCGGCGCCCTCCGCATCCTTCCTCTTACGGCTTCTCTCTTCTTGCTGCGCTTCCCAGGTTTGCTTCCTGGTGTCGCTGTTGCTCATCTCCCTACCGCCCTAAATCAGGAAGTCACGCGGCAGTCTCCTCACAGAGGGGAACCGGACAAACGGCGGCGGCGAAGCTCTACGGGGCAGGAGGAGAAAACGGATCAATTTTCCCGGCCACTGCGAGCAGCAGAACAAAATTAATCTAGCAAGACGACAGTTGCCACGGGGTGTAGCAGTAGCACGACTCGATGCGATGTGCGGAATGCTCACCGGGACTATGGGTCTCTGTAGCCTATGCGATCCGCCGATCCGGCGAGCCCATAGTGGCTCTCGGACGCCGATCCGGTTTTCAGGCGGGGAAGGGAGGAGGGTGCTCTCGGCTCTTGGGTGCTAAAAGAGTAATTACAGGGTAGTGGCCTAGTGGGTAGTTAATTCTAGGTAAATAAATGATGCATATAACTCCGTCTTAATCGTGAAAAATTAATGTGGTTATTATGTTTAGATTGATGATAATAAACGTTGATAACAAATATTTTTATGTGAATGATGAATGATGATTTTAAAACTGAATTAAAGAGTCATTTTACTCTAAAATCTCTAATTTAGAATAATTTTTAAATGTTTTATTCTAGTTTTCCATCTTGATAAAGTTATAAATTTTCTTACAAGGAGAAGGGAAAGGATACCTAGTTTTCCATTGTAGGTTTGATCAAATCATGAAATAAGTAACCATGTCAACTATATTATTATTAGTTTGATAAATGATAATGGAACAATGTAGCTTGACTTTGGAGAAAACTAATTGCAATTGCTTTGGAATGGAATGAGAGAAAATCAAAATGGGAGCCCGACGAGAGATATGCATGTCAACCAGGGTTTGGCTTACTAGTAGCGACACAAAATATTTGGAGGGGACTGGTTAGAACTAAATGAGATTTTGATTAATCTCTACAACTAAAAAATACAGATCTATTCCATCCACCCGGCGCCACCAAACCATCCGACGACGCTAACACCCGTCGCAAAAAAAAAAAAAAACTCACGCGGAATCTGGTTGATTTTTGTCGCGTGTCTGGTTGATTTTTTTTTCCCGTCAAATCACACCGCGATGAAAGAAGAAGCCAGGGGCGTAGATATCGTAGCTACCGGTATCTCTCTATATATACGGCCTGATCATAGTAGACAGCAGTTCTTCGGAAAAGAAATCAATCTATTCTTCATTCAGACTCCAGCGATCGCCGTGGTGGGTACGGTGTGTCCATTCAGGACTGCGCTTTGTAATTTAGGTTTCTACCATCGTTTTCACTACCATCAGGCTCCGCCGGAGAGACAAGCAATGGATCTGGACGCGTTTGAGTGCCCCATCTGCCTCTCCCTGTTCCAAGGATCCATCTTCCAGACAAGCATGCAGCTCACATCGATCTTTCAGCCTCTCTTTCTTTCATTCATTCAGTTTGCAAAATCATCAAAGCTGCACGCACTTTGCGGCTGAGGCACCAGTGGTGAATCTGACAGTTCATTCACCGTCGTGCGTTTCTTTGTTGATGGTCAGTGCAAGAACGGGCACGTCGTGTGCGATGCCTGCCTCGTCCACATCCACGGGACTTGCCCGTCGTGCCGCCAGCCCGTCAGCGGCGACATCCGGTGCCGGGCGCTGGAGAACGCCATCGCCGTCATAGCCCTCCCCTGCGCGTTCAGCAGCCATGGGTGCACGCAGCTGCTCAAGCTCAAGGAGATGCGGTAGCACGAGGCGTTCCTCTGCCAGCACGCGCCGTTCGCGTGCCCGTTCCAGGGCAGGGGTGCGCCTACTCCGGGCTGCTCCTCTACGACCACATCCAGGACGCGCCACACCTTCTTCATCGACTACATTGTCAGCTCCGGCGGCGTCGGGTCCGCGTGGCGTGTGTCGCTGGCCCGGAGGAGGCCGTTCTTGGTGCTCCTGGACCCCCTGGAACGGCGCGTCTTCCTGCTGCGCAACGGCAGGGGCGTTGTTCGCTCGGGCATGTCGTTGTCGGTGGTCTGCCTCGGCCCGCGCACCGCGGCCAACCAGTCGCTGGAGTACAAGCTGGAGGTGGGCGTCGCCGGCGTGCTCTCGATGTCGGCATCTGGCTCCGTGCCCTGCATGCGCGGCTTGGCGGGGCAACATCCTACTGACGAGGGGTTCCTGTTCGTGCCGGACGCGTACTGGACCTCCTTTGACTCCCTCGTTGTCAACGTTCATGTCCAGAAGTCGACGGTCAACAATGCCCTAGGCAGTCTTACTGCTCCAGGTCTTCCATGCTCAGGAGTCGACAGTCCATTTCCTCAGGTCGACACGTTGGCATCGGTATGCCCTAGGTGGTTTGTTTTTGTTTTGTCCACAATAATGGTTGTCTTGTTGGCACTGGCAGTGGCCTTGTCATGGAAGATGAACTCTTCTCCCTCCGTTCTAAAAAATAAGATATTATGAGATGTGTGCTCGTCAATCTTTTTTAATTTTAATTAAATTTAAAGGAAATAGGTGTAACATTTATATTTTTAAATAAATTTATTATAAGAGTATATTCATCGATCTGTTTAATGGTACTAATTATGTTTTGTAAATATTAATATTTTTTTGTAAGTAGGTAAGAATGACTTCTATATATTTAGGGATGGAGCGCTTCTGCAGCAAAGTGGATGGATTGCCGCTGCCTTTTGCATGTCATGTCGCCTTGTTTGGCGTTTTTAAGGGAGAATTAGCCTTAGGACATCATGGAAGGCTAAAATTAGTTGGTGTATACATCCACTTTCATTTTTTGTTATAAGACACTGCGGTTCCTTGCGGTTTCGTGTAATTGGCCCAATGGACACCGTGTCTCGGTTCAAGCCGTTACAAAATAAATATAAAATCATATAAGTGTCTCAAAATTACACTATAAATTCTTATATGCTCTACATGATGAGAACTACATAGTAAAAATATTGTTTTGCACTAAAATGACATTTTACTCCTCTTCATAAATAGACAAATTAAAGTTAATTTGTTAATAATATTTGTAGGACACTAAAAATATGGGGAAAATCACAAAATATGCACATCACTAAATCATAGCTATGCTAAAAATTACAACTTGAAATAATAAAGTTTATAATGGTATATTTAAAATGACTCAGTTATAGATTTATCTCATGTCAAGCTTAATTGATAAATTAAAGTTTATTAACATGATTTAGCATAGCTATGAGCGCCGGCGCAACAAGGCAGCAGCAAGAGCCATAGTAGACAGCATGGAGGCACGGCACGGACGTGTGGCTATATGCCATGGCAGTACCTGGTTATTTAAAGAAGGATATATTTCCTTCCTTAGTTTGTTACTTACTCCATAGTTCAGTTAGGCTTAAAAAGATTTGCTAGGATATCTTAGCTACCGCACGTCCGCACCGGTCTCTATATATATACGGCCTGATAGTAAACAGCTAGCAGTTCTTCGGAAAAAGGCTATCGCGCGCCGTGGTGGGTACGTACGGTGTTCATTGAGACTGCACTTTTTAATTTAGCTTTCTATATACCATCGTTTTCACTACAATCAGGCACCGCAGGCCGGAGCTAGAAGAGACGGCGAGATCAAAGCAAGGATTGCCGAGAAAACGCAATGGATCTGGACAAGTTTGAGTGCCCCATCTGCTTCTCCCTGTTCCAAGGATCCATCTTCCAGGCAAGCAAGCTCAGCCTTTCTTTCTTTCATCCACTTAATTTGCAGAATCAATCTGCGTGCGCGCACTTAAGTGAATCTGACTGTTGGTTCGTCGTGCGTTGGATCGGCAGTGCAAGAACGGGCACGTCGTGTGCGAGGACTGCCGCGTCCGCATCCACGGGACCTGCCCGTCCTGCCGCGAGCCCGTCGGCGAAATCCGGTGCCGCGCGCTGGAGAACGTCATCGCCGGCATGGAGCTCCCCTGCTCGTTCAGGCGCCACGGGTGCACGCAGCTACTCAAGCTCACCGAGAGGCGGCACCACGAGGGGCTCCTCTGCGAGCACGCGCCGTTCGCGTGCCCGTTCCAGTGGCAGGGGTGCGCCTACTCCGGCCTGCTCCTCTACGACCACATCCACGACGCGCACACCTTCTCTCCATCGAATACATTATCAGCTTTGGCGGCGGGTCCGCGTGGTCGGTGTGGCTGACCCGGACCATGCCGTTCTTGGTGCTCCTGGACCCGGTGGACCGGCGCGTGCTCCTGCTGCTCAACGGCGGGGACGTTCAATCGGGCCGGTCGCTGTCGGTAGTCTGCCTCGGCCCGCGCCCCGCGGCCAACAAGTCGCTGGAGTACAAGCTGGAGGTGGGCGGCGGCGGCGGCAAACCCGGCGCGCTCTCGCTGTCGGCAACGGGCTCCGTGCCCTGCGTGCGCAGCTGGGCGGGGCAATACCCTACCGACAACGGGTTCCTGTTCGTGCCGGACGCGTACTGGAACTCCTTGACCTACGTCGTCGTCGATGTCAGTGTCAAGACTGCAGCCACTACCGTCAAAATTGACCTTCCGCAACGTTGTCCAGCGTTGTCTAAAAGCCCTCTGTAGTAGTTTTGTCCGCTACGAAAAATCACTTGATTTACGACAACCGACAATTTTTTAGAGGATGTTCAAGATATGATTCTTTCGTACCTTTTAGAGGATGTCATATTTTATTTACGTAAGATACATATCGTGTACGACGTTTGACATTATCGTAGAATTGTCTACTTGACATCAACGATGTAAGTCGATGCAGTGCAGATTAGTTGTAAGTACAGATAGCAGATAAGTTTAGCTAATAACGTCGGGGATGTCAACGTCGTCGAAGTAGTTGGTGGCAAGATGTCGACATGATCGTCGACGTCGAAGATCAGCGGCAACTTCAGCGGCGATGCTAACTAAAAGCTTGTCGTGCTGATAACATGTTAAGAAATTCGTCGTCAGCGGTTCAGACCTTTCCCTCTCCGTCTCTCATGATCAACATAGTAGATGAAAGTAGAAAAACAAATAGACATAAGATAGAGAGAATTCTTTATTTCTATGAATATATGTAATTACAACATAAAGCTCTCATATATGTACCTATAAGTTTAGTAAGAGAACACGTAAAAACAGACTAGGATTAAGATATATTTCTTCTTTCCTTTTAGGATAGAGTCCATGTGCCCGATAGGAAGGTGTGGCTAGATGCCATGGCCGTGCCTGGTTATTTAAAGAAGGAGGATATTATATTTCCTTCCTTAGTTTGTTATTAGTTCAGTTAGGCTTAAAAATATTTGCTAGGATATCTTAGAGCAACTCCAATATTTTGATATTTAGACTTGGCATATCTAATTTTGTCAAAAAAACTAAAAAACTGGTGGCTAACAGTTTGACATTTGGGCTTGACATTTTTGTCAAAGTTGTAAATAAGAGCATGCACTTGGCAATTTGGAGACTATGAAAAGGGGAGGTAATTTTTTTTCCTTTTTTTTCACGGCTGAACACGGGGCGGCGCCTTTTTTTTCTTCCTTTTTTTTTCTTCTTTTTTTTTCACGGTGAAACACTGGGCGGCGGGTTTTTTTTTTTCCGTTTTTGCCAAGTCATTATGGGGAATTGTTGGAGATTGCATATTTTTTATTTTGGTATATCTATTTAGAGTTGACAAATTTCATGTTTTGTCAAACCAAAATTATCAAACTGTTTGGAGTTGCTCTTAGCGGAGTTGCTCTTAGCTACCGCACCGGTCTCTATATATACGGCCTTTTAATTTAGCTTTCACAATGGCCGTGGTAGATACCATCGTTTTCACTGCCATCAGGCACCGCCGGAGGTAGAGACGCCGAGATCAAAGCAAGGATTGCCGATCGAGAATTCGCAATGGGTCTGGACGCGTTTGAGTGCCCCATCTGCCTCTCCCGGTTCAAAGGATCCATCTTCCAGGCAAGCTCAGCCTTTCTTTCATTCACTTTGCAGAATCAAACTGCGTGCGTGCACTTGCAGTGGTGAATCTGACTGTTGGTTCGTCGTGCGTTGGTTGTTGGATCGGCAGTGCAAGAACGGGCACGTCGTGTGCGATGCCTGCCTCCTCCGCATCCATGGCACCTGCCCGATCTGCCGCGAGCCCCTCGGCGGCGACATCCGGTGCCGGGCGCTGGAGAACGTCATCGCCGGCATGGACCTCTCCCCTGCTCGTTCAGGCACCAGGGGTGCACGCGGCAGCTCAAGCTCACCGAGAGGCGGCACCACGAGGCTTTCCTCTGCGAGCACGCGCCGTTCGCGTGCCCGTTCCAGACGCAGGGGTGCGCCTACTCCGGCCTGCTCCTCTACGACCACATCCACGACGAGCACGGGATGGACTACTTTCGCAGCTTCGCCAGGTCCTCCGTGTGGTGCGTGCTGCTGCCCCGGAGCATGCCGTTCTCGGTGCTCCTCGACCCGGTGGAACGGCGCGTGTTCCTTCTGCACAACGACGGGGACGTTCAATCAGGCTGGTCGCTGTCGATAGTCTGCCTTGGCCCGCGTCCCGCGGCCAACAAGTCGCTGGAGTACAAGCTGGAGGTGGGCGGCGGCGACGGCGAACCCGGCGCGGTTTCGCTGTCGGCAACGGGCTTCGTGCCCTGCATGCGCAGCTGGGCGTGGCAATATCCAACTCGCGGGTTCCTGTCCGTGCCGGACGCGTACTGGAACTCCTTGTTGGAATGCGTCGCCGTCAAAGTCAGTGTCCAGACTGCAGAGGTCGTCCGCAGTCGGCGACAGCGCCCTAGGTAGTCTTAATACTCTTTTTTTTTTTGGCGACTTGAATTTCATTGATTCAGGAACCATCACAATTACAATCTTCAGTCAACATATTGGTTATACAAGATGGGGCTATCTGCCACTCACCCATCCTTTTTTTTTTATCCACACCCATCCTCTTACCATCTTTTAGACCTGCTTTGCAAGAGTATGGGCTACCCTATTACAAACTCTGTTAACAAACATCAGAGAGAAATCAAGAAAGAAAATACCAAGATCTCTTATTTCCTTAATGATTGGCAAAATGCATGATCTCTGAAGTTCTCCCATCTCCCAAAGATTGACCAATTCTTGGTTGTCTGTTTCGATCTGCACACGCTGGAAATTCATCTCTCTAGCCAGGAGCATACCATCCTTACATGCTTCAGCTTCCATCGACAGAGCATTAAGTCCAGTACTTGCTTTAAGCACGCCTCACGGGATCGGGAAGCATTCGGTTAGTTTTCGTTTTCTTCGCAATGGCTATCGTATTGGCATGGAAGCTATAGGAGACACAACACGCATAAATTTAGGTTTTATGGGACAATTTGAAATCTAATAGTATACCCATTTGGCCATTGCAAACTACAGGAGATGCCATTCAAGAATCAAGTGACGGGTGTTTTTCCTCTGTTCACACGTGTACTGACCATCTAAACCTAGAATCCCAATGGGCATTATATTGGACACTTGATGATCCTGAAAACTATGAGCTAGCGCCTATCTAAATGTCCAGAGTAAATCTTGGCCCCCTAAACATGTACGGCTGTGCTTGTGTTATTGGATCCACAACTCTTGATTTTTAATATTTGAGCCTCTAAAATTTATCCGATGGTGTCACTCGGATTCCCAACTCTCGAATTTGATAATTCATTCCTTGGCTTGTACATTAGTGTCATTTAGGTCTCCAAACTTTTTATCATACGTGTCAGCATTGGTTCAAACAAGTTTTAATTCGTGCTATGTGTCGATGTGACATACTGACCATATGTTCACATAGACTTGATATGTTGGACACCACATATTCTCTACCTTTTTCACTACAACACAAATCTTAATCAAAGCGGCCAGAAATGCTTTTCCCAGACGGGCATCACGCCCGCCCCGCAAATATATATGGTGTATGTTAATTGTAGTCTTCATAGGCTGTCACTATACATGCCTGCGTTAATAATTTTTTTCACAAGCGACCCGCTTGCGAAAATAGATTAAAAAAAATAAAAAAAAGCATAAGCCTACCATCCAACCCATTTTCGAACTCGCCAGCCCTCCAAGACGCCACCAGCACCAGATCTAGAACCCTACGAGAAAGATAGAGTGAAGGAGAGATGAGCAAGAAGAGATGGCGAAAAAGAGGCGCATGCAGCCCTTACCTGCGTTGAAGCCCGATCGAAGCCGCTAAATCCAGAGGCCCGCACTTGCCAGATCGAAGTCGTTGGATCTGTCGTCGGTGAGCTCACCGTTGGGTCGCTGAGAGAGCAGAGGGAGAGAAGAGACCCAATAGAGAGACGTGGAGGCGTGGATGAGGGAGAGAGGCGAGGTTGAGGGCCGAGAGAAGAGAGGCACAGAGGTAACCCTAAACCCTAATTCTTGTATACATGACACAGGTGATGGGCTTTCTTGGCCTCTTGGGCCTTGGATTTTTGACAGGTCTCTTAAAATGGCCACAATTTTCTCTGGCCCGCTAATTGAATTTAGGAACTTCAATTTTGATATTTTCTCACTGCAGCTGAAGATCCCAGTAGCACACTAAAGTATTGTCATAATATGAATATCTAATAGATTGATTGTGCCGATAATTCAACCAACGATCAAACAGCTGGGACAAAATGTTACCAACAGACACAAAGGGCAAAAGACGGAGAGGTAAAGTGCTCATAAAAGACCCAACATTTTATGACAATTCATTTTTTTAGATAATGGAAGAAAAAACATTGGGCTTCATCCTCAATGACGAGGAATCAGACCATTATTACAGTGTTGCTACCATTGTAACGCACAAGCAAGGATCTGGTAGGCTAAAACGTTTGATGACGCTACGGACAACGGGGATCGCGACTGGGAATACATGCAAGCACTAGTCCTGCGACGACCAGATTTCGGCCTCTGCTGCTGCCTCTGTTTCCACCTCGCTCTGCGGCCACGGCGTGCGGGCATGTCTTCTCATGTTCTTCCTTGCCATGGTACGCCGTCTTGGCGGGGCACCCGCGGCCGGCGTTGGCGCACGGGACCATGACGGAGCCCACGATGTGCTCCACCGCGAAGCAGCGGCTGATGAAGCTGGTGGCGGCGCCGCACGTGTGACAGTCTCTGCCGGCGAGCTTGGCGGCGCAACATGAGCATACCACATGCCCAACTGCACACTGCAAGTGTACATGGGACTGACGAAATGGTTAGTGCTTGGGTGCTAAAGCGATGTGCTGTTTCTAGTTTCTACAGCAAGGAATGGAATTCTGAATTCTCGTAGAGATGAAGAGAACGACCGACCTGAAATACAGGAGGCTTGAAAGGCCGGTAGCAGACGGGGCAGTCCAGAACCTCCAGTTCGATGTCGACGGCGGTGGCCTTCACCCACCTTGTTGCCCTGCTGCTGCTGCTGCTACCTTCGTCTCTTTCCTGCACTCGTCGTCCTTGTACCTCCTCCTTGGACGCGTTCGTGTTCTCCATTCGTGTCTGTTTGGTTCCGCAGCTTCAAAAAGTTCGTCTGAACTTTTCCCAAAAAAAAAAACTGAGCCGGCTCAGAATATAAAGATGAAGTCTATCTCCACAGAAATTAGTGTTATAAATAAAGTATATCACCATACTATACCTCAAATATATGCTCAAATGATTGAAAAGAGAAAATATTGGTCATCAACATAGATTAAAGAATTGCAAATGGAAGTCATCATCGTACTACTCCCTCCATCCCAAATTGTAAGTCATTCCAAGAATCTTGGAGAGTCAAAGCATCTCAAGTTTGACCAAGAATTATAGACAAAACTATAAAGATTTATAACATCAAATAGGTATACTATGAAAATATAATTGATAATGAATTTAATAATACTTATTTGACATCAAGATATTATTATATTGTTATATAAGTTTGGTTAAACTTGAGAAACTTTGACTCTCCAAGATTATTAGAATGACTTACAATTTGAGATGGAGGGAGTAGTAGATTACAAAGTTGAAAATATAAAGTGAAGCAGCTTAATATAGATTACCTGTAATGTCCTGCGTCGATCGGCGAACGAGTGCGTCCCTGCCCTACTCCTCTTACTCCTGCGGACCTGCAGTGGTGCCGCCGTCCGTAGTGGACGGTGAAGTGCGGAAGACGAAACGACGGCTCAGTGATGAAGTCACGATGGTATGTAATGTAGCTCAGGAATCCGGGTTAAAAACTAGTGGGCCCCTGAAATTTGGGGTCTCGTTCCATCGCACGGGGGCTGCACTCCCATGGGCCGAGCCTGCTCCCGGCCTAATAAAAGGGTCCACACTATACAGTCTACACTGGAGTGTGGAGTATCCACTGACTAGAGTACTATTCCTTTGGTCTATGCGTCTCGTATTTCTGAGATCAACTAATCAAAAATTTAATTAAACATATAAATAATAGCAATATTCATGATACCAAATAAACTTCCCGGAAACAATATAGATATGATGACCTCCGTAATATCGGCTAAATAATTGCGCAATCTCGCTTCCCGGAAACGTTTTTGGATTTGACCAGATAAATAGCAATATCAATATTTGTAAATACCTATATTTCATTATCAATCTAACAATATTTATTACACATCATAAGTATAATTATTGTTTTAGATATTTTTTCCATGCCGGTAAAAACCGAGTTTCATTACCATAACAACGAAATTACATATACTGTCAGTTTTAGGAACCGCGAAACATGACTAGCACCATAAACGTATCCATGGGCATAATCACACATGGAACATATGCATGAACACAACTAACGCTACTACCCTCGACTAAGCAACAAATCGCCTCCAAAAAAAGACCAAGCAGTTTAAACGGGTTCTAGACAAGTAACATAGCCCAGAGCAGCGCACAAACTGCGAGTAACATTTATATCTTCGAATAAGTTTATTATAAAAAATATATTTAATAATCTATCTAATAATACTAATTATGTATTATAAATATTAATAACTTTTATATATAATTGGTCAAAGTTTTTAAAACAATTATCTTCTTGAAAAACGAGAATAACTTTTATTTTGGATAGAGGGAGTATAAGAAAAGAGCATATCATATAGACAAT
Source organism: Microstegium vimineum (assembly GCA_022036555.1). NCBI lineage: Eukaryota > Viridiplantae > Streptophyta > Magnoliopsida > Poales > Poaceae > Microstegium > Microstegium vimineum. The sequence goes on from CM039134.1 coordinate 12,661,275, forward strand.
CTCAATAGGGAATTTCACTCTTTTGTTATCAAAGCACACTACAGTTCTAATCCGCCAAATTGCCCGGCAGACAGCGGATAGACCAATCACATGCATATGAGAACCCTAGGGAAGGCACTTTGTCTCTTCAAATTTTCTTGAAGTTGGGCCATAATCATGTTTACATGTAATTGAATCAATCTCAGCTTTCCACCACCATTTTTGTATATGGCTAGCAAATGAATCAATTACACCTCCAGTCAAATATTGTATAGTGTTTGGTTTAAAAATTGAGATAATGATGCATCAATCTATTTCATTCCACAAATCAAACAAAAAGTGAAAAAATAAGAATATGATGGATCAATCTTTGTTGTTGGTCCAGTACGAGGCGAATTTGTGTTTGGTTGCATGCATGCATCATAGTTTTTGGTGTCTGACATATGGTCCCTGCATCATGCCTGAATTAAGCCGTCCTGTATCGCGACCTGAGGGAAGTGAAAATTGAGAAGATAAAGACGTGCCGGATGGAGGAGAGCAGATATATGAAACGAAGCAGGCAAAACGTGCGAGAAGGTGAACTAAACACAACACATGAACGAGATCAAACAGAAAAAGCGTGCAGGACAACCTTGGTTTGGGAACCAATCACTACCGGAGGTTTCACATAGATTGGCAGAATCATGTGAGATGCCCCCCTGCTTTAGTTACTAGTATCCCTGTTACCTGTGGGCGGCGCCAAGCTTGTTTATTACATCGCGTTACAATTTCAAAATTTTATAAGATTATTTGTCCAATCGAATCTTTTGACTCATATAAGTAAAAAAACAACTAATTACACCGTTTATATATAATTTGCGACATAAATTTTTTAAGTATAAATTACTCTATAATTAGACAATAATTATCAAATACAAACAAAACGCTACAGTACTCTATTTTCGTAAAATTTTTGGATCTAAACACAGGACCCACTTTTCAAGAAGCCATGATTGACTTTTTTATGAGTTTATCAATATTTTTTTAGATATATTTTGTCAAACAAATTTGACTCTTCTTTTTTAAGACGAAAATATTCGACTACTCGGGATACAATTTTTTTAGGACGGGGTGAGTACATAGGATATCGTACAGTGTAGTATAGAACACATGTCCAAGAATTTATTTATAGCGTCATTTTATAAATTAACGTCTTCATTTATGGCATCATTTTCTAAATCAACGTTTTCTAAATGGTGACAGGAGGAAAAAAAACAAATATTCAACAATGCGAGGCCACAATTTTTTTTGGGTGGGTGGTTTGGATCCCCATGGGTTTAGGGGGTGTTTGAATCTATTTGCCATGTGCTAAACTTTAATGCTAAATTTTAGGGTCTCATTTGGTGCTAAAATTTTTAGCACATCTTGTAGTCTTTGGACACTAATAGGGTTGAAAACGGACGGAAAAATTCTCGTTCCGTTTTCTACTTTGTTCCGTCTGTTTCCGTATAGCTTTTTTCGTCCGTTTCCATAAAATCCTGTTTTTATATGGAATTGACCCGTTTTTATCCCGTTTTCAATCTCAAGTGAGACATATCTAGAAATTTATATGTCCATAAATCTAAAAATCACAAATTATATGTTAATATGTTAACACATAGCATGCTAATGAATATTTGACCGATAGCTTTGTATTGTATACTATTTTAAGCTCTTGTTCATGTATATTTAAGAAATTTTGGTCATGTTATTCTAACTTAATTTTCTAATTCTTCATCCGATCTTCATCCGTATTTGTTTGTTTTCTTATTTATTTCCGTATTTCCGCATATCTCTATCCGTTTGTTTTCAACGCTAACTTTTAGCACTGTTTTTAGCACATGGCAGCACAGTACAACGCAGACGCTCAACACGTACACAGACTCGTCCCTACGAACACACGCACGCAAACCCTACCCCTATGAGCACCTTCGAAGGACCGAGCCGACAAATCTTGAAGTTGATGAAGTCACCACAGGCGTCTCGCTGTCGACGGGAACGTCGCCTACCACTTAATGGATAGCGCCGGAAAATTCTGGAATAAATCCAGAATAAAGTGTCGCACCCAGGATTTGAACCCTGTGTGGGAGCCCCCCAATCAATGGTCTTTGCCATTACGCCGTGAACCCCTTGACGAGGAGTTAGAAGTTGCGGATGTGTAGAACAAGAAATTTGTGTGGGGGTTGCCGATAATGATGAAGTCGTCTAGGACGTAAATAAGGATTTTCTGTATATGGCTAAATCATTTACACCTCCACAGCTGAATACTCAGATTTTCTGTATATGGCTAAATCAATTAGACCTTCATCTGTTCCTGAAAGAATAGATTCCTACAATTTGTGTTGATCAAACTTTTCTAATTTTGACTAATTTTATAAAAGAAATAACATCTATAACAAAAAGGAACGAATCATGTGTAAACCACAACTTCGTAAAAACCCGTTCAAACATCATGTAAATATATATTTTATGGTGAAATTCTCACATTAACAAGAGAAAACATTCGTGTTTCTAACTTAGCCTAACTCAGGAATTGAATCCGAGAGGTTTTGACGTCGATCGGCAGAATCATGTGAGCTGACCCCCAGTATCCCTGTCACCGGTGGGCGGTGCCACCTTAACGATGCGCACCTCGACGGAGTCCTGCTCGGCGCCTTCCCGCGGCAGCATGCTGCCGGGCACCTTGACGCTGACAGGGTTGGCATACAGCACGCCGTCCCTGAGCGAGGTTCCCCACACCGTGGACTGCATCCCCGGCGCCGCCGCAGGCGTCTTCACCTCGTACGTGAAGTCCGCCGCGGGCGCGGCGTCGTCGGGGCGGATGTGGATCATGGACAGCACGGAGCAGCCTTGGTCGGCCGCCTTGGCGCAGAGGTAGAAGAGCGCGCCGTCCTCCTCGGCGCGGAGCAGCGAGCGCACCGGGCCCGGGCGGACGCGGACGTGGAGCGGCTCGCCGTAGCGCACGCCGATGACGGTCCAGCCGTGGGCCGCCGAGACGTGGCGCTCGAGCGTGTCCGTCGGCCCGCCGAAGTCGCAGCGCCAGCCGGCGGGGCAGAAGACCGGCGCGTAGTGGCAGGTCCGCTCGTGGGCCTCCACCTTGTGACGCGGGAGGAAGGCCGGGCAGCCGTAGTCGTGGTTCCGGCACGGGAAGGTGATGGATTTGAGCCAGCTAGCGAACGGCGCGGCTCCGTCAGTACTCCGTCGTGCCGCACGTGATGCACCTGTTGTTGCCGATCTCGATGGTGCTTCTGTGGCAGACAGCGCAGGTGACGTGCCCGTCGACGCACTGCAAATCAACGTACGATGATCGAGCCGGCGATGGATCGTCGGATCGCAAACAAACGATAGATCGGTCAGGGAAAAGATTTCATGCGAATTAACATCAATCAAACAAGAAAGAAAGAAACAGATGGAGAGGGATTAATGGATCACCTCGTAGACGGGAGAGGAGAGCAGTTGGAAGGAATTGGAGCACTTGAATAGATCGTCGGGGCGGTAAATGCGCAAGTCGAAGTCTTCTACGGGTGGCGGCGTCGGCGACACGGAGCGCTCGCCGTCGTCGGCGTCGCCTGGCGACCTCGACCGGCGGCAGCACGACCTGTTCTCGCACTCTTCGCTGCGGGTTCGGCTCCGGCTTCGGCAGCTCCTGGGCGGAGTGGGCGCGAGTCCACGTCTGGGTGTAGGTGTGGGGCTGCGGCTGCGGCTTCGGCGATCTGGCTCCTCCTCGTCGTCCCAACGCGCACGTCGACGACGAAAGGGGCTAGGGCTGTGGCTCATGCTTCGGCGCTCTACTTGGTCGTCGAAGTAGCGGCGCCCACGCCTACGGCTGGGGCTGCGCCGGCCCCAGCCGCCGCCCTCCTCACGGTCACGCAACGACAGGTACGACGGAGAACTGCGATCGCTCTTCACCCTCCGCCTCTTCGGCCTGTCGGCGGCGGCCGTCGCAGCCGTACGCGAGGCGACAGGACTCCGGTCCTCGTCCTCCCTGCCGCTACTACTCATCTCGCGATCGGTGTCTCGTCCGGGATCCCCGCTGGCTGCAGATGAATAAAGATTGATACGGTTTGGACAAAAATCTTGTTTGGCGCAACAGATTTTATAGCCGGAGTTCCTGGAGATAGATTGGTCGATCTGGCTGGAGATAAGTACGTACTCCTGATTTTTTTTCCCTAGATGGAAGGGTTACAAACCTTGGACTCTCTTTGTTTAAAGAGTCCTTTTCGAGGAGAGCCATATAAGTTTAAAATTTATATTCATATAAAATGAAATCAATATTTAAAATTTTAAAATAAATTTATTATAAAATATATTGCGTGAATATCTAATAGCATACATATTTGTTATTATAAATAACTTATTAGTATTTTTTTTATATATTTAGTGATTCAATTTAAGATTCATTGACTCCTTGTTAAAAAAAAACAGCATATGTAATTCTATCGAGTACTACATATGTCTATAAAAAAAAATTCTAAAAGCATTCATGGTTAACACGTTTAGAGTGTAACTATATATGTATATATCTAATAATATTTATATTAATATATATTTATAGTTAGTCAAATACAAGATATTTGACTCTTTTTGTTGACGGGGTACCCTAATTTAATTTCTATAGCAGTTTCCATCTGCAAGCATGTTATTTTTCCAAATTAAAGCCCGTTAGTTCTGAACAAACATGAACCAATTCATGAAAGTATGAGTATATATACCATCTGCCGTTTTTGTTGTGTGGCTACTGGCTACATGGCTGGCTATGGCATCCCATTTGGATGAACATGAACAGACGAACTACAACCGGCCCTTCGTAATTACATAAAGCAGTACAGCATAGATTATAGACAAATGTAGATTTTAGAGTGGTAAGAGCATTTCTAACAGTTTGCTAAATCACTTGTTATCCTTTAAAATTTGATAAATTAATCAAAAAAACACTCTCCAATAGTTTGTCAATTGGACTTGCCAATTTTATACGTTTACCAAAAGATTGCATCGGTTTGCTATTTTTGTGAGCGGCTTGCCATCCTCTCGCCCGTGAGTCCTCCTCTCGGTTTCCGACATGCAAGTTTCCTTCCTTTTTAATCTTCTTTTTTTTGGTTTGGCAAGTAAGAAATAACAAATTATTGGAGATGACCTCTTTCCAACTAGGTAAATTATTATATCAACTTGTTAAAACATAAGATTTGACAAGTGAAAAATAACAAATTGTTGAAGATGCTCTAAAGTACATAGTAGGGTCATGTTAAGGTTGGATCCCGGTGAACTAAAGGACCCAGTCACCCAGGTAAATGAGCAGAACACCCATCATATTCATTACATTACATTAATCCTTACATTAATGCCTCGTATGCATGCTCTGTTATCTATAGTCTCTGCCTGGTCAAGTGTATGTGTTTAAATTTTCTCAAGAAAACCTAGGAAGGGAACAATTCTTCTATAACTTGAGATTGTGTTTCAGTTGTGGTTGATCAAAATGTTTTGCAAATCTCAATATTTTGCTTCCTAGTGCAATCTTTGAACACCTCTATGCCTAATTGTGACAGTGCAGCAACATAACCAACTAGACGGGCAATTAATTGGCAATATTGGCTGTTTCCACAACACTGGCTAAATGCAGAAACAATCTTTGAAAACTAGTATATATCTTGCAGAAAAGCTTAATTCATTTTTTAATCTTTCACAGGTAATTGGCAGCTGTAAGCAATTAGTCAGCACTGGCAATAGAATGTACTAAAGAAGACCAGGAGAACATTTCATTAATTCCTTGGTTGTTAGTGTTGCCCTAATTGTTTCTTGTATTGCCAAATTTTGTTGAATTTCATATCAATGCTATGTTGCAACACAGTGGCACTCCTGACCTGTTTATATACTCTAGAGAGACACCGTTCAGCTCAAATCCACACTAGAGAACTTGTGACTGAGGCTGTGAGACAAATTAATGTGCTCTGACCAAATGGACAAAGTCAACAACCAAAACAGGCGAACCAGAAGCTTGAAAAAAACACCATAACCAACACAAATCAAATGCTTGAAATATTGAAGCTAAAGGGCATGATAACCATAACAATCCATAGAGTTGAAAACCAATACATGTAATACCAGGTTGACACAGTTCCAACATTTTAAAAAATAACCTACTGCAATACTGAATGTGTATGTAGGAAGACAGACACTATCAGCCACCATGAATTGAAACAAGAAGTACTAGTACCATAACCCACACATAAATCATCAAAAAGACTGAAGTAAAAGTAAGTAATTGTAACCACTCACATATTAAAGGCCGCGACCCTGTTCAATGTCACAGACTAGATAATCATCGAGCTCCGAGTGGCATGCACAAGGGAAGAGCCTCCCAAGTGCACCTGGTCGATGATCTTTCGGTGGGATAATCCTCTTGTCCTTGAAATGGTATATGCCCAAACGATGCCATCTCTGAAGAAAGCAGTTAAGGTACACTGCATCAGCGGCCAGCTTCGGGAACTTGTCAGCTGACAACATGACGGTGTAAGTCACACCAACAAATGCAGCATAGTTCCCCCAATGCCTCTTAGTGGGATCAGCTGTCTCCTGGTGAGGTCCACCTCGAATAGTTCCATGCGAGAGAAACTACCAGCCTTCAATGTGAACATCTCTGTTTGCTCATAATGGTCACGAGAGAGGTCAATGTTCGACAAGAACCGGACCATGAGCATCCGTTCATCAAGGGACCGGACGAGGTAGGAGAAGGCAGAGGTTCTAAAACTGAGCACCTGAGTCCGGGGATATGTACACCATCCTGATATGTACACCATCCTTGGATATGTACACCATCCGTGGGCCCTTGCCCTTGGCTGTCCGGGTCCGGGGGCACAGATCCACCATCATCAGTTCACCCCGACTCATTGCAACATAGCAGTGTCCTCCAAAGGACAGCAAAGAATGGAAGCCAATTCTGTCGTTCCAGTTGTATGAGGAAGAATTCTGTTCTCCGTAATGCACGTTCACCCAATGCTGGTCACCAGGCTTCGCACAGATTATGCGGCTCACCGAGCGTCTATGGGTAAGAACAAGGGTTGGCAACGAGGTAGAGTCATCGATGTTGGAATTAGATCTCCTACCGTTTAGGCCTAACGGCCTAACGGGCCCTAGGTCTACGTCCTGATCGGGGGCGCCCAACCTTGTGGTTGATGGACCCCCGTCGCACAACGCTATAAAGATAAGGTGGGGGCCGGGGTGCTAGGCACGAGTCACGAGGTTCGCCAGCCGCCAGTTACCCCACCGACATCTAAACCCTAATCCGATCTAGAGGGGCGCTGCCAGCGACGGGAAGCACCACCGATGTCGGCGAGCACCCGGATGGCCACGGACCCGACAACCGACGCTACTACGACGACCATGACGGGCAGCGGCTCCAACTCCAACACCGCCGCCGCCACTGCACCTCCCGTTGACTCCTCTGGTCGGTGATCTACAACTCTCTCTCGATCTCTCTCAGCATCATGATGAACTGCATCATCTATCTACATGAACTCTACTGTTTCCTACTGGATCTACCTCCTAGCGATCCTAGAAACCCTAACAATGGTATCAGACTTCAAGTACCACTGTCTCGAAGCTTGTTTCAAACCATAAATGGATCTTTTCAGACGACATCCCATATTTTCTTTTCCTTTTACGACAAAACCTTTCGGTTGTGCCATATAGACATTTTCATCCAAATCCCCATTTAGGAATGCGGTCTTTACATCCATCTGATGTAATTCTAGATCATAGTGAGCCACAAGTGCCATAATAATTCTGAAAGAATCTTTACAAGAAACTGGGGAAAAAGTTTCATTGTAATCAATCCCTTCTCTTTGGGTAAAACCCTTAGCCACAAGTCGCGCTTTGTGTCTTTCAATATTCCCTTGGGAGTCATATTTCGTCTTGTAGACCCATTTGGATCCTACTTTCTTAGCTCCTTTAGGAATGTTTTCTAGAACCCAAACCTTATTGGTGTTCATAGATTTCATGTCATCTTCCATGGCCTGAAACCACTTTGATGAGTGTTCGCTTCTCATGGCTTCTTCAAAAGTTATAGGGTCATCCTCCATATGGAATTTTTCAGTTTCATAAATTTCATAATCATCTAGGATGACTGACCTTCTAGTTCTTTGAGACCTTCTAAGAGGCTCTGGCACTTGGTCCATTATGGGCGGTTGTTGTTCTTCCTCATAGGCGACATTTGGTTCTACAGGCTCCTGATGGACAGGTTCCTCTTGTTCATTTGTTGTCGCTATGGGAAGACTCACAACAGGCGTTGTCACCACAGCGTCCTGTACTGCTGGTGCAACATCGGTAGCAGGTAACGTAAAGAATGGTTCTTCTGCCATCGGAGTAGGTACATGTACCCGCTTCTCCTCAAGTCTAATTTCACGTGTTACCTTGCTCCCCCTGATCATGTCATCCTCCAAGAACACAGCGTGTCTTGTTTCAACAAATTTCGTGTATCTATCAGGACAATAGAATCGATATCCTTTCGATCTTTCTGGATAGCCAATGAAATGGCAGCTGACAGTCTTGGAGTCTAACTTTCCAATATTTGGGTTAAAAACCTTTGCCTCAGCTGGACAGCCCCACACACGTAAGTGCTTAAGTGAGGGTTCTCTTCCTGTCCATAATTCATACGGTGTTTTCTGCACCGACTTGCTTGGTACTCGATTAAGTATATGAATGGCGGTTTTCAGTGCCTCCATCCATAAACCAACCGGTAGTATAGAGTAGCTCATCATGCTTCTCACCATATCCATTAGGGTACGGTTTCTTCTTTCAGCCACTCCATTCTGCTAAGGCTCCCCCGGTGTGGAGTATTGAGCGACTATGTCATTTTCCTGTAGGAACCTTGCAAAAGGACCTGGAATTTGGCCATACGGGGTATGTCGCCCATAATACTCTCCACCACGGTCTGATCAAACTATCTTTATTTTCAAGTTGTGTTGATTTTCAATTTCAGCTTTAAATATCTTAAATTTATCCAATGTTTCTGTTCTTTCTTTAATTGGATAAATATAGCCATAACGAGAGTAATCATCTGTGAATGTTATGAACGAATCATAACCATCCACGCTTTTCATTGGGAATGGACCGCAAATGTCCGTGTGGATTATTTCTAACACTCGTGCTTCGTTTAGCATCTTTCTTTATTTTCTTAACATATTTTCCTTTGATGCAATCAACACATTGTTCTAAATCGGAGAATTCTAAGTGCGGAAGAATCGATTGATTCATTAAGCGTTCTATTCTCCCCCTCGAAATATGGCCCAAACGACAATGCCATAGCTTCGAAGAGACGCTTTCATTTCTCTTCCGCTTCTTGTTCTCATTTGTAGATTGGGAGACATTCACATCATTCACAACATCACATTCATGATTCACATTCTCAGCAAGAGATAATAAATAAAGCTTGTCTTGTCGGAAGGCAAGACCAACACACTTATTATTATTATCAAATATTTCATATCTGCCATTACCAAAATGACAGTCAAATCCATCATCATCGAGTTTCGAAACACTTATTAAATTCCTACGCAAAGAGGGAACATAGAGTACATTTCTAAGCTTAAGTACAAAGCCATCTTTTAATTCTAAAACTAGATCGCCAATGGCTTCAACTCCAGCTTGTACTCCATTCGCAACTTTAATCGTTCTTTCTCCTCTTTGCAGGGTTCTCCTCCCACTTAACCCCTGTAAAGAATTCGAAACATGAATTGTTGCACCTGAACCAATCCACCAAGTGGTGTTCGAATAACATAAAAACAGGAATTTATCTACAAATGTGATAGTATCATCACCTTTCTTCAATAACTTTTTCAGGTAGACTAGGCAATCTCTCTTGTAATGTCCTCTTTTGAAGCATTCCTTGCACTGGTCTTTTTTAGCATTGCCATATTTTCTGAAGTCCTCATCCTGAGAGTCCTTTTCTTTTCCCTTTTCAATTGCCTTTTCTTGTGGCTTGGAGGGAGAGCATTTATTCCACTGGGGTTTCCCCTGTGGTTTATTGTAATAATTCTTTCTTTTGTTGTCCTTCACAAGATGAGCTGAGTTACCTGTGAAGACTTAAGTCTCTCTTCCTCCTAACACACATTGCAATGAGGTTTTCAATGTCCCAGTTTTCAGGCATCATATTATAGTTCACAGCAAAAGTTTCGAATTCTTTTGGCAGAGAAAGAAAGACTAAGTGAATGAGGAACTTATCATTGATCCCCAAATTCATTGTCTTTAATTTTGCTGCCATTGTGTTTATTTTCAATATGTGCTGACGCACACCACCACCATTGTATTTTTCAAATACAAGTTTATGTATCAAGGTGCTTGTTGTGGTCTTGAAAGACCCAGTAAACTGACTCTTCACCCTTTCGAGGTAGTTAATGGCGGTGATGTATTCTGGGATAGACCCTCGGATTTGGTCTTCAATGTTGGCTTTTGCCACCAACAGACATTTTCTGTTGGATTGGATCCAACGCCTGTGTTCAATGTTATATTTCATTCTGACTTCAGCAAAGTCACGCTTTCGGGCGTTAAATGCTTCGTCAGTTTCATCAGTTCTCTTCTCCGGTTCCTCTGGAATAGTAGGACACGGTGAAGTAATGGCAAGGTCGATCTCTGCCAATACAAGTTCTAGATCGTACTTCTCCCGCCACACCCGGTAGTTAGTACCGTTGAGCGGTGGAATGTTGTTAATGTTCACCATTCCTTTAACTCCTAAAATTTGTCCAAAGAAAAGTGAGAAACATTCATCATATAAATTGCATGCCTTAACTCAACGTTGGTCAAAATTAAAACATACAATTCATCTATACAAAATTATACATCACCGTTGGGCAGAAATAAAATAAATGCATAGCAATTCATTATAATAATGTTATTAACAACCTTGGTCAGAAAATAACAGTATTATAATTTTATCAAAATTTCAGAGAATTCATAATTCGCTCAAAATTAAATTATCATGTTGGTTCAAATTTAATCAAGAGAGGAAATTCAATATTTTATTCGCAGCGGAAACAATAATAAAATTGTTCAACATCTTATTTTTCAGAAGAAATTAATTCATATTATTATTCTCTGAACGAAAATTATCGTTGGATAAAATTTGTGCAGAGAAAATTTCATCAAAATTCGGTTCAAATTCAAAGTTATTCATAGCTGTTTCTGGAAATTAGAATAAATAAATAAAATTGTTCAAAAATATTATTTTCTAGAATATTATTCATATGATTATTCTCTGAACATAAAGATATCGTTGGATAAAATTTATGCAGAGAAAAATGCATCAAAAAAATTCGATTCAAATTCATTCAAGTATCAATTCATTTGATTTCTGGAAAATAAAATTGAAAAATTCTAACTGTTCATTCGCAGGTCTGGGGAAACCGATCGGCCCAGAGGCCAAAACGGCCCAGCCCAGCCGCGCTCGGGGCTCCCCCTCCCGCCCAGGCCGCAACGTGGGCCTGGGCTGGGATTCCATCTGCCCGCCTGGGCTCAATTCGGCCCAGCAGGCACGGATCGGCCGTCGACCGTCGGATCTAGGGTGAGTCGATCCGACGGCCGCGCGCGCATGTCGCGGGATCAAAACCTGACCAGTCGGCCGACTCCCCAAACCCTAGCATCATTCTGTCTTCTCCCTTCCCTTTCTCCCCCGCGCCGCACGCACACAGCCGAGAGGGAGAGAGCGGCGGCAGCGGCGGGCGCCCCCTGTCCGGAGTAGCGCCGACGTGGGGTCCCTCGCCGGCGAGCGTGCTCGCCTACGGCTGAGCACGCCGCCGTCGAGTGGCCCTGCGTCGGCGGTTTTCATGCGCCAACAGTGGAGGTAAGGATGGGGTTCAGGATGACGCGCCGTCTCGGCCCCTTTCGCCGGCGAGTGTGCTCGCCACGGTTGAGCACGCCGCCGTCGAACGGAGCTGTGGCGGTGGCGGTTCAACGCCTGGTTCGGGTTTTTGCTTTTGTTCGTGCGGATCTTTCTGATCCAGTTCCGTTCCGGTTCGGGTTTGGGTGTTTGGTGGATTCGGGTCGGATCTCCCTGTGTAATTAGGGTTTCGCTTTGGTTTTCATTCATGCCGATCCGAGATTCGTTTTGTTCTGTTCCCTAATCCCTTCTGTTCTTCGAACTAGGGTTAGGGTTCGTTCGGTTGAGCCGAGTCGGCTCAGATCCAGATGGATCCCCTCCGTAGGAGGAGTCTGATACCATTGTTAGGGTTTCTAGGATTGCTAGGAGGTAGATCCAGTAGGAAACAGTAGAGTTCATGTAGATAGATGATGCAGTTCATGATGCCGAGAGAGATCGAGAGAGAGTTGTAGATCACTGACCAGAGGAGTCGACGGGAGATGCAGTGGCGGCGGCGGTGTTGGAGTTGGAGCCGCTGCCCGTCATGGTCGTTACAGTAGCGTCAGTTGTCGGGTCCGTGGCCATCCGGGTGCTCGCCGACGTCGGTGGTGCTTCCCGTCGCTGGCAGCGCTCCTCTAGATCAGATTAGGGTTTAGATGTCGGTGTGGTGACTGGCGGCTGGCGAACCTCGTGACTCGTGCCTAGCGCCCCGGCCCTCACCTTGTCTTTATAGCGCTGTGCGACGGGGGCCCACCAACCACAAGGTTGGGTGCCCCCGATCAGGGCGCAGACCTAGGGCCCGTTAGGCCGTTGGGCCTAAACGGTAGGAGATCTAGTTCCAACAATCGATGCCAGCACCATTGATAATAGAGGCAGGGTCATCCGGGATTTCCAGCTTGAGCGCTTCGGTGATGATGCGGGTGTCCTCTTCAGTACGTGGCTCCGAACTGAAGTAGAAGGCCTTTCTGGCACGGATGGACGCGTTGTACTGGGGAGTAGTTGCCCTTACGTCCTTAATGGGAGGGAAATGTGTGATGGCGCCGGTGAATGGATTGAAGAGGCCGATGGCATTGGTGGTCTTGTGACAGAGAACGAGGAGGCCATCAGCAACTCCGAGGTAGAGGTGGGTGGAGAGCTCCGGGTGGTCGACCTCGACGCGGACACCGGTAGAGATGTTGACCAGGGAGCGGCGCGACGGAGATGTGTAGTGGGAGAGGGAGATCCAGTTGCGGGGACGGAAGCGACGGTCAAGGCCGCTGCGACAGGAACGGGTTCTTCGGTGTACTCGCGCCAGGGCTTGCACGTGGACCTGAAACGGAGATACTCGGACACGTCGACGGAGAGTAGCCGGCCGGCGATATCCTCGATCAGCTCACTCGGCAGATTCGCCCAATCCCTCCGCCTGCAATCCCACATCGGCAGATCCGTCGCGATTGCTTCAGATCCAGCACAAGCCGCCAGCAGATTAGCAGCGCGCATATGCCAGCGCCTTCCTCTCGTCATCATCCGCTCCGGTCCAGCGCCTGCGCCGGAGACGGGCCCCGCTGGGAGATCGGCAAGGCTGCGGGTCCGGTTGGCGGTCCAAGTGGAGGCTGTGATGGTCGCTATCTTTGGTTTTTGCGCAGAAGGGAGATGCGACTGCTCCAATGGGGGGTTGTTTCGATTCAGAGACTAAGAGCAACCATAATGTATATGGGCTAGGTAGTCTATATGAATAGTTTTTGTGTAAGTAGACTATAACTATTATTGTTGTCACAATGTATATGGATCTTTCATGATGGAATCTGAAGTGAGAGAGAGGGAGAAAAAACAAAGGATAATATTTGTTTAATACTTATGGGTAGTCCATAGCACTATGGGTATCTTTTGCTGTGGACTGTTACAATATTTCAGCTAGCTGGTACACAATATTCTAATGTTTATGGACTACTTTGCTGCAACATTGTGGTTGCCCTAAGACCTTGTTTGTTTCTAGCTTCATGTGAGTTTTTGATTATTGGCTTTGCAACCTTCTAAACCCCCAAATGCTCCCGGAAACAAAATTTAGAAGCTCCTCAAAGGTATTTTGGCTTTGCATTTCGGACACGTTGTTTAGAAGGTCCCAAAACAACTTCAAAGCTCCTAGAAAACTGGAAACAAAAACCTAAAGTATTATCCGTTACATCAAAATTTGGATACAACTAGGAGAACTAAATGGCTAATTTATAAAGATAATTATAGAAGCCAAACTTTTGCGAGATAAATCTATACACAATTAATCCATTATTAGCCATTTTACTATAGCACCACTGCACATTAGTCTATCTAACTATTTTATTATTAGGTTTATGTATATTATATTATATTAACTTATATATATATAATATAAAAATTATGTTTAAAGTTCCAACGGCTTTGTTTAGCATGATACAGCCTCGTCGCTCCGGTCTCGCCCACCGTCCCTGCCTGCCTCGTCGCGCTGGTCAACGTCTAGGTAACGTGGAGTGCTGCGGCGCAGAGTAGACGGCCCATGGTTTGCTGTGCAGAAGGGAGCTGCGCGCGCAGGTCAAACGAGGACGGTGGGTGCGGTGCGCGTCGGTAACGCCATCTTCAAACCGACGTACGGAGGACTGTCGGGTGCGGTGGCCGCCGCGCGAACGATATGTCGTGCCGGTGCGCGCAGGTCCGCGATAGAATCATGCAACGCCCGCGCCGCCGGCCCGGGCTCTAGATTCGATCCAGTTCCCGCTGCTGCTGGGCCCTCCGCTTCCGGCGCGACCCTATGCAGAAGATCGGAATGACGAGAAACAAAGGAGCTAGCGAAAATACCGATAAAAAAATAAAAATAAACGAACAACAGATAATGACCGATTCCTTTTTCCAAAAAAAAAGGCATGACATACGTCACAGCAAAGATATTGTTGTTTAATAAAGCAAGAACATTTATCTTTATTGCATTAAAATTGGGTATACAAGAGTCAATACCCGTATATATTTGGTCCAAGTATCGGGATTTCGACCAAAATATGACACGTCAACCCGTTGCCACACATTTCGTCCATCCACTTTTAACTAACTCAAAAGGTACTAGGATTTCTACCAGCAATACAAAACGTCAACCCGTTGCAACGCGTTTCGTCCATCCACTTACCACTTTTAACTAATCCTAAAATACTGAGATCCTGACCGGAATACAACACGTAACCTATTGCAACGAACGGACAGTGGCGAAGCCACGTTAGTTTACCTGAGTGCACAAACACCAGGATAAAATAAAAAAAATAGTTAATAGGTAGTAAATTTTATCTCTTGTGCACTACTCTAGTCCAATAATGTGCATCAACGTGACCGTGTGCATATTGGCGGATGCACGAGCCCCTCACGTGGCTTGAAAATGTTTTTAACAAGTTTGTATCTTTGTGTTTTAGCACTTTGAATCAATATCAAATTATTAATTTTAGCTATATCTAGAGCCTGTTTAGATCCAAAAACTTTATAAAATTTTGAACCGTAGCATTTTGTTTGTATTTGATAATTATTGTTCAACCATAAAAAGATTCATCTCGTAATTACGGATAAACTATGCAATTAGTTATTTTTTTATCTATATTTAATGTTTCATGGATACGTCCAAACATTCAATGTGACAGGGAATCTAGTAAAGTTTTAAAATTTTGAAGCGATCTAAGCCCTCGTTTAGATCCAAAAACTTTATAAAATTTTGAACCGTAGCATTTTGTTTGTATTTGATAATTATTGTTCAACCATAAAAAGATTCATCTCGTAATTACGGATAAACTATGCAATTAGTTATTTTTTTATCTATATTTAATGTTTCATGGATACGTCCAAACATTCAATGTGACAGGGAATCTAGTAAAGTTTTAAAATTTTGAAGCGATCTAAGCCCTCGTTTAGATCCAAAAAATTTACAAAATTTTGATCTGTAGTGTTTTGTTTGTATTTGGTAATTATTATCCGATTATAGAGTAACTAGACTCAAAAGATTCGTCTCGTAAACTACAGACAAACTGTATAATTAGTTTTTTTTACCTAGATTTAATAATTTATGCATGTGTCTAAAAATTCGATGTGACATGAATCTTGTAAAGTTTTGGAATTTTGAAGAGAACTAAAAGTGTATGTGTTCAACGAGCAAAAAAAAAATTTAGCATATGTTATTTAGCCCCCCCACTTAGTCTGTTTCTGGATCCGCCACTGCGTGTGCACTCGGGTCCTTAATGCTCTAGCTTCGCCACTGCGCACGGACATTATTTGCTAGTAGTAGACTAATTAGGCTTAATAGATGCATCTCACAAATTAGCTTCAATGCAATTAGTATTGTAAGTAATCTATATTTAATATTATTAATTAGTGTCAACCTATTCAATGTGACCCATGCCTGATGCCCCACGTACACCTCAATCCTGTGCGACCTCCACCTCGATCTCACCGCATTTGCCTCCAACCTCGAATCCATCACGCCCATGCTGAAAGTCACCGTGCCCGTACCCAGCCGACTGCGGGCTAGTCGCATTTGTGACTACACCATCTGTCTCCCTCTACTCCGACACCACTCCCCACCTCCAACCTCGACTCCCTCTACTCCGACCTGTCGGACGTCTCAAGAAAGCCTCAAGCCCCGGTCGCTCGCCGATCTGAGATCATTGTGCCCAATCTCAGAGAAATGACAATCAAATTTAATCTAATCCACACGAAATATTTTGAACGATAGCAAATTTAGTCCTTAATTAACATCGACAAGATGTGATATCACTCGTACAATAAATCATTTAAGCATGATTTCAATGTTGACGACATCACGCTCCCTCGGTGGATCGAGTCCATGGTTAGTGCAGCTGCATGTATGTGGACGTTAATTGGTTGCCCCAAAGTAAGCAGGGATTATCAGCGGCCCCATGTTCATGAAAGCTCTGTGCTTGCACAAGTCTAACATGAACGTCTTCAGGTTTCGACGCAAGCTTCAGAAGTGCTAACATCGGATCTTTGTCGATGAACGATATGCCAAAGCGCGGCGCCATTTGGCCTAAGACCATGAGTCCGGTAGTGTTATATGGAATGGTAGAATGGATGTATTTTCATACTGACTGATATATCCACAAGCACTAGACGTACGGTGATTATAATATGCATGAACACACTATGGTACGAGAAATTGAAAATCCAATATGCATCAAATTTTATTCAATTTGCAGTAGGAAATCCAATATTAGTGTGACACTATACTCTCTGATATACGGGGAATAAGATGAATTGTAATCCACCACAGAAAGCAAGTGAAATATGCATGTAATTGTAGCGACTCGATCACAAAACCACTGACCACTTAGGGTCTGGATGCACAAAAGTACTAGATAAGGATCCCATGAACACACGACAACGACATAATGAACAATTGACCGCTAGGGAATCAACTGATTATTGACCACCAACGACACGACCGGGGCGATATGATGTCAGACACGAACTCTAACGGAGACGGTGCCGGAGGAGCCCCAGTACGAATCCGGCACGAAGAGAAACGCCTTGGCCTGGAACCCAGCCTCAAGCCGCCGGGCGAACGGCACGGTGCCCGACGCCGACAGCGAGAGCCCGCCGCCCACCTCCATGTCGTACTCCAGCTCCACGCCGCCGTCGGGGCGCGGGCCGAGGCAGAGCAGAGACAGCGACCGCCCTGCAGGAGGTCGCGGCCGTTGAGCAGCAGGAACACGCGGTCCCTGTCGCGCTGCAGCAGCACGCGGAACGGCGCGTCCCTGTGCACGGTCACCTCCGTGCCCCGGATGCCGCTGCCGATGGCGGCGAAGCCGCCGTCGTCGTCGCCGTGGTCCTGCGCGACGTGGTGGTAGAGACGCAGGCCGCTGTAGGCGCAGCCGTCGACGGGGCAGTCGTACGGCGCGCGCGGGCACGTCTCCTCGTGGCTCAGCTTCTCCGTGTACCGGACGGCCTTGTAGCAGCCGTTCCTCCTGAACTTGCAGGAGGTGGTCGCCGCCGCTAGGAGCTTCTCCAGCGGACGGCAGCGGATGTCGCCGATCAGCTCCGGGCAGCTCCAGCATTTGCCGTCCGTGCGGATCCGGCGGAGGCAGCAGTTGGCACATCCAGAATGCCCGTTCTTGCACTGATTATATGCACAAAGGCCACGAATAAACACATATGCTGAGGCTACCGATCAAGATACACTGTATATACATGCATCAATGCATGCATGCTAATTTGAACTTGCCATGAAAATTTGAGACTCGAAGGGCAAGCAGCAGATGTTGCACTCCAGCGTGTCCTTCTCCTCCACGGATAGAGTCAGAGCTGTCTCTTCCTCATCCTCCAACACCACCACTTTCCTCGTCGTCGTCCTCGGCTTCTTTGCCGCAGTTCCAACAGAAGAGGAGCCCATGGCCTTCTTCCCCGTCATCTTTTATCACCTAGTACTAGCTAGAACGCGAGGTAAATACAAGCAAACGAGGATTGTTTGATCAGTATCAGGCAGGAAGAAACAAGCATTGTGGAAGAAGATTATGCACGTACAGTACTCCGATCCTATATGTTTGGAATTTGGAAAGGTCCTTACCTGCACTGATACTTGTGAAAGAACCACGCACAGATTGTTGGGGTATTTATAGTGAACACTGAAGACGAAGAGACGCGAAGCCGAGGAGGTAGAATCAAAGAAATGGATTGGATCCGCCTGTTCGGCTCTTGCGCCTGTTCCCACTTCCCAGACTGTGTGCTGCGCTTCCCCTGTGCCACTTCCTGCCTCTTTGTTTTTTTTTTTGGCTTGCATGCATGCAACTGCGAGCTACTCCAAGAGTTCTTTGAGGCCGGTCTTAATAGTGGGTTTAATTTCGAAAAAAATATAGATAGTTTCATCCACCTATATCATGTCAGCCTCCTATTTGGTTTCTAGGGAAGTTTTAGAATCTAGATATAAATATAGCGTATTTTATTGGATTTTATGTTTGTGTGTTAAAATCCAATATAATCTAAATTGTTTAGATGGGATTCAAGGAGTTTGAGATTTTTTATTCAGATTCTAACAATCCCTAATAACCAAACGGGACATTAAGACCAGTTTCAATTGAAGTTTTATTAGAGTTTTATTTGCATTTAATAGCCTACTACATATGCAGTTTTGGTGACATGACACCGTTTTAATGAAGAGAGAGAGGAAATAAGTTTCAGGCCATTTCAATAGGAGTTTCATATATTAGTTTTCAATGCTCTCATGTGTTGAAAACAGTGTTGAAGAGTCTCTAATCTCATAAAACTTTTATCACCTCTCTCTTCATAAATAGAGTGTCATGTCAGCATATTTAATGCTCACGAAATTTTATGAAACTTCCATTGAGATTGACCCCATAGGGATAAAATTCGCTTGACACGATTAACTCTCTATGAGTCACAAAATTAAATGTTTATCAAACTATAAAATAAAATTTTACATTGAGTGAGTGTTTCATTCGAGTTTCAGTTTAATCTAAATGATATGACAGTCTTAGAAGCAACGTAATGAAACTCTCTATTGAGATTGACCTAATGTTATATACTCGAACAATGGGCAGACCATCTTCAAAGTATGTTGTAAATAGTGTTGAAGAGTTTTATCTCCATAAAACGCTATCTACTCACATGAAACCATTATTATCTCTTTTTTTATAAACATAGTGTCATCTTAGCATATTTAATGCCCATAAAATTCTATGACACGCCCATTGAAATTGGCAAGTACTCCTCTATCCTGAAAATGATGCAACTATGGTATGTATGTCAGTTAAAATGTTTTATGTTTGACCATGTTTATATTAAATAGTATTCATATTTATGGCTCCAAATTAATTTCTTATAAAACAATATATTTTGTAGTTAACTTAATAATGTTAATATTATCAATATTTATACTTTTTCTATAATTTGTCAAATTTGGTTTACTAAACTATGACACCATTCTAGAATTGTATTCTTTTGGGACGAAGGGAGTACATTTTAATAGCTTGAGCTTATGCATCTTCAAGAGAATTTGTCAAAACTATTTTTTTTATCATCTTCTAAAAATAATTACACTAGACAACAACGGTTTCTCCCTAAGAGTCAAGAAACATTTTGTTACGATTACTAAGCTATGAAAATATATATTCTTATCACTGTAACACCCTAAAATTTGAATTAGAAAATAGAGTTAAATTTGAGTTGAATTTGATTTATTTTGAAGCAATTTAGTGGAGCATAGAATTAAATATATAAAACTTAAATTAATTTCCATGTTAGGGTTCACATGTTTGTGCATCTCATGCTCTTGCATTTTATTTGTGTGGCTTGGTTTGCAAAACCCTAAAGTTTATATTTCAAAATCAAATTTGGAAAAGCAAATTGCAAAAATCAGAAATTGGAAAATCTTCTTTCTCTCTCTTTCTTACCTTTCAGCCCGAGGAGCCGGCCTGGCCCGTTTCCCTCCCCCTCTCTTTCTTTCCGAGTGGGCCGACCCCCCTCACCGGCCCAGCACCGCCCGCACTGCTCCTCCCTCTCTCTGCCGCTGTCCCGGAGGCCCCACCTGTCGGCGCCGCCCCCTCCCTCTTCTCCCTCTCTGTTTCACTGACATCCCGGGTCCACTTGTCAGCTCCCCCTCCTTCCTCTGTTCGTGTCCGAGCGGGACACTACCGCGACGTCGCGCCGCCGCGTTCGTTCCGCGTCCGCGAGCACGTAACCGCTCCGGACTGCTCCCCATCCTCCTTAAATAGCGCCGAGTCCCTCGCGCCGTAGCCCTCATCTTCTAGCTCACGAACCGCCCGCAAGCACAGCAGAGCAGAGCCGCCATCGACGCCGCCGCGTTCCGCTCTGCCGACCACACCAAACGCTTTGCCAAGCACAGCAGCAGCTTCGCGTGAGTAACGGACACGCCCTCTCTCTTTTCTCTCCCTCTCTTGTACCCTGTGTCATCCCACCACCAAGCGCCGAGATCCTGCCGCCACGGCGTGCCGCCGACGGCCCTCCTCCGTCCCAATCGAGCGCCACAGAAGCCCTAGCTAGCTTCGCAGTGCTCCCCGCTCGCTCCCCGCGTCTTTTCCCGGTCAAAATAGACCATCCGCACCTCAACCGCCGCACACCGAGCACCCGCCGCCGCCGCGCTCCGTCGTCGTGCGTCTCCCGGTCATCCCCGTGCCTCGCCTATGCCCTAGACGAGTTCGCGACGTCGTCCTCGCTCTCCCGGTGCTCTCGATCTTGAAAACGGAGCACCACCGTGCCCTATCGGCTTACGCCGGCGAGAAATCGCCTCGGCCGGCAATGGAGCCGCCGAGCGCCGCCCAACTCCGGCAGGAGCGCCGCCTGCCCGCTCTCTCTCTCCCCGGGATCTAATCCTATCCATCGGTTTCTAATCCAACGGCTCCAGATCCACCATACCCCTTCGTCTGCGGATTTTGCTAAAGAGTCCCTCTGTTTTTCCCCTTCTGAACCCGCAGTCCAAAACGCCTTTGCCCTTTACGTTTTTCCGTCGGGAAAACGTATTCCTCTCTGAATTCAGTTTAATTCCGAAAATAAATAAAACCCTAATTTTCCCTTTTTATCTCTAATATTCAAATGCTCATATTTTCTTCGTTTCAAATCCAAATCGACCCGTTCGAGTTGCGTTAGATCCGTATTTTCATGCTCTATCCAGTAGTATAGGTTTCACCTATGTTAAGTACTTTTGAAAATCAATGAAAATTACTTTGCTTTTGCTAAATCCATCTCTCTTCAAAATCCCGTTTTATCTCTAACTTCTCCGTTTTAGATCCGATTAGCGTGATTCTCGTATCTTTGTGATCGTAGTAAAGTATAGATTTGTTTTATAACCTTTTCAAAGGCTCTTATTTGTTTATGGTGTAATGTTCTGATCATGTCTTGTTTGCTTTGTGTATGATTGTTCGGATGATTGCGTGGTGATGTTGATCGAGTACAGCCGGTGAGATCTTCGTTGACCAAGAGTTCTTTGTAGCAGATCAGGATCACCAAGAGCTTTGGGATCAAGGCAAGTTTAACATGGGATCATCCTTGTTACCTATTCACCATAATTCAATCTAGTCATATTGCATGTGTCTAATTTGATTCCTATTAGATCTATACCATAGCTTTGTTATCCTTTACCTTGTCACCATGGGTTTATATGCATATGGGTAGCTTTGCTATGCTTTGCAATAATGGATCTTGAGATGAATCTTGACTAATGATATATGCAACAATGAGATAAAATTTGCTTTTATAGCAACATGGAATAGGACCCCACTGTAGGGCAAAAGCTGGGATTTCTAATACAACCACAAGTGCTATAATGGCTCTGGCTTTAGTCAAGTATAAAGATTCGTACTAGCATGTTGGCAGTTCGTGAAAGGCACCATTGCCGAGCTGGTTGCAGGGCATGTTCCAGGGTGGTTACCGTTTGGATAGGTACCATCGAGTGGAGGCTTTGTATACCCCTTGCCCGTGGGTCCGTAGGGTCTATCAACATGTTAGGAAGACTTTTGAAAGACTTCATAGTGTTCCCTGCCCACTCACCTTGGAAGTGTTATGGGAGTTATAAACCCGGGCATATGGGTAACATGGCTTGTGGGTAAAGTGTATAACCTCTGCAGAGTGTAAATCTATCATGATAGCCGTGCTCACGGTTACGAGCGGCCTGGAAAACTCACAGTGTAGATGATCATGTTGTTTAATCGTTAATGTTGGATATTAATCTTATCATGTGGTTATTAATTGGGTTATGCATAATTAAAGCTAAGTGTTGGTAAAACTTGACCAAGTTAAAAGCAACCGCAGTACAAACAGTGTCAACCTTTTGAGCTTCATAACCCTGTGTTACTCTTGCTGAGTACGTAAGTGCTCACTCTTGCTTTCTCAACCCCTTCAGATGGCTATGAAGGCTACCGTGAGGAGTACTAGGCTAGTGGTCAACCAGTCGGCGTTCCCTGTGAAGTGGAGCTTCGTCGCGAGAGTTACCTTTATATTCCGCTGTTATGTTATTTAAATATTATTCGTTATGTAATAAACACTCAGTGATGGTATTATTTAAAGATTTGTCGGCTTATGTGTGTGATTGATCTCTGGGCACACATGAGTTATTCATATTCAATTTTATCCTTAAAATTGGGTGTGACAAATTGGTATCAGAGCAAGTGTTGACTGTAGGACGCCAGCCTAGTTAGAATGGTTTTCTTATCTTGTCCTTACCTTCTCTTTTCATGCTTACCTTCTTGTATATATATTTTCTCAAACTGTTTATGCTACACTTGACTTATTCTATTGTGAAAATTTTGTTCTAATCTATCCCTATCATGTTCAAGAAGATCAAGAAGAATTAGGACTAGGAATCCCTTTATAGTTTATTTGCTAGTTCGTGAGACGTGTGTGCTAGTGTTTATCTAAGTGTTTAGTTGCTTGTGCTTTTGCTAATGTGTGAGTTGGATCTTTGTAATGATTGTTGAGGTTGTGGGCCTGTCCACAACACTCATAGCTTAGGTTGGGTTCTGAAAGATCTTAATAAATAAAGTTGCATTTTTCTTTAATCTGTCTTTTCAGACCTCCCTGTCTTGTTAAATTTGCTCTTTTAATTATGAACGTCCTAAAATCACCAAAACTTAACCTAAAACAGTAGACTTCCTTATCTTTCCATGGCCGCAAGAAGCACCTTCATATCGTTCGGAGTTAAGAGAAACAATTCCTACAAGTTGATGTTTCTGCGCAGTTTGGTAATCTGGACAGATCTGTTTAAATCGCAGTTTATGGCTAAGTTCACGTCAGAATCAGAAAAAGTCAGAATTACGAAAGTTGTAGATAATTTCTTTATCTTTCCAACCATGTAAGCTTTGGCTCTGTTTGAGTTCGGGACTTCGGATATGACTACTTTTCTAGACTGCTGTTGTGCTGAAATCCAGAAAAGCTGCAGACTCGTCCCTGTCAGGTTTTAATTTGTTCTTATGGTATATATGACAGATGCCTCGGACCAGGACTAACTCTGGATCCAACACCAGTAATGACAACAACAACAACCAGCACCCCTTACCTCCTCCACCTCTACGACCCCGGAGCAGATGCAAGCTCAGATGATGCAGACAATGCAAGCCATGATGCAGTTCATGCAGAATCAACCTCACCAACCTGCTGGAGCTCCACCTGTCAACAAGCGGAGGGAATTCCTGCAAGGGCACCCTCCTGTCTTCTCTCATGCCAGTGATCCGTTGGAGGCGGATGATTGGTTGCGTGCGGTGGAGAAGCAACTTAACATCGCACAGTGCAATGACCAGGAAAAGGTTCTGTATGCTTCTGGTCAACTTCAAGGTGCAGCACAGACTTGGTGGGAGACGTATCAAGATGCTCGTCCCGGCAATGCCCCTGCTATCACTTGGAAAGTTTTCCCGGATTTCAAGGCATGCCACATTCCAGAAGGAATCATAGAGTTGAAGCAAGAAGAATTCAGAAATCTTCGTTGGGACAGATGTCAGTCAGCGAATACCATGACAAGTTCTCGCAGCTAGCTCGCTATGCTCCAAATGAAGTAAGGGATGATGCAGATAAGCAACTCTCTTCTTGAAGGGAATCTACTATGATCTCCGGTTGCAGCTGAAGGGTAATACTTACCCGAAATTTCCAATCCTTGGTGAACCGTGCCATCGTCCTGGACAATGAACGCAGGGAGATGGACAAGAAGAGGAAGCTTAGGGGACAAGCTTTCTGGAAAGCAACACTCGCCAGCGCCCCAACTATCCGCAGCAGGGTTACCACAGAGGTACCAAGGCTCATCCAACTTTGGGAACCGTAACCGAACCAGCAACGTCCGCCATTCCAGCAGCAAGGTGGTTACCCACACTTCGTCAAGGCTCATCCAGCAGTACACCAGTAAAGGCTAATGTTCCCCACACCCCCACTAAGTGCTTTGCTTGTGGTGAAACCGGGCACATCTCCTACAACTGCCCCAAGAAGCAGAATCATTGAACCCCCCAAGCCAGAGTAGCAACAACCAAAGGGAAGGAACCAACCACCACCCCATGGAAGGATGTGAACCATGTCTCCGCGGAAGCAGCTCAGGAAGCGCCAGAAGTAATGATGGTACGTTCCAAGTCAACTCCATCCCCGCTTCTGTTCTTTTGATTCTGGAGCATCGCATTCTTTCATATCACAAACTTTTGTTAGAATGCATGGCATACCTATTTAGCAATGCAAAATCCTATAATTGTGAATTCACCGGGTGGGGTTATAAGAACCGATTGTTACTGTCCATCGGTTACTGTTGCTCTAAAGGGAATAGACTTTAAAGCTAGACTTACATGTGAGGACCGCTGGAATTGATGTCATTTTGGGGTTTGGATTGGATGAGAAATATAGCGCAGTGATTCAGTGTGATAAGAAGATAGTTGAGTTGTCTACACCTACAGGGAACAGGATCAGTGTTGATTGATTATGGAACCTCCACCGACAGCCGCCGTCAATCAGCTTGAGGATATGACAACCCAGCAGATAGGGTTGTGGATGAATTTCCAATTTATTCCCAGAAAACTTGCAATAATGCCCCCGATCTGACATGAATTTATAATTGATTATTACCTGAACGCACCATAGCTAAAAACCATATAATGGGGAAAAAAAGAATTAGAAGCACTTAAGAAAAAAAATTAAAATTTCGATAAAGGTTTTATTCGTCCTTTCTTCACCTGGGGTGCCCGGTTTTCTCGTTGAAAAGAAAGATGGTAGTCACGGATGTGTGTTGATTACGTCACCAATGAGGCACTATCAGAAAATACCCTTTGCCCAAATCGTGATTTTTGACATTTTAAAGGTGCTTGTTTTTTCTCCAAGATTGTTGGGGCGGGTTTTCATATTGAAAATTGGCTAAATTTCCCAAAAAAGCATTCACTAAAGGGTATTTTAAAATATACGGATTATTTGGTTTTACCAACACCGCTACTTCATGTTTTTGAGAAAATTTTTTATGGAATACCAGAAAAGTTTGTGGGGTATTTTTTGAACATTCTGATTACTCAAAACGGTGAACAGGAACCCTTTAGTTGGTTTTCAAAGCTCAGAACACCATTTTTTATCAAAAAAAAGTAATGTAATTCGGGTTTAAAGAAGTTTTTTTCTTGGCCTGGTTCAAGGGGGTATCATTGACCCAGTAAGGGGGAAGATGTCAATTTTGGGAAAACCCCGCCCCCCAATGCAGTGAACCGCATTTTTTGGGGTTTTGCGGATAATAAAGGTTTTATTAAGGGGTTTTCCAACTAGCAAAAATTGACCCCCTTGCTTGAAAAGATGCAATTTTTTGGTCAAAGAATTAACAAAAATTTGAAAACTGAAAAAATTTGACTAAAAGTCCTGTTTGACCTTGTAATTTGGGGCAAATTCTCTATCTATTTACCTCTTTTTTTGGGGTTTTTGACAAAAGGAAGATTTTCTACTTCCCAACTGAGAACGATTAAAATTTTATACTCTGACTTATTAGCATTTGGGTTCAGTTTTAAAGATTGGAACATTATCTTATCTAAAATTCTCTACACCACCAAAAGACTAAGCTTTACCCTCGATCGAATTTTTGAAACGTCTTGGGGTTAAAACTAAAAAATTATTTTTTGATTTCACATCACCGGTAAAGCCATTTTGGGCTATCTTTAAAACAAAAAGTTATCAATGAATTCGAACTACCTATGCCAAAGTTTTCTGAACGGGCTCTCCTTACATTGTTGAAAATACTATGGGGGGTAGTACCTTTTTTAAAAAAAATTTCGTGAAGTCATTCAAGAAAATCGCATTATATTTAAAACTAAGGGGAAAAAACCCCCGGGTTCCTTTTAATAAAGGTACCTATGGTGGGGAAAAGTTTTGTGTTTCCTGACATAAGGGGGTTTTTCACAACATTCTGCAACCATAGCAACCATTCAACCACCCGGGGAATCAAATGTACTTAATCTTAAAGAGAAGTTTTGGGGGGTTATTAAAAACTGACGTGGCAATCGGGCAATATGTAACCTGGGGGTTAAAGCAGAAACAAGACCTCTAATTTAACCATAAGAAAAAAATGGGTGAATTGTATTTTTCATAGTTTTCCCGCGTAAAAAAAATTATACTCAATCGGGGTCAATTGGGGGATTGCCAAAGGGGTTCACTTCGCCATTCGAACCACTTTCACACTTTAGCAATTGTAATAAAGAATATATCCAGCGGGGAGTTCCAAAATATCGTGTAATAGAGGAACCCATTCACTTCGCTTTTTGGGGGGAAATGCATGTTTCCCCTTTGGGGCATTTAAAATTACCCCCCCCATCCCCCAGAAAGGGGCAAATAGAAAAAACAAATCAATGCTAAAAAATATTTAAGCTTGGCTTTCATAGGTACCACGGGGGTAAGGGTTTCCTACAAATTCTCCTTAATAATAGTTTTTCAGAAAGTCTAAAATGGCCCGTTTAAAACTTTTATACAAGGTAAACTCCTTTCGGGGAAAAAAAAGGGGAAACCCAAGTTTTTGGCCAACGTTTTGAGAATCGAAAAAAAAGTCCGGAAATCAAAAATTAAATAACGCCACAAAAATTACCGAAATCAAAAAATTTTTTTTTTTAATCTATAGGGATCTGAAATGTCACCGAAAAGTTGAGGGGTTTTCAATATAAAGGGAAATTAGACCCAGAAGGTTTTTCAAGATTCTTGAAGACGGAGAAGTTCTTAGGGGTTGAGTTACCAAAAATTTTAAATTTTACGATTTTTCACGACTCAATCAAAAAGTTTTGGGGTCCCCAAAAATTTTTCCCTTTGGGAAAACTACATTAAAAATTTTGACCAAAAAAATCCCCTTAAATTTGGAACGGGGAAAAAGTTAAAAGGGGGTAAAGTCATCAAAGGGGAAAGCATAATGGGGATCAGAAAAAGGGGCCCTTGGAAAGAAAAATCTAAAAAAACCTACCCCAATTTTTAGAAATAAAACCGGGGAACTCGGGGGGTTTTTTTTGGGGGAAATTTTTAACACCCTAAAATTTAATTAGAAAATAGAGAAATTGATTAATTTATTTATTTTAAAAAATTTTGACATAGAATTAAATATAAAAACTTAAATTAATTCCTGTTGGGTTCACTTTTTTCCACCTTTTATTTTATTTGTGTGGGGGTTTGCAAAACCTAAAGTTTTTTTTTCAAATCAAATTTGGAAAAAAAAAGCAAAAACAAAAAATTAAAATCTTTTCTCTCCTTCTTACCTTTCACCCGAGAGCCCCCGGGGCCCTTTCCCCCCCCCTCCTTTTTTCCATGGGGGCCACCCCCCTCACCGGCCCACACGCCCGCACTGCTCCTCCCTCTCCTTGGGCCCCCCCGGAGGCCCACCTTCGCGCCGCCACCTCCCTCCTTCTCCCTCCTTTCACGACACCCCCGTCCATTGCACTCCCCCTCCTTCCCTTTCGGTCCGACGGGCACTACCCCCGACGTCCCCCCCCGTTCGTTCCCGTCCCACCGTAACCGCCCACTGCCCCCCCCCCCCCCCTTTAAAAAGCGCCATCCCTCGCCCGACCCCCCTCTTTTCTCAAACCCCCCAAGCACAGCAACAGAGCCCCATCGACCCCCCGTTCGCTCTGCCGACCACACCAAACCTTTGCCCAACACAAACAGGGTTGCTGAGTAACGGACCGCCCCTTCTTTTCTCTCCCCCTTTTACCCTGTTCATCCCACCCCAAGCGCCGGTCCTGCCCCCGCGGCCGCACGGGTCCTCCTCCCAATCAGCCCCACAGAACCCAGCTACTTTTCAGTCTCCCCGTCGCCCCCCCTCTTTTCCCGGGGAAAAAAACCATCCCACCTCAACCGCCGGGACACCAGCACCCGCCGCCCCGCCTCCGCTCGTGCGGGGTCCCTCATCCCCTCCTCGCCTAGCCCAAAAAGTTGCACGTCGCCTCGCTCTCCCGGTGCTCCGATCTTTAAAAAAGACCACCCCCCGCCCTATCGGGTTTTTGCCGGGAAAATCGCCTGGGCCCGGGAAAAGGGCGCCGAGCGCCCCCAAAACCGGGGGGGACGCCGCCCCCGCTCCTCTCTCCCCCGGGGCTAATCCTACCGGGGTTTTAATCCAACGGCCAGATCCACCATACCCCCTTTCTCATTTTTTTAAAACCCTTGTTTTTCCCCCCCAAACCCCCCTCCAAAAAACCTTGCCCCCTTTGTTTTTTTTCCTGGGGGAAAAGAAAATTTCCTCTCTAATTCATTTAATTTTTCCAAAATAAAAAAACCCTTTTTTTCCCCCCCTTTTTCTCTAAATTCAAAGTCATATTTTTTTTTTCAAATCCAAATTTCCCCTTTTATTGCTTGATCCGTATTTTCATGCCTTTCCATATATAAGTTTCACCTATGTTTTTACTTTTGAAAATCAATGAAAATTACTTTGCTTTTGCTAAATCTATCTCTCTTCAAAATCCCGTTTTATCTCTAACTTCTCCGTTTTAGATCCGATTAGCGTGATTCTCGTATCTTTGTGATCGTAGTAAAGTATAGATTTGTTTTATAACCTTTTCAAAGGCTCTTATTTGTTTATGGTGTAATGTTCTGATCATGTCTTGTTTGCTTCGTGTATGATTGTTCGGATGATTGCGTGGTGATGTTGATCGAGTACAGCCGGTGAGATCTTCGTTGACCAAGAGTTCTTTGTAGCAGATCAGGATCACCAAGAGCTTTGGGATCAAGGCAAGTTTAACATGGGATCATCCTTGTTACCTATTCACCATAATTCAATCTAGTCATATTGCATGTGTCTAATTTGATTCCTATTAGATCTATACCATAGCTTTGTTATCCTTTACCTTGTCACCATGGGTTTATATGCATATGGGTAGCTTTGCTATGCTTTGCAATAATGGATCTTGAGATGAATCTTGACTAATGATATATGCAACAATGAGATAAAATTTGCTTTTATAGCAACATGGAATAGGACCCCACTGTAGGGCAAAAGCTGGGATTTCTAATACAACCACAAGTGCTATAATGGCTCTGGCTTTAGTCAAGTATAAAGATTCGTACTAGCATGTTGGCAGTTCGTGAAAGGCACCATTGCCGAGCTGGTTGCAGGGCATGTTCCAGGGTGGTTACCGTTTGGATAGGTACCATCGAGTGGAGGCTTTGTATACCCCTTGCCCGTGGGTCCGTAGGGTCTATCAACATGTTAGGAAGACTTTTGAAAGACTTCATAGTGTTCCCTGCCCACTCACCTTGGAAGTGTTATGGGAGTTATAAACCCGGGCATATGGGTAACATGGCTTGTGGGTAAAGTGTATAACCTCTGCAGAGTGTAAATCTATCATGATAGCCGTGCTCACGGTTACGAGCGGCCTGGAAAACTCACAGTGTAGATGATCATGTTGTTTAATCGTTAATGTTGGATATTAATCTTATCATGTGGTTATTAATTGGGTTATGCATAATTAAAGCTAAGTGTTGGTAAAACTTGACCAAGTTAAAAGCAACCGCAGTACAAACAGTGTCAACCTTTTGAGCTTCATAACCCTGTGTTACTCTTGCTGAGTACGTAAGTGCTCACTCTTGCTTTCTCAACCCCTTCAGATGGCTATGAAGGCTACCGTGAGGAGTACTAGGCTAGTGGTCAACCAGTCGGCGTTCCCTGTGAAGTGGAGCTTCGTCGCGAGAGTTACCTTTATATTCCGCTGTTATGTTATTTAAATATTATTCGTTATGTAATAAACACTCAGTGATGGTATTATTTAAAGATTTGTCGGCTTATGTGTGTGATTGATCTCTGGGCACACATGAGTTATTCATATTCAATTTTATCCTTAAAATTGGGTGTGACAATCACTCATGTATTTATATATATTGGTCTGCATGATTGCACAGAACATGTATCTTACTTTGAGGTGTACTTTTTATACGTCAATATCGATTCATCTGTATGGGGTATGGCTTTATAGGTTTTGATTTGATAATCATAGCACCATGGTCAATTTGACGTAGATTTAGGGGGTATTTTAGTTTGTTTGTATTGGATTTAGATTACTACTTTAGACAATTTTCATAACAATAAATTGGCAATTTGGATAAATTGACAGATTTAATTTAGATTATCCTTCATAATGGGTGATAGTTGATTTAGATGTATATATTTATTAGAGGATTGGTTTATGTTGTTTTCATAAAGCAAAGGTGGATAATTTAGAAACAAGTTTTTTTTTCCCGAAAATGATCCATTATTTATCATCATTGATATTAGAGTTTGTGGAACTGGTGAATATATAGTTATGTATTTAAGACATTTTTTGTTTTTATTTATCTTCTTTTTCTCGTGTCAATGTGATTTCAGGCTCACGTTTAAACACTCCAAATCAAGTTTATGATATATGATGCGTTCAAGTAACAGATGAAATCGAGGGGTTATTCGGTAGATATTGGCATTAGAGTAAAGCTCAAGAATTGTCGATAAATCTGCATAGTGATGTCATCTTGGTACCTAACTCTTGAACTTTGGTATTCGAGCGACTGAATTTGTAAAGAGCCATTTGGGTTCCTAACTTTTGAATTTTGATATTTGAGTCACCGGCCAAACTTGTCTAACGGTGCGGCCCCCACCTCTCGATTTTTTATAGTTGGGTACCTAAATTTGTACATTGATGTCATCAAGATCCTAAACTTGTCCATGTGTCAACACTAGTCCAAATAGAATTTGACTCACTTTGTTTCACTGACGTGACATGTTGATTATGTGTTGACATCAACACGGTAAACAAAACCTACATGTCAATAACACTACTATTTCTGATCTTAGGCCAGTCTCAGTGCACTATTTCACTGTGCGTTTTCCTAGTGGTATAAAACTTAATATGAAATGAGTTTCTCTCTCAATGTATAGTTTCATTGCATAGTTTCATGCGGTTACCAATGTCTCTTTCTTTCTTTTCTCTCTCATCTCCACCATATATTTGCTTTGCATGCATCCCATGTAACTAAGAAAGACTCTCAATGGGGTTTCACACGGTTTCCAACGTTTTGGAAACAACGTTGTATAGTTTCATCAAAATGAAACCTTCTCCCTCTCTCTCCTCATCCTTTCATGCAAAAAGTGCAAATATGCTGATGTGTCACCCTATTTAATGTATATGAAACTCTCCATGAAACCCCATTGAGACTGGCCATAAGAAACCTACTTTTCCACTATGATCTAGTGAGGGCAAGTACAACGCGGCGCTTGAGCTCGTCTATACGATGCCATTTTCACAAAAAAAACACCCCGCCGATGCCAGGGGACGGGGCTCGCGTCGTCTCGCGAAGGGACAAGGATGTCCCGTTGCCCGAGGCCGAGACTCGTTCTCTAGCAGCGTGTTGTATAGGTCGGCGACGTCTCTAGCCCGAGGGCAAAGATCCAGTATGCGCGGGGGTCCAGCTCCAGGGTTGGCGATCGTTGAGTACGTAGCGCCAAATTTAGCACCGTGGTCATCGTCTTCTCTCGCTCCGGTGTGAGGTCGGGAGGCGGCGCGGCGGCCAGCCGGCGTGAGACACGCGCGCTGACGGGATGTGCTCTGCGGCGCTGATCCAGACGCTAGCTCACTGCTCACGGGCAGCTGCAGCGCCTCTACGGCCTGGGCGTGTGCAAGGTCTTGTTCCTGGGCACGGGCCCATGGGGTGCTGCCGTTGTTGCGGGAGCTCTCAGCCCCAGCAAGGACTTGTAGCCAAGGACAACGGCATCTCCGTCGCTACAATGCCGCCGCAGCGTCCTGTGGCATGGCTGCGCGCTACGCCGACATGCATAGATGCACTACGCGCTCTTTGACTCCTCCACAGCGCTGCTCCGTGGCGTACTAGTTCACCGAGGCCAGCCAAGGCGGCCTGTTGCGAGCTCTGGGACATGAACGCCAAAATAGGATGCACTCGGTTGAGCTTCTACTAAGCCAACAGGACCAACCACGTCCTCCCACAGAGAACATCCTACGCCAAAACTTATATCTGATGCATGTTTAGTATCCTATTACACAATGGTATACAGATTAATATTTGTAATTGATCTTGACTACATGCAGAATATTAAACTGCTTAGAGATGACTCCTTATTAATGGGTTGTATGACCTGTCTTTTTAATTGTCTTTATATCAGATTTTAGTCTCTTAGAGACGACCCTCCGTCTGTGGGTTGTACATGCCCTGATGGCTCCCCCGAGCTCTAAATCCGATGAAGGCGCCTACCAGGCTACCACTGTGGTCCCCCACGTGACATTGAACGAAGGCACCGACTTGGTGACCATGCAGTAAACTAGTGCTCACTGCTCAGGTGTCACGATCCCACTGGGGATCGGACAGTTTCAATCGATTACTGGATAGAATCTAGAATGAAATCGAAATTCAGAGAAGGAACCGAGGAAGAACAGAGGAAGGTTTATGAGGTTTGGGGAAACATAATTTAGTTATTCATTACATGCCCATTACAGAGGCTTGACCGTGCTTTATATACAACACAACTTTACAGACTAGACCCGACGGGTGGACCCCAGGGCGTCAGCTTTACCGCCCTGCTGCTGCCCCGTTGTCGGTCGATGAACAGGAGACTTGCGCGACACGAACGACCACTTCAGGTAGAGGTCAGCTCCTGACACTGCCCCCCCCCCCTGAAAAACCAGCTTGTCCTCAAGCTGAGCACATCGGATAACGACTATGAAAATCCGCTACTTCTTCCCAAGTAAGCAACGTAGGCGAACAACCGACCCACTGTACTTGAATCTATGATATGGTAGAAGCACCTTTGCGCACTAGCCTGGTGGCCACCACCTATAACGGAACTGATGGATCAGAAGGATTCAGTGGCACCGTGTCCATGTTAGTCTCAACGACCTCAGTAGCAGGAACATGAGTCTTCAACTGGGATACATGAATCACCGAATGAATCTTGCAATCTTGTGGAAGATCCAACCGATAAGCTACTGCCCCAACACGCTCCAAGATGGAAAAAGGGCCAAAGTATCGATAGCGGAATTTCTGATTACCCCGGGGTGCTACTGATGACTGAATATATGGTTGCAACCGTAGGTATACCTTATCACCTACTGCAAACACTTTCTCTTGTCGATGTTGATCAGCATAGTATTTCATACGCTGTTGTGCACAAGTAAGATGATGCCGCACCACATCCTGAAGCAAATTTCTTTCCAACAACCACTGCTCCAAGTCAGGTGCATGATATTGTGTGTCATTTGTAATCCCAAAATGTTGAGGTTGATGGCCATATAATACTTCAAATGGGGAAAAACCCGATGCCGAGTGAAAGCACGTATTGTACCAATATTCAGCAATTGGTAACCACTTCTGCCACTGCTTGGGACAGGACTGTACACAGCAACGAAGGAACCCTTCCAAGCATTGGTTCAATCGCTCAGTTTGTCCATCCGTTTGAGGATGATAAGAGGAACTCATCAATAGTTTGGTGTCAGTGAGCTTGAACAATGTATTCCACAAGTTGCTTGTGAAAATCCGATCACGATCAGAGACTATATGTTCCGGTAAACCATGCAATTTATAAATGTGATCAAGAAAGACCTGAGCTACTTGCAGGGCAGTATATGGATGAGATAGTGGAATGAAATGTCCATACTTTCTGAACTTGTCGATTACCACCAAAATTGTATCAAAACGGTTGGAGTTCGGCAACCCTTCAATAAAGTCCAAACAGACTGTCTGCCAAGCTTGAGCTGGTACAGGCAATGGCTGCAAGAGTCCAGCAGGTCTGCAATGGTCCACTTTTGCCTGTTGACATGTCTCACAAGAAACTATGAATTGCTTAATATCTGCTTTAATGCCCGGCCAACTGAACAGCTTCTTGATTCGATAATAGGTGGCAGTAAACCCTAAATGCCCTCCAATACCAGAGCTGTGCACAGCTTGTAAGATGTGATTGTGAGCTAGCTTATTCATGCCCAACCAAACTCTACCCTGATGCCTGATGAGTCCTTCAGACAAAGTAAAGTCACCCAGCACATCATTATTCAATTTGAGTTTAGCTATCAACTTTGTAGCAGTAGAGTCATCAGCATAGCCTTCCTGCACTCTTGCCAACCACTCAGGTTGACTGGAAGATAATGATGCCACTGATTCAGGATTGTAACACCTGGAGAGAGCATCAACAACTTGATTTGAGGACCCTTGTTTATAGACAATCTTGTACTGCAAGTCCATGAACTTGAGCAATGCTTTTTGCTGAAGCTTAGTAGTCACTCTTTGCTCAGTTAGGTGCAATAAGCTTCTATGATCAGTCTTGATCACAAATTATTGGTGCTACAGATAAGGTCTCCACTTATCAACTGCTAAGATAATAGCCATACATTCCTTCTCATATGTTGACCTGCCTTGGTTCTTTGTACAGACAGGTTTGCTTAAATAAGAAATGGGGTGACCTTCCTGCATCAACACAGCACCAAAGCCTAACTCACTGGCATCAGTCTCAATCACAAAGGTCTTTGCAAAATCGGGTATTGCCAGCACAGGAGCCTGCATCAGTGCTAATTTGAGCTGCTGAAAGGCAGCTTCAGTTACTGAGGTCCATACAAATGGAACCTGTTTCTTCAAGAGATCAGTTAGAGGTCGGTCAATCAGACCATAATTTTTGATAAACTTTCTGTAGTAACCAGTAAGCCCCAAAAATCCTCTAACTGCCTTCAAATTGGTTGGTCGTGGCCAGTTGGATACTGCCACAATCTTAGAAGCTTCGGTGGCCACTCCACTGCCTGATATGACATGGCCCAAGTACTCAACTTCAGACTGAGCAAAGGAGCATTTAGATAGTTTGATGTAAAACTGGTGAGTTCTCAATATCTGAAACACTTGCTCCAAAAGTGCCAAGTGCTTAGATAAAGTCTTGGAGTAGATCAATATATCATCCATGAAGACCAATACACCTTTCCTGAGTAGTGATGCAAAGATCAGATTCATGATGCCTTGAAAGGTAGCAGGGGCATTGGTCAATCCAAAGGGCATCACTAGGAATTCATAGAGGCCATTGTGAGTTTTGAATGCAGTCTTATGAGTATCAGCAGGACTTATACAAATCTGATGGTACCCAGCCCTGAAGTCCAACTTGGAAAACCACTGAGCACCTGCCAGTTCATCAATGAGTTCCTCAACAATATGCATTGGGTGCTTGTTCTTTACTGTTTGGGCATTCAAATGCCTATAATCCACACAGAATCGCTAAGAACCATCCTTCTTCCTTACCAAAAGGACTGGAGAAGCATAAGGGCTATCACTCTGCTTAATAATCCCATTCTGTAACATAGTGGACAATTGACTCTCAATCGCATCCTTCTGAGCTGGAGAGTATCTGTATGGCCTGATATTAACTGGTTGTGCCCCAGGCAATAACTGAATATGATGGTCAAAGGGTCTAGTAGGAGGTAAGGTGGTTGGTGTATGGAACACATCCTCATAAGAACCCAACAATTGTTTCAACTCTGGCATGTCAGGTGACTGGACAACCATAGCTACAGCTTCCAAAGACTTGTCCTCCTCTTGCACTTTCAGCTGCAGACAATGAGTAATAGCTTGTCGGTTCAATAGACCCTGCAGACCTATATGTGATATGGATTGGCACTGAGAAACATTATGAGTCAGACCTTGTAGCTGAATTCGTTTACCATGTAAGGTAAACTTCATCACTTTCCTTGACCAATGGACCCACATGGGACTACATTCTTCCAACCAATCCTGCCCCAATATCATGTCAAAGCATTGCAAAGGCAGAATGCCTGCAAATGATGTGAATGTGTATCCCTGAGCCGACCATTGAGAGTCCTTCATCTGTTGGGTGCAAGTCATTGGTGTTCCATCAGCAGTCACAAACTGAGCAGGAGTACATTCACTGAGAGAGAGTTGTAACTGTTTGGCTAAGCATTCACTGATGAAAGTACTCACACTGCCTGAGTCAATGAGTATCAGCACCTCAGTTTTGCCAACTCTGCCATGAATTTTCATAGTCCTCCTTTTAACCACTGATGAAGGATCAGACTGTCCTATTGCCAGCACAATCTCTTCCACTACCTCCTCTTCTTCAGAGTAATCATGATCTTCTTCTTCCAAAGCATCTAATAACTCTTCGATCACATGAATTGGGACCTGAGCTAGGCACTTGTGATTCTTATCCCACTTGCTGCCACACTTGAAACAGAGTCCATTCTTCCTCCTAAAATCTCTGAGGGAGGCTAACTTATCCTCAGCTCCTGGTTTCTGCATATTACCCTTGTACTTCTCCACTTCACTAGCTTTTGCCTTGTCCATTCCTAACCTGAAATTTGGTTTGGGAAACTCACGTCCCCCATGCTTAGAACAACTCCTCTGAATCTCTTCTTCTTGCAAGCTGGCCAACAAACTTGTTGTTGCCACGTCCTTGGGCTGGTGGAGAGTGATAGCAGCCCGGATTTCATCCTTGAGCCCGCCTAAAAACCGATTGACAAAATATGTGTCATCGTAACCATCATTGTACAACATCATTCCATGGCCCAATTGTTCAAACTCCGTTTGATACTCCAAGACTGATCCCTTCTGCTTCAACCCTTCAAACTGTGTTAGCAACAACTGATACTGGCCTCGACGAATCGCGCCATCACCAGCTCACAAAGATAATCTTAGTCCATAACTCGAGCTCGGCGCTGAACCGTCTGCAACCAGGAAGCCGCCACACCCTTGAAGTTGAGGGCCGCGAATCGAGTCTTCAGCGTCGAATGAACAACATACACCTCGAAAAATATTTCACAATTTTCACGCCATAAGCGGGGATTATCACCATCAAACT
The DNA here is from genome assembly GCA_022036555.1 of Microstegium vimineum. Taxonomy (NCBI): domain Eukaryota; kingdom Viridiplantae; phylum Streptophyta; class Magnoliopsida; order Poales; family Poaceae; genus Microstegium; species Microstegium vimineum. Next base: position 12,698,870 of record CM039134.1, read on the forward strand.
GCGAAAACTCTAGCTTAGGAAAAGGCAGAGAACGAGCATGTCCAGATATCTCATTCATGGAAGCAGGAATAGGGATGGAACCGAGTAACGTACCCCCTCCCATGTCCTGCTGCCGGGGTCCAAGGATCTCGCCGCAGTGTCCGCCGTGCCCCATGGGCCGCTCCCCGTCTCTCGCAGGTGAGCTCGAGGACGATCCGGGAGCTAGGTTGAGGTTGACTCGCTTTGCCATAGTCGATTGATGGTGATGCGGTGGTGGTGGCGGTGGAGGCGTCGGATTCGTCGTGGGCGCGGTAGCCAGCTTCGTCTCCAGGGAGTCCATGCGCGTCGCTGCTGAGGTCACGCGACTTGTCATCGTCTCCAGGGTTGTCTTCGTCCCTTCTGCTTGGCCACGCAATTCGTCGAACGCCTTGTCCGTTGTTGCTTTCCATGATCCCAGTGCACCCAAGGAATCCAGGGTGTTCTTCATCATAACTTGAAACCCAGCGAATTGCTTGTTCATTGACTCGAACTGCACCGAGAGATCCTCCACGGACGTCGCCATCTCTTTCTGGAACTGGGTGGGCTTGCGCTTGGGTGCCAACTTCTCACCCCCTTCCTCCTTCATACTCGAATGCCAACCCGATAAACCAAACCAGACTTATGATTTCGCTGTTCTCGGAAGAACACGATCTCGCCGTCTGGAATTACAACGCGGTCAAGACAACGAATACAAGGATCTAATACCAATTGTCACGATCCCACTGGGGATCGGACAGTTTCAATCGATTACTGTATAGAATCTAGAATGAAATCGGAATTCAGAGAAGGAACCGAGGAAGAACAGAGGAAGGTTTCTGAGGTTTGGGGAAACAGAATTCAGTTATTCATTACATGCCCGTTATAGAGGCTTGACCGCGCTTTATATACAGCGCAACATTACAGACTAGACCCGACGGGTGGACCCCAAGGCGTCAGCTTTACCGCCCTGCTGCTGTCCCGTTGTCGGTCGATGAACAGGAGACTTGCGCGACACGAACGACCACTTCAGGTAGAGGTCAGCTCCTGACATCAGGGCCCATGGATGAAGAGGCATCATGCATGGTGGGGTGGTAAGGATAGAAGATGATGGTGAGTGTTTGGACAGAAAAAATCCAAAATGGCAGAGGAGTATCTCTCTGCGCATAAGAAAAATATGCGGGTGTGCCAGTGTACTAAAGTACACACAAATAAATAGAGGAACAAGTAATTTATTAATCATCATGAGTTAACAAATACAAGTTCCTAAATAGGATGTGCTCCATAGCCTGCTGGTGGCGATCTGACTTGGGCGATCATGGTCTTCATGGTTCCTGGGGCCTCGGAAAGCTCCCAGTTAATTACCCCTGTGAAGTAGCTCACAGAGTACCTCCGATTAAGCTGTTGTGGTCGTCGTCTTCAATCTTCATTTCACGTCTCCATGCTTGTGTGTTGGTGTAGATGTAGGTGGCGTCGACGTGATGGCCTCGTCGGTCCATGTGCCGGTCAAATGGAGCTAGGGAAAGCAGCTACGCCCGCCTGTGTCGTTCGCCTCGTCGGTGTCGAACGACACATGGCGTTGTTGTAGCGGTTGCACTTGCATGGTTGGCGTAGATCAGATTGCTTCGGACTTCCCGGCAGCATCGTCGTCGAGGTACGCTGATCGGCTTGATCGGCGGAGTTATAGTCGTAGTAGTGGATGAAGAGGTAGTGGATGGAGTCGGTGTAGACACCTCCCTCGGTGTAGTGACATCATCGGTGTAGGTGTGGAGCCATTGTCGATGGAGACCGAGCTCGTCTCCCTAATGCGACGTTGGCGTAGGTGTGGCGCTGTAATCTACGACGTCCGAGCCTGCATATATTAGATAAAATGTAGAACACAAGATCTAGAGTTAATTAAATATATTGTCGTCGTTGCTGATCATGACTGGTGTGCTTTATCGTAGATGGAGCCTTCAATACAACTGATCTTCTCGTGACAGCATGGCTATCCAGAGTCAGCATCATCTACCAGCTACCCGTATATGAGGTGTTGTGGACACCGGGCGAGAGCACGAAGAGCTTGCATCTCAAGGTCGCAGGAGGTGTGTCATTCGCTCGACGGTGTCGGTGCGCAGCCGTTGTCGACGACGTCCAGACTCATCTCGCCTCCCTTGCATGACAACATTTTTAGTGTAAATGTGGAGCCATTGCCGACGACATCCAAACTCGTCTCCCTAGTAGGACGACGTTGTTGATGTAGAAGGGGAGCCATCATCGACGGCGTCCAGACTTGCACCTTGCAGGGCGGCGATGTTGACGGAGCGCTCAAGTGTCGGCGGAGTGCAGATCGTGGGGCATCCGTGGTGGCGCTCAGCTCGACCTCCTCGACACATGGCTCTGTGCCCGACTACGTGGTACACTTCCCGCTTTGACTGTACGTGCTTCGGTGATGCAGCATCTCTCTCCGGCATCGTGCCTGTGCTATGTTAGGGGCATCACGACACCTTCTCCGATACGGCGTGGTCGTCCGGCGGCACAGGCGTCCGGCATCAAGGGCGTCTCCTCCGGCTTGGCACAGGCATCCGGCGACGAGGGCGTCTCCTCCGGCTTGGCACATGTGTCCGACGTAGAGGGCGTCTCCTTCGGCTTGGCACAGGCGTCCGGCGTCGAGGGCGTCTCCTCCGGCTTGGCACAGGCGACGTCTCCTCCAATTCTTGTACGTCTCCTTCGGCTTGACGTAGTCGTACGTTTGGCGCCAGGGCGTGTACCATCTCGGCGCAGTCGTCGTGTCGTCCTTCACCGGGGCACCTTCTGACGTCATCGTTCTGATCGGCTCGAGTGGTGGAGCCGTGGCCGGTGCGTTCATGTAGATGGAGATGGGGGCTAGATGAAGCAGCGCACAGGATCTTCTCGTGGCAGCAGACCGGTGCAAGTGCGGCAGCCATGGTCGGCCACACGACGCCTAGTAGATGAAAAGAGGCTGCATCGGTTATGTGGCCGGACGAACGGCGCCATGGTGATGGCTGCCTTTCTACGTAGATCCATCAACCATCATGCCTTTGATCTCTGGCCGGCGGCGTGTCTCTCTCCTTCGTCAAGACTGGCTAGCTAGATCAGCTGCAGGGAGCGCCTGCCATTGGCGCCGTCGAGGTCTCCTTCGTGCGTGGTCATAGGCGCCGTGCGGCAGCCTGCCATCCAATTGGCCTCACCCGTGTGTGAAGACGTGTCTCCTTTATATAGGCAGGGGTTAGGATAGCAGCCGGCCTCTTGGCTGCCTCCGCCAAACGCCGCAATAATCTGTTCAGCGACGCGAGATTTGCGGGTGAACCATTACCAGCTGGACGGATAAGCATGAGATAAACGCTACTCGTCTAGCTACACGTGCCGAACCTGGACACTTGTTCGTGGACCGTACGGCCCACTGTAACACCCTAAAATTTGAATAGCTAAATAGATCTGAATTTGATTTAATTTAAAGTATTTTTGTGAAGCATAGAATTAAAAATATAAAACTTAAATTAAATCTCATGTTAGGGTTTCACATGGTTGTGCATTGCATGCTCTGGCATTCTTTTTGTGTGGCTTTGCAAAGTTTGGAAAAAGGGATTTCAAAATCTATATTTGAAAATCAATTTGCAAAACTCAGAAAAAGGAAAAAGAGAAAAGAAAAGGAAACACTGTTCCTATACCCTATCCAGCCCGTGAGCCATCTCGGCCTGCTTCCCTCTCCCCTCTCTCTGGGCCGGCCTGCCCGCACGCGGCCCAGCTCTGCGGCCTCCTCCCTCCTCTCTGTCACTGCTCGGCAGGCCCACCTGTCGGCGCCCCGTCCCCTTCTCTCTCCCTCTCTCTGTTTCACTAGCGCCCCAGGCCCACCTGCCGGCTCTCCCTTCTCCTTCCTCGGTTCGAGTCCGGAGCGGACTCTGCCGCCGCGCCGTGAACCGCCGACGTGGATTCTCCGCGTTCCCCTCTGGCATGGACTCTCCCCATCCTCCTTTAAATAGCGGCGAACCCCGCGCCGTTTCCCCATCGCATCTCGTCACAGTTCGCCCGCAATCGCAGCAGAGCAGAGCCGCCAACGCCGCCGCCGCGTTCCGCCGCCGAGCCGCCGCCGTTCCGCTCTGCCGTCCGCACCAAACGCCTCGCCAAGCACAGCAGCAGCTTCGTGTGAGTATCGGACACGCCCTCTCCCCCTTCTCTTCCTCCCTTGCGCCCTGTCTCGACCCGCCGCCGTGAACCCGAGGTTCCGCCGCCGCTGTCCGTCGAGGCCGGCTCTCCTCGGCCGTCCTCAGTCCCATCTGAGCCTTGCATTCGCCTCGCGCGGGTGTGAGACACCTTTCCCCTCCGTTCTCTCGCTCTATTGCGCTCTGGAAACACCGCGCCGCCGTCACAGAACGCCACCGCCGCGGTTCACCGTCGCCGACGCCTCTCCATCCTTCTCCGAGCTTCGCCGATGACCTAGACGAGCTCGCGATGCCATCCGCAACCTCTCGGTGCAATCGGTTTCGAAAACGAGGCACCCCAGAGCCCTAACCCCCTTGCGCCGCCGTGCTCTGGCCGCCGGCCATGGCCACCGCCGCGTCGCCCTGTTCTGACGCGGTGAAGAACCACCGTGACCCTCCCCGATCTAATCCTATCCCTCCATCTCTAATCCTACGGCTCCAGATCCACCGTACCCCTTCGCCTGCGGATTTTGCTAAAGAGTCCCTCTGTTTTTCCCCCTCCGAACCCGCAGTCCAAAACGCCTTTGCCCAGTACGTTTTTCCGTCGGGAAAACGTATTTCCTTTTCTGAGTTCAGTTTAATTCCGAAAATAAATAAAACCCTAATTTCCTTTTTATCTCTAATCTTCAAATGCTCATATTTTCTTCGTTTTAAATCCAAATCGACCCGTTCGAGTTGCGTTAGATCCGTATTTTCATGCTCTATCTAGTAGTATAGGTTTCACCTATGTTAAGTACTTTTAAAAATCAATGAAAATTACTTTGCTTTTGCTAAACCTATCTCTCTTCAAAATCTCGTTTTATCTCTAACTTCTTCGTTTTAGATCCGATTAGTGTGATTCTCGTATCTTTGTGATCGTAGTAAAGTATAGATCTGTTTTATAACCTTTTCAAAGTCTCTTTATTGTTTATGGTGTAATGTTCTGATCATGTCTTGTTTGCTTCGTATATGATTGTTCGGATGATTGCGTGGTGATGTTGATCGAGTACAGCCGGTGAGATCTTCGTTGACCAAGAGTTCTTTGCAGCAGATCAGGATCACCAAGAGCTTTGGAATCAAGAAAAGTTTAACATGGGATCATCCTTGTTACCTATTCACCATAATTCAATCTAGTCATATTGCATGTGTCTAATTTGATTCCTATTAGATCTATGCCATAGCTTTGTTATCCTTTACCTTGTCACCATGGGTTTACATGCATATGGGTAGCCTTGCTATGCTTTACAATAATGGATCTTGAGATGAATCTTGACTAATGATATATGCAACAATGAGATAAAACTGGCTTTTGGTAGCAACATGGAATAGGACCCCACTGTAGGGCAAAAGCTGGGATTTCTAATACAACCACGAGTGCTATAATGGCTCTGGCTTTAGTCAAGTATAAAGATTCGTACTAGCATGTTGGAAGTTCGTGAAAGGCACCATTGCCGAGCTGGTTGCAGAGCATGTTCCAGGGTGGTTACCGTTTGGATAGGTACCATCGAGTGGAGGCTTTGTATACCCCTTGCCCGTGGGTCCGTAGGGTCTATCAACATGTTAGGAAGACTTTTGAAAGACTTCATAGTGTTCCCTGCCTACTCACCTTGGAAGTGTTATGGGAGTTATAAACCCGGGCATATGGGTAACATGGCTTGTGGGTAAAGTGTATAACCTCTGCAGAGTGTAAATCTATCATGATAGCCGTGCTCACGGTTACGAGCGGCCTGGAAAACTCACAGTGTAGATGATCATGTTGTTTAATTGTTAATGATGCTTATTAATCTTATCATGTGGTTATTAATTGGGCTATGCATAACTAAAGTTAAGTGTTGGTAAAACTTGAACAAGTTAAAAGCAACCGCAGTACAGACAACGTCAACCTTTTGAGCTTCATAACCCTGTGTTACTCTTGCTGAGTACGTAAGTGCTCACTCTTGCTTTCTCAACCCCTTCAGATGGCTATGAAGGCTACCGTGAGGAGTACTAGGCTAGTGGTCAACCAGTCGGCGTTCCCTGTGAAGTGGAGCTTCGTCGCGAGAGTTATCTTTATATTCCGCTGTTATGTTATTTAAATATTATTCGTTATGTAATAAACACTCAGTGATGGTACGATTTAAAGATTTGTCGGCTTATGTGTGTGATTGATCTCTGGGCACACATGAGTTATTCATATTCAATTTTATCCTTAAAATTGGGTGTGACACCCACCCATTATTATTAGCTATATGTGTATAGAAACGTGTAGAAGTAGTCGAGCCTGAAAATCCATGTATATATGCGTACAGTATATATATATATATATCTATGAGTCCACGTATGCACGTACTCGAGCTTATTAGCTTGTGTCATCAAGTACGTACGTGAAAGCCCATACGAATCTTTTTTCTTCTTCCTTTGCTTCTCAATCACTGGATGGCAGCAGGCCGGCCATTTGTGGGCCAAGGCCGTACACATATACTCCTTCCATTTTAAATTGTAAGTCATTCCAAGAACCTTGGAGAATTAAAGTTTCTTAAGTTTTACCAAACTTATATAACAATATAATAATATTTATGATATCAAATAAGTATCATTAGATTCGTTATCAATTATATTTTCATATTATACTTATTTAATGTTATAAATCTTTATAATTTTGTCTATAATTCTTAGTCAAACTTGAGATGCTTTGACTCTCCAAAATTCTTGAAATGACTTACAATTTATAATGGAGGGAGTACATGTTAACGTATGTAGTACGTCCAACTTTACTTCAATTTATCAGCGTATAGGACGCCATGTATGGAGGCTGTCACGTGTACACTTCTTAACTTCATCATATATAAATATACGTATGTATAGGACAAATTTGATACAAAATCTCGTCAAACAGTGAGAAAGACGACCCACAGTACTACATGCGCCCATGCTCAAGCGACCCTTTGTTGAAAGGACCTCCCCATTGTCGCCAAGATGCACACTGTCACTGAGGAAGGTGTGAGCTCAAGAAAGAGCAGGGTATACGTGGATCCAACATAAGAGGTCCACGTCAACATACAGTAAGCACGTCACATCTATCTACGGAGCGGATTAGAGCCCATTTGAACCGATGATGACATCTATAACAAGTTTATAGGGACCTCAATGACACCAATGCACAAGTCAGGGAACAAATTATCAAAATTTGAGTTAGGCACGGATCCCTGGAATTAAATTTATTTTAATAATCATAATTTAGAGAAATATTAATTAAGCTAATATGATTATATATGGATTATAATTACATATTATTGTTCATTATATGAAAGACATACATATTTTTTGTATTTCTATCATAGGAGAGGGAGTTTGAACAACATGTTATAAGTTGTAAAAAGAAATATGGAATGGTGATCTATAGAATCAATTTTCATGTCTCATCCTATGAATTTGAGATGAGCTTAAATGTAAACTTTGAAAAGTGGTGGAATGTCAAATTCCAAACCAAATAGCTTAATTTATTAAAGTAGATTTCAATTTCACCAAATGAAGAGATCCAAACAGCCCCTTAGAGATTTTAATGACCAATCATGAAATTTACTAATGAAGTCATGATGATATCAAGATAGGCGCTTGGATTCATAGTTTTAGGATCATGGCGTGTCCAGTGAACTTTGGGATTCAGGGTTCAGATGGCCATTAGACACATTCAGCAAACAGAGGAAAAACATCAGTCACTTGAGTGATGAACAGCATCTCCAATAGTATGCAAATGGGTGGTAGGTCGCTTATACAGATCCCAGTTCACCACTGTAGGAATAACTACGAACTTAACCAGAACGCACCAATTTATCAAGAGCCTGCAATTCCGATACTGACATAGGGTATGCACAGCGAACGTAACCCAGAAACCCACTATATTGCTAGTAATCATGCATGACATATCAACTAATTCTCCCAGCCGTAGGGGAGACGAGCAGCGAAGAACACATGCTGCTGCTGCATGCCTTTGACTCTAGATCAGATCACAGTAAAAGCAGCCTGATCATGAGACCTATTAACACATGAAGAAGAAGCAAAAGGCAGCGGCAATCCATCCACTTCGCTGCAAAAAAACGCTATACCTACTTACCTATAGCTCGTCTTCCATACCAACGCGAGAGCCATTGCCAAGCAAACAAAAACTAACACCAACAAATCGAATGTTTCCAGTGAGGCGTGCTTAAAGCAACGTACGAAACTGTCGACCGCCGGCCTCTTGACATGGACGTTGACGAGGACGCAGCTGAAGGAGGTCCAGTACGCGTCCGGCACGAACAGGAACCCGTCGGTAGGGTGTTGCCCTGCCCAGCTGCGCATGCAGTGCATGGAGCCTGACGCAGACAGCGAGAGCGCGCCGGGTTCGCTGGCGCCGCCAACCTCCAGCTTGTACTCGAGCAACTGGTTGGCCGCCGGGCTCGGACCGAGGCAGACCACCGAGAGCGACCGGCCCGAGCCAACGTCCCCGCCATTGAGCAGCAGGAACACGCGCCGGTCCACCGGGTCCAGGATCACCTCGAACGGTGTGTTCCAGTGCAGCACCACCTGCGCGGATCCGGCGAAGCTGACCACGTTGTTGCAGCCGTGCGCGTCCAGAATGTGGTCGTGGAGGAGCAGCGCGGTCACCGCGGAGTTGGCGCACCCCTGGCACGGGCACACGAACGGTGCGTAATGGCAAAGCGCCTCATGGTCCTGCCTCTCCTTGTGCTTGAGCAGCTGCGTGCACCCATGGCTGCTGAACGCGCAGGGGAATGCCATGTCGGCGATGGCCTTCTCCAGAGCCCGGCACCGGATCTCGCCGACCGGATTGCGGCAGGACGGGCAAGTCCCACGGATGCGAACGCGGCAGGCGTCGCACACCACATGCCCGTTCTTGCACTGGCCAATAAACACACGACGAACAAACCAGTTAGATTCACCACTGCAGCCGCGCAGCCGGAAGTGCACGCTCGCAGTTTGATTTTGCAAAGTGAATGAAAAAGCTTAAAGATGTGAGCTTGCCTGGAAGATCGATCCTTCAAACATGAAGAAGCAGATGGGGCACTCAAACGCGTCCAGATTCATTTCTGTTGTTTTGCTGCTCCTTCTTGCCGTCTCTAGCTCCAGCGGTGCCTGATGGTAGTGAAAACGATGGTAAAAAGCTAAAAGCGCAGTGCTGAATGAACAAAGCGCAGACCTAAGAATATGGACTAGACAATGAACTGAACATGACAAGAACATGGATCTAGACAATGAGCTAATACAAGATTACAAGTTTCAAAAGACTAGTACGTCTTAAAACAGCTTAAGAAGCATGCAAGAACTAGTTGTACTGAAACCAGTGTCTGCAAGATACTTATACATTATGTTACACAACAAAAAGTAGAACAATGAAAAGTAGACAGATAGGTGTGATGGCAGCAGTGGCTAACTAATCCCTACGCCTGCCTGAGCTCTTGACCACGGGGATGCAGCAATGGCGGACGCAAGCTTGACACAGGAAGGAAATGCAAGGAAAGGAGAAACCGATCTAAGAGCTCAATGTTTACAGAACACATCTTAAAAGTCCAAATCCAAACTGACAAAAACCACAAATTAGCAACTACTAAGACTAACTCTAGCTAGATTCTGATAGTGGCCCCTGTGTGTGTGGTCACTGCAGTCTGTCCAACTGTGTGACTCGCCTACGTGCTCTGTCGAAACTCACCCGCGGCAACCGTTTCCTTCTTCCGACATCTTGCATAGGATCTTCTGTACATGACAACAGATCTGGAAGAATTTTACTCCCCACCTCTTTTTTTTTAATGGGATCTCATCTCATATTATACAATTCATTCAAGAGTATGTCCATGTGCCAACAATTAAAATTTTATGAGTAAACATACTATCAGTGAATTTGAAACTCCGAGGGCCTTATGGAGATTTTTTAACAAATTGCCAAGAAAAAAATACATTTAAAGCTGAGTAGTAGTAAAATAAACATGAACTGGTCAGACATATTGTGATTGCAGAGGTGGTGGATAGTATAATCTTCAGTTCTTCACGTGACCCTGAACTCTTGTCTGCAGGGATAGCTAGAGATGGCCTCTAGGAGCGCAACAGGAAGACACAAAGAGAGAATAGTGAATAGATAGATTTCTTTTCTGAAGAACTGCGGTTTACATTCAGGCCGTATATATATAGACCGGTAGCTATGATGATATCCTAGCAAATCTATTGAACTAGGTAACAAACAAAGGAAATCTTTTTTTAAATAACCAGGCACGGGCGCACGGCCATGGCATTTAGCCACGGCCCTGCTGTGCCTCCATGTCTACTACGGCTCTTGCTGCCTTCTTGCGCCGGCGCTCATATGTGTGTCCGCACATTACACATGCATCTATTATTTTGCAGCTTCAGCAAACCAGATTGGTTTGCAGCTAAAAAAAACTCAATGTTTTCAATGGTGAATACCGTGCAACACCATTTCATAATTTATTTGCTTGTAGTTATAAAAAATTATTCTTTTTAATTTCTTACACAAAACAGAGCTTATTACCTCCTCAGATTTCACAGTTGAACTAAAGCTGCTGCTACTTATAACTTATTGACAATACAGTTGTGTTGCTGGTGCCAAAACTAAAATTACCTAATGTGCCAGGAAAAACTGAACCACAGTTACATTTAGTTTAGCCTAATATGCCAAGGATCGATTCCTGCATACAGAGCACTACAATGATAATAACTGCATGTACATTCACTAATTCAGTAGCAAATTGCATTTTCTGGTGGTTGCAATTAGAAAGACTAAAAAGAGATGAACGACATATAGAAGATGTATCTGAATAACAAATCTCCACTGCCTGAATTTAACATGAATGATGTCCAACCTAGGAGGTGCTAAAGTACAGCGACATTCTCGTCCAGGAAATAGAGTCTGAACATCCACCCTTTCTTGAACAAAACAAACAGTATATATAAAAGCAAAGTTTTACTGCTGCTTACTGTTAGGCACGAGATAGTTTTCCTCTCTGCGGAACTACATGTTTCAGGGTCTGTACATATATAAACAACGCAAAGTTCTACTGGGGATAAGTGAGATGACTAGTGGGTTTCACTGAAATCAGAAAAGTTCCACAAAACAAGGGGTTTTCTTTTCACTCAAACCACAATTTTCATGCCACTAAGAAGAGCATCGTACGAGAGGGTACCAGCAATCTCCGGCGCGGCGCTTCGTTCATGTGCTCCCGCAGCAAATTCACATGCCTAGCGCTTGCGGCTTGCCAACCGCGCGCGGGTGGGTCCTCGCACCCAAGAACCCTATGGCGGAATCAAGAACCACCGTACCCAGGAACCTTAGGACTGAGAGCAGGGGAGGAAACGGCGTGCAGTGCGTTACCGGCGAGAAGGCGGCTGGAGATGATGACAGAGCTGAAGAAGGGAGCGCCGAGTCGCCGTCGCGTCCGGGTCGCCCTCCGCGGGAGCTGCTGCAGCTGGGACTCTCCCGACCCGACCCAAGGTCAGTTCCCGAACCGGGGTGCGAGGGTGAAGGGGAATCGCGAATGTTTCCGCGTTAGGCTGACCCACGCGGGAGGGAAGGTATATCGGAATTCGGAACGCGTAGAAACCTTTTTAAAGTAAGGAGAGATTATACTTGTGTTTCTGGCCTCCACGACATTACCTAATATTTTCTTCTAAAAATGTGATGTTTTTCTAAAAAAACGTTGGAAGAAATAAATTAGATAATCGTACATAATAATTCGCTTTTAAAATATAAAAAACAAATTAATATTAGTGATTCTATACTATTTTTTTTAAACTATCATAACCACTTTTATTTTATGATTTAACGGCGTTATGATAGATGACATTTTCGTCGACAACGAGACATCTACAATGACTTCGTGAAGCTGAGGATTCACCGGCTCAGTTTTTTGAAGATGCTCATAGGAATAGATTTTTCATACATATGTTCATAGGAATGAGTATATGTGGGGGTGGATGTTTTGTTGGACCAAGTGTAGAGGCAATCCAGGTTTATTTTGATAATTTAGTGTGATAGTTGGTGTGATAGATGCTATCTCTTATTTATAAAGTTGGTTAAATTAAGATAGTTTGACATAGTAGATTGATTCTAGGAGTTGATTTACTTTAGGATGGAGAGAATAAAAGTTACTACTTAATCCGTTCCAAATTATGGTTCGTTTGACTTTTTCAACTCTAAGTTTGACAACTCGTCTTATTTAAATTTTTGTGCAAAATATCATTTCTTTTAGTGTGACTTACTTATTTAATAAATAGTCTACATGAATGACTTAAATTTGACTATGTTTGCACAAATATTTTGAATGAGTGGTCAAAGTTGAGGTCAAAAAATTCAAACAAATTATAAATTGAAACGGATGTAGTAATTTGCATTTCAGCCTCGAGCACTATATGGAACGGTTTATTTTCTATTTGCCATTTCAGAGTTGACCTCTCTTTTTTTCCTATTGAGAAATTATCTGAACTACTAGAAATCCTGACTTAACATTTTTAGTAGTACCTAGATCTGATTTTGAAACTCCAAGAATTATTGTTCAAAACTCATACGGCTCAAACACATTATACAGAATGACAACTGAACGCACGGGGCTTAAAACTCACTTCTAGTCAGAGTTCACACGGTGCAATTGCGAGTAATGTATGATAAACAACAATGTCTTGTTTGCACTGCAGGCATATATATATTGCCAGCAGACTTGCCAAAAGACTCCCAGCACACAAATGAACACAATAACTTCGACAGAATAGCTAGCAATCTTTAAGAGAAAGGTGATACATAACCCAGCACATCGATCCATTCCACCAGCGTCACTGAAGGATGGATCGTACCCAGTTAACACAAATTTGCAGGAACTTGAGCAATATAAACATTCATCTGGGCACTTCCATCACAGCATCTAGATATATCTATATTTCATTTCATCAGCGCCCACAAACCCCTGAGGATCATCCTAGCTTCTTCATCATCATCTATACCATCAATGTAGTTGGAAGGATCATAGATATCATCATCATCATCGAGCTCAGAGTCCAGGTCGTAGTAAACATCAAACCCCATGTAGCAACCATCGAAGCCATCCTCACTCTGGGTCTGGGAGTCATTTCCCCAAACAGGATCCGAAACTATGAATTCATAGTCAGCAGTTGAGTCATTGGGAAGCCTCAGTGTCTTGATACCAGCACACTTTGCTCGGAGGGTGTTGTCCATTTCGACATTGAAGCAGTGGCGTACAGGGACTCCAGATGACAGCAGTTGTCCAGGATGGCTGTAAGCCCTTCATTGGTGAGGTTATTGCCAAAGATCTGCAGGGAGCGTAGTTCAGTCATTGTTGCTATGCCCAGGGCGTCCCCATTCTTGTTGTAGTCAACATCTTCAAAACTGTAGAAATTGTGTTCGCTGAGCCTGAAGCGTTTGAGGTGTGGACATGACTTGCCAACAGTCTCGAACACTTCCTGCCCAAATACATTACTTGAAAGTGAAAGCTCAAGCTCTTCAAGCAAAGGAAGCTTCTTTATTGCCTCTGCAAACCCTTCATTTGAGACATTATAGCAAGAGATCAGGCGAAGACTCTTCAGTGATGGTGCCCTAAAAAGACAGCAATTTGGATCAATAAACAACTACTGAACTACGATGCTAAAATAAGAAATATAAACTGAATCCATTTAAAACATGCAAGGACAGATATATTCTTATTTCAACAGAGTTGCATAGCAGCAATCACCAATATGTAACAAAACATTTAGAAGGCGGACTGAAAAATGATTTAACTGTCGAGAAATATGTCAAGTAGCCTCTGGTCACTGCTTAGCATATATTCTGTACTTTGGCACGTAAAATTCACCTGAAATCTGTTGCATAGTTAATATGTAATTTATTATTAGAATGTTGTGTCATTTCACCTAGTACTGCTAATGCTTCTAATGCAATGCAAATCTATCTTCAAGTACCTTTTGTTTTGGACAATAAAAAGAATGTTCTTATGTTCAAAGAAGCTAATATTGCCAAATTAATACATAAGTTGACACTATCATAAGTTACGTTGGGAATGAAAAGAACTTAATATAGGTGGTGATGTGCGATTGTGCCCACTTTGCAAAGGTGACAAATGATCAGAATTCAACTGTGTAAACTTGAGGCAATCTGACAGATAAACCCATAGAGATATTTATACGTTGTCACCTCTGGCACTATTTCATTTGTCACTCATGTGTTGCCAATCTCAATGCTACGATGTACATGATGAGAAGTTTTCCAGACCCATGATCGTCTGTGATACACCAACATACTATTGGTATTTTTACATTTTTTCCTCAAAAGAAGACACACATCATTTGAACGATAGTTATTGTCATCCAAAGTCACATAACAGTAGCAGCGACCTCCTTGTAATATTTTTTTATCGCCTTTGTTTCCTTTTTAGTTTTCTTCAACCCTCTACCTGGTAGTATTTTCTTTTAATTTATTTTCAGTAGGAGGCAACCCATCCTGTTCCGTAACAAAAAGACATAACACTAACAGTGGTCACCTCCCTTATTTTCACGGTGTCAGGAAATATGACTAGAGACCAATATGCTTAAGAGTGTCAACAAAATATAATCTATTGCAGGAAAAAAAGATAAAATGATGCTGAAGACTATTTCTCAGCACCTAGAGTTTGTGCCTGTAGACTGTTAGTAGTACAAGGAAATTGGGAGGATCACTCATCTGTCCTCATACTGAAATTCATTTCAGAAAATTAACCAAAACTCTTATTCGATGATAGAAACATCCACAACCATAGTATGATCAGAAGCACTCGTGATACAAAACTATCCAAAATATTACAATATTATTGTAGGCCAACAACGTATCCATCAAGACTCCAGAGTCGTGTTTTTTGTGGATTATTAAACACGAGCTGAATTAAAACCATAATAATTGGAGACTCAGAGGAACGAATTCTTACTGCTCCCCAAGGAAGAGGAGGAAGCCATCGTCTCCGGCGTACTCGCCCCAAAAGGACTCGCACTGGCCCCGCGGCGTACGGCGGCCTGCGCCATCCCGTGGAGATTGACCTGGTTGAAGAGGTCGGCGTGGCCGCACATGTCGATGCGGCGCCACAGCGAGGGGTCGTCCCGCGCGGCACGGCGCCAGGAGCGGCACGCCTGGCCGGCGCCCATCAGGATCTCGACATGATCGAGCTTGCGGAGGACGGCCGAGATCGCGTCCAGCGGCAGGTCAGCCCAGTTCCTCTTCTCGCGGCCGCTCCTACGGCCTCGGCCGCGCCCGCGCCCGCGACGGCGGCGAGAGGAGGAGGGCATTGGCGGTGGACGGTGGGGATGGGAAGGGGTAGGGTTTCGCAGAGGGAATGCGCGGGATTGCGGAAATGAAATGGAGGAATCGGGCGGAGATAGGCGGGGGTTACTTTAAGCGTGTCCACAATGTGTGTGTTTTGCGGTACCGAAAGTGGGGACTGGGGAGAGTGTATATTGTATTATCCCTCTTAATTACATGGACAGCTCAGCGATTTACTGATGTGGCAGCTGAGAAGTTATTCAAGAGAGAGTGCATTTCTTCTTCAAGAAACGACAGAAATAGCGTTGGGTAGAAACGACTAGTTTCCATCGTCCTCCTCCAGATCCAGTGCGCAAGCTCGCCGCCCCGAAGTCTGCGCAAGCCGCCGCTCCCGTCCAGGTAGGTGTACTAGTTGGTCAGGGCAGCTCACCATAGAGCAGGAGCTCGCGAGGCTCTCCAGGCTCCATATGGAGCTTGCGCAAGTCTGAAGCAGCAGCTGCAGAGATCCACGCACAGCTGCTGAACGTATCACACGGCTAGATCCCACTCGGTCTCGGTGGACTGCATCAACTTGGAGAACTCCGACACGATCGGATGAGATGTCGCTTGCTTCTGCTTCCGCGACGGCATGATATCGTCCTGCTCGGCTCGCGGACCTCAAAAGTTGAAGGTGACCATGTCTTGGCCGTCAGGTGCTGAGGGCCGTGACCCGTGAGGTAGCGCCGTGAAGGGGCCACGGGGGCCTCGCGTCCGACGCGCCCCGCGCCGTACCTCGCCGAGGGTGGCGCCAGCCCATGCGCCGTCCTATGCTCCGGTGCCGGCTCAGCTCGGGAGGCTCCGTGTGGTTTGTGTAGAGGATCCGTAGAGTGCAAAACTCTGTCACAGAGTCCAACACTATTTATAACCTCTTATTTATGGTATTTTGTTAATGTGCACTACTACATAAAGCGTTGTCCAAAAGGTCTCCGTAACGGACAGAAAAGACTTACCGTGACGACCACCATTGCCCGTTGCGGTAAATCGATTTACCGCAACGGACACCTTAAGATGTCCGCTGCGGCAGCGGGCAATGTTAAAAGCCCGCCATAGAAAAGGCCTAGGCCCATCAGGCCCAAGCTGACCCGATATCTGTGTACAGGTATATATATAGACACTTAGGTTTTGATGCCATCCGCGCCGCCGCGCTCCACCCGCCTCTCGACCATCCCCTCTCGGCCCGACCCGCGTGCTCCACCCGAGCTCCTCCCATCCCTCCGCCCTCTCAGCCGCCATGGCGGCGCCGTCCCCGACCACCGCGCGCTCCTCTCGTCCCCGCGCCCTCCGTCTCCCCCGAGTCCCCCCGAGTCCCCGCCGCGGGCGCCGTCGCGGGGGAGCCCAGTCCCTCCCACTCCACCGCCGCTTAGAGCACGGCGAGCGGGCGGGGTGGTGCCATGGACCTGATGGGCAGGGTGGTGATGGACGCGGGCGGCGGCAGTGGCGCCTCGGAGCTCAGCCTGCTCGGCAGCGGCGGATCTAGCAGGCTGCTCAAGCATGGGCGGGGCACTGCGACGGGGGGGAGGACCACGGGTGGGGCGGTGGCGACGGTAGGGCCAAGCAGGCCAGGACTACAGCGGTCGTCGACGTGGTGGAGGCGGCCAAGGCAGCGCCGCCGTTCCTGCTGGGCTCATGCAGCCCCGGTCACGGCGGGGAGCAGATGCTCAGCTTCTCGTCCGCAGCTGCAGCAGGCCGCCGGCGTCGTCGCGCCCGAGCACGCGGTGGATCTGGCGGGCGGGCGGTGGAGCTCCTAGCTGCGGCGGGCCCAGATCCAGCCTGTTGGGTTTTTTTTTATTTTCAAAAATTCTTTACCGCAACGGGCAACATAATACGCCCGCTGCGGTTAATACTGGATTTACCGTGGCGTGGCAGCGGCAGCGGACGCTGTTGCCCGCTGCGGTAAATCGTTTTCGGCCGCTGCGGTTAATGTTTTTGTAGTAGTGGTGGCAGTATATTTATTGAAGAGAGAGGGTGAAAAAACAAGACTTAAAATCTTATTTAGACTCTAAGTCCACAATATTTAAGGTAATAAATAGGTTTAGACTCTATGATAGAGTCTGCATTGTGAGTGTCGTTAGAGAGAGGAACAATACGGATGATTGGTTTATTTTTTAACATAACACTAGAAGAAAATCTTACATTGAGATGGATAGTTTCTTGGTACAGTATTCTTTGCTATGGAAACTGTTCATAATTTTTTTTCCATTAGAAGTGCCCTTAGGGTTGTAGCTATTGATGTCAAATTCAAATTATGTTCAAATTATGTTGAGTCGTGGCATATTCTTTCTTCTTAGAAGAATAAAAAATGATATTCAACTGGGCATTTGCTATTGAGAAGGAAGGGATGGTTTTATGACTAGGATCTACCTACAGAAAGGCATCGGTATCGATGTTGTGGCTACAAAGAAGTTGAGCATCGGATGCCCCATTGCTGGTCTGGTTAAATTTTTTCGAGCACTGGTAACGTAGTGGACAGTCTAAGAAAGATGAAGGACACGTTTTAGAATGGAAAGGACACGCTTCTACGTGAAAAAAGATTGTGGGATTCCATTGGGTCCAACTATAGCCTTAGACCATCTTTTAAATTGGTGTCTAAGGCCATTGCATTGTTTCGTTATGCTATTTACAAGACTCACATGTCTTCTAGAATGAAATGAAACTCAGATGAAACATCCACTCTTAATACAAAGTTTTCATTCTATAGTTTAATAGACATTTAATTATATGTGGCTCATAGAGAGTTGATAATCATGCCTAGAGAGTTTTATCCCCATAAAACTTATTTTCCCTCTCTCTTCATTAAAAAAATGTCATGTCATAAAAAATACATATGTGACAGTCTATTAAATGCAAATGAAACTCTATTAAAATTCTCATTAAGACTGGTCTAACGCATGCACAGCTGTGTCCTCGCGTAACCAGCAGTTTTTTACTTGTGTGTCCGCATAACACAGTAGTTTCTTACTTGAAAAAAAGAAACAACATCTTCATCAACTCCGGCACCCTTGCCTTCGCCGCTGCCATCGTCGCCGCGGCAAGCTAAGGTTTCATCAAAGCTAAGTGGATAATCTAGAAGCAAACTAGATCCTCTAGTTATCATCATTTATATTAGAGCTTTTTTAATGAATATATATATATATATATATATATATATTTCTGTTTCCAAAGATGTTTCTTATTGTTTATTTATCTCTTTTTCTAATGTGTATTGTGAGTATTAACGTGAAGTGCCAAAATTCCATAAGTTTACGGAACTCAAAGCTAGGGCCCATGGAGTGGGGGGAGGCGACATGCGAAGTGGCGTCCTAGAGGCAGAAGAGGGCCCGCTGCATTCTGAGGCCCATGCTCAAGCCACCCTTGCCGAAATGGCGTCGCCATTGCTTGCCAAGACGCGCGGAGGAAGGAGTGAGCTTTGGGAATCTGATGACCATTAGTCCATTACACACTTCAAGCCAACAGAGGGGGAAAACAGCAGTCACTTTGATTCATGGATAGCATCTCCTATCAGTTTGTAAATGGCCGGGTAGCTCGCCTGTACAGGCCCGAATTCACCACTGTATAGTAGGAATAACAACGAACTAACCAGAACTTCAGAATTCACCAATTTCTCAAGAATCCTGAAATTACGATACTGACAATTGACAATTGCTATACAGACCAAATGTAAACCGGAATCTTCCATGACACCAAGTTCTCCCAGCCATACGGGCGAGTAGCGGCGAAGAACAACAACACATGGTGTTGCATGCCTTTTGATTCTATACATTAGATCACAGCAAAAGCAGCCATGAACACAAAACGTCCGAAGAAATAGACTCTAGAGCGCTAAAGTAGTGCGCTCCATAAAGAGAGCCCAAGCTAACAGATCTACGCTGAACAAGGCGACACGGCATGCAAATTGCGGCTGCAATCCATCCACTTCCTGCACAAACGCTATCTACCTACCTACTGTAGAGCTCTTCCATGCGACCATGCCAATGCTAACATGACAGCTATCGTGGTGGAGAAAACAAAAACTAGCAGCACCAGCAACAACGGATCGAATGTTTGGTGTCTACGACCCCTTTGGCAGAGCTTCAGGTCCGGCTTCTCCAAAGAGAATAGACTACTCGAGTACGTGTCGACTTCTGAAATTGAAAATGGACTGTCTACTTCTGAACCTGAAACTGTACTACCTACTACGGCATTGTTGACGGTCGACTGAACATGGACGACGTTGACGCTGACGGAGTTGAAGCCGGTCCAGTACGCGTCCGGCACGAACAGGAACCCGTCGGTGGGGTATCGCCCCGCCCAGCTGCGCATGCAGGGCACAGAGCCCGTTGCCGACAACGAGAGCGCGCCGGGTTGGCCGGCGCGGCCCACCTCCAGTTTGTACTCCACCAACTGGTTGGCTGCGGGCCGCCGCCGCCCGAGGCAGACCACCGACAGGGACCTGCCCGAGCGAACGTCCCCGCCGCTGAGCAGCAGGAACACGCGCCGATCCACCGGATCCAGGAGCACCATGAACGGCCTGCTCCGGTGCATCCACACCCGCCACGCGGACCCGACGCCGGAGCTGGCAACGTAGTCGATGGAGCGGGTGTGCTCGTCGTGGATGTGGTCGTAGAGGAGCAGCCCGGAGTAGGCGCACCCCTGGAGCGGGCACGCTAACGGCGCGTGCTGGCAGAGGAACTCCTCGTGGTGCTGCCTCTCGGTGAGCTTGAGCAGCTGCGTGCACCCGTGGCTCCTGAACGAGCAGGGGAGGTCCATGCCGGCGATGGCGTTCTCCAGAGCCCGGCACCGGATGTCGCCGCCGACGGGCTCGCGGCAGGACGGGCAAGTACCGTGGATGCGGACGCGGCAGGCATCGCACACGACGTGCCCGTTCTTGCACTGCCGATCCAACAACCAACACACCAGTCAGTCAGATTCACCACTGATTTTGCAAAGCAAATGAAATGAAAGGCAGTCAGAAAGATGTGAGCTTGCCTGGAAGATGGATCCTTGGAACAGGGAGAGGCAGATGGGGCACTCAAACGCGTCCAGATCCATTGCGTTTTCTCGGCAATCCTTGTTTCTCGTCGTCTCTGGCTCTCGGCTCTGGTGGTGCCTGATAGTGTGAAGGTAGAACGGACTTGTCTTGCGGTGGAAGGGAGTCCGTCTGTCCCGCCTCAGAGGTTTATAAAGTCCACCCGACATGGCAGACCAGCAGCCGGGAGTACGGAGTTCATCAGAGAACCAGCATGAATTCGAAAACGAGCAAGAAGCTTGCATGACAAGATACATCCGTCCCAGAATAATTCCGCTTGACTTTTCAGCCGGCTTAAATCCAGCCAAAATAGTGTTTTTCTCTCACAAAAAATCAGTCAGCAGTGCATAATCCTGCCAAACGAACATGTCAATTGTAGCTCCAGAATAACATACTCAAATGAAAAACCTTACAACTATAGACAACGAGATCTATAATTTTTATATAAAACTTATCTTTCTCCAAAGTTGTATTGAAGAGTTGTGATTTTTCGAAAGTGAAGTCTTATCATGCGATAAAATAGTAATAAGGCATGGCACGACTCTATGGTCATCGTGTCGGCCCGTGTCGTGCCTCCTCGGATTGTCGTGCCTAACGAGTCGCGCCTAGTCATGTTTCGTGTTTAACTGCCAGCCCAAGGCACGGCACACTGTGCCGCCCCATGGTTCATCATGCAATAAACACTTCAAAATTCTCATAAGTGTTCATCATTTTTAGTTTTTCGCAAGTGTTCATCATTTTTAAAAGGTCACAACTCAATTATTAATTATCACAACTTATTTTAACAAGTCATTTTAACCGAATTAGCCGTTAGAATCACAATCATCGGGTCGTTCCCGTGCCGCCTCTTAGACTGGGTCGTGCCCGTGCCGTGCCAAGCGTCTAGGTGGTGGCTGAAGAATCATGGACCCTTGTGTTTAGGCGATTAACGACAATACTAGGTCACTATGACTAACGTGTGTTTTGCAGAGGCAAAGTCATTTGTGTTAGGTCATTAGTGATGCAATTAGAATGGGCTTAATGGATATTCATGCCCCCAAGATGGAAATCGTTTCGGTTGCAAAGGATGAAGATACAAGTTGAAGACTAGGCTAGTTCTTAGTGCCATAAGGTTGAGAAGGGCACTAAGTATAGCTAGGGTTTTTGTTTTTTCTTTGACCGTACTATAAAGGGGGTATGAGGTTAGTAGCTTGACCTAGGAGAGTTTAGGAGAGTGGGTATATGCACACTTGTCATAACTAGTTCTAGAGACCTTGCTTTCAGTCCTTGGTAAACCCTAGAAATGGTAGGAGCAAAATCTCTTGAGAAATCTTAGTGAAAACAGTTGAAATAGGGAGAGAAAGAGGCTCTGGACCTCTCTGCCAAGTAGGCGTCGGACCATAGGAGAGTGGTCCGACGGTCCTTGACTTAGGCAAAATCTCAGCTCGAAGAGCTCCGGACCACCTGTCTGGAAAGCGTCGGACCATAGGAGAGTGGTCCGATGGCTTGGTTCAGAGAGAGAGAAGGCACCGGACTAGTCCGACGGTGAGTCCGATGACTAGTCCGACGCCTCAAGACAGGAGGTTGAGTTCATACAGTAAGCACCCTGGCTCCGGACTAGAGCGTCGGACCAGGGCTCCGGACCAAGGAGAGTGGTCCGGTGCTTCGAAGAAGAGAAGAAGTTTTTCACTCAGAGAGCACCCTGGCTCTGGACCAGTGCGTCGGACTAGTGCGTCGGACCAAGCAGAGTAGTCCGACGGTGCCTGAGTTTGAATCCAGAGTGAACTCCGGACCAGTGTGCATGGTCCGGTGGTGTAAGCTTTGGACTAGTCCGGTGGTTTCGCAGAGAGAAGAAAAAGTAAAAAAACGGCTAGTTTTGGAGGTGGGGACTATTTATAGTTGCCCCCTTCGTCCTTAGGACTGCTCTTGGCCTTTGTTTCAGCTGGTGACACCTTTAGAAATCCTTTGGAGAGTCAAGAAGCTAGTGAGGGAGAGATTAGAGAGAGTTCATCTTGTTCTTCCCTCCTAGAGTGATTAGGAGTGACTTGTGTGCATCCATCCACCTTCCTAGCCTTGAGTTGGTCAAGTGAAGGTCTTGTGCTTGTTACTCTTGGTGTTCGACAGCACCTAGACGGTTTGGTGGTGTTCGGAGGAAGTGATCGCTGGGAGATTGTTGGCAGCTCTTCTCCAAGCTTCTGTGATCGGTTGTGGGCGATTCACCGAGCCGGAGTGACGAAGAATCAGCCCGTAGAGAGCACTCTACCCTTGCGCGGGTAGAGGGGGAGCGATACCTTGCGAGGTGCTCCAACGAGGACTAAGGGGGTGTGTCGACACCTCGATACCTCGGGAAAAAATCGCTGCGTCACTGAGAATTTCTTTTTCCCTAAGCTCTTTACATTTCCGTATTATTTTCCATCTTGTTTTTACATTACCTACTAGAATTGCTTAGGTTGCTTTTAATTCCTATGAACTGCTACCGCTTTCTAGCTAGGATACACGGATCGTAGGCACTAGGGGTGATTGGCATTTGATAGGTTTTCATATTTGCTTTAGAAATTTAAAACAAGCCCAATTCACCCCCCTTCTTGGGCATCTTGATCCTTTCAATTGGTATCAGAGCCTTGTTGCTCTAAATTAGGCTTCACCGCCTAGAGCAAGATGTCCCATGAGGATGGACCGCCACCCATGTTCGATGGGGATGACTTTCCTTATTGGAAAGTGCGGATGGAGGCCTACCTTGAGGCCGTCAATGTCGGCGTTCACAAAGCCGCCACCCAAGGTGGATCGGTGTTCGCCGAGGATCCATACTTTGAGAAGAACAATGCTAAGGCAAAGAACATTCTTTTCCGTGGCATTTGCAAGCATGTGTTCAACCGTG
Organism: Microstegium vimineum; assembly: GCA_022036555.1. Classification (NCBI taxonomy): domain Eukaryota; kingdom Viridiplantae; phylum Streptophyta; class Magnoliopsida; order Poales; family Poaceae; genus Microstegium; species Microstegium vimineum. The sequence goes on from CM039134.1 coordinate 12,722,224, forward strand.
TGCGGAATTGCAAAACCGCGCATGAGATTTGGACAAACATTTGTGCTCTACACGAGGGCACTAAATGTGAAAGAGAAGAGCGTTATCACCTCATCTGTGACAGCACCTCTTAAGATAGGGCCCACTTGCTAGGATTAACCACTTAATCCCAACAGATGAGCCCAACCTTAATTAGCCCATCAGGTGTCGCCACTTTGCAGCGGGTCATCCACCTCTTTCCGAACAGGATCAACCTTATCACAATCATGACAGAAGTAATACGAAATTTTTATATTACATCAAAGTAGCGGAAATTTAAAGTCATATTACAAACCATAAGTTTTGGAACATAACTTAGTGTCATACGATAAAGATACATCAAGCTGCTGATAGCGAAAGAACAGATAACCGAGTTACTCTTGCCCAAGAGTCAAGCAAAGACAGGTTATTCTTCATCTTCATCTACACTGACCACAGTCATGTAGCAAGGAGCCACACACACCGGGTTGTGATCCTCATCTGCAACAGGGGTTAACAAACCCTGAGTACGGGAGTACTCCACAAGACTTATCCGACAAAGAAAAGTATTTGGTGGACAAAGCAGTATGCAAGTCATAGGATTCAAGGTGTGGTTTGCAAGAATCAAGAATTTTGCATAAATGAACATTTATAAAAATAATTGAAATCATTTATGTCATCCATAAGATTACTCAAGTATCGACCTGGAGGTATGGTCGATAACAAGGTAATAAACATCCACGAAGGGATCCAACAAGTATCCAATTTAAGTGTATTACTACGAAGAAGAAAACAGGGTCATGTTTCCATATCCGAGGAACACGACGATTCGAACCGGTTTATCCCAGCTGGGGCTTCCCTATCACACGACATATACAGCCGCTTAAAGCACGCATATGACTACCTTTCCCTGGATCCTCTCGCCAAGACCGGGGTTCTGCCACCCGAGAGCACAGTACACCTCCATCCAGTTCGCTAACTTGGAGGGTACACACTACTCTCGCCATCTCTCCACTCCCAGTGCGGGTTAACCGTTCTTCAAGCGAGAATAGCCAGAGTCCAGCTTCCCGGAGTATGTGATAAGTACTCCAAAGTCACAACCCTAGTCATGCATCATCGGACAGTTCCTAATCGACACAGGCGGAAAGAACCCGCTCACCAGATATCCACATCTGGTGGCTCTCCAACACCGTGTCCGCCCGGTCTTAGATTATTACTTCCATCAAGAGGACATAACCATTTGCCGTAGCAATCCGCTATTCATCTTGAAAACAGAACCATTGCCGAAGCAAACAGGTTAACACCTATTCTCGCAGATGACCGGAAATCATCTGACTCTGTCGGTCTAAGCATTGCTAAGCAGCATAAAGCAACAACCGTATTTTGAAAACAGTGTCAAGGTTCAGGAATAAATAATTCAAGGTAAGGCTATGCATCAAGTAGGAATTTGATTGAATACCGTAATGCAATAGTATAACATAAGTGTATTTAAAGCAAACATTTTAAATACAAGGAAGTGTTTGAATGCACCGGGGCTTGCCTTGGTTGGAGGGATAAACGAATTCGGGCTCAGATTCAAGAGAGAAGGCCTCTGCACTGGAGGTATCCAACCCAACCAACGAACAATCTACACAATATAAATGACATGTCTTAGATGATGCTTGAATAGTAAACATGATGGTTATCACAAACAAGCAGGCTCTTAAAAGAAAACTAAAACAGGTAGCCCTCGGTACCACTTCCCTTCAAGAAGGAAAGCAACACTAGGCTAGGAAGCAAATTAATTAGGCCCTATTTATCTTGATTATCTAAGTTAACACTTACAACTAAAAGGACTGAGTAAACATCAACTCATCAAGCATGTCCAACTTGTGTTTGTCACTGGACAATTGACCATATGTACCAAATAACCCAAAATCACTCAAAGCCTAAAGGTATTAGGGTTTCTAAACATTTTATATTTAAGCATGTCATTGTTATAGAACTAAAAACAGGAAAACAAGAAACAGGAAGAACTCTGCTCAAGACCCTCGGACGGCTGAGACTCGACCATCAGCGGTACAGAGGCTCGAGCGGTGGCGTCGAGAACCACAAAACACGGCGGCGAGTCGCCGTCGATGACCAAACCGAACGGCTACCCCTCGAACTTGCCTCGGCTTGCCGGGCCAAACCCAAAGAGGTACGCCACGACTCAAACAAACCTACAGAGACACCTCATCGAGGGTGCTAACGGTCGGATAGGGCTCAACCGATCGCACACCATCGAGAACAGACCTCGAACGAAGAAGAGAGGCCTCGATCGGGAAACTAGGCCTCGATCGACGAAGACAGACCTCGATCGAAAGAAACGAGGCCTCGATCGACGAAGGAAGACCTTGCTCGACGAAATTGGGCCTCGACCGACCCTTGATCAGAGAGGCTAGGCCTCGATCGACCCTCGATCAGAGAGGCTAGGCCTCGAGCAGAGACACTAGGCCTCGATCAGACCTCGAACGAAACAACCAACAACTCTAGCAAGCTAAGCAGCCCCCAAACAACGCGAAGCGCAAGCCAAGCAAACACAGAGCTAAAAGCAACACCCTCGACGACAGCACTGGCGGTCGACGGAGAAACTGCTCGACGCGCGCCGAAGAGAACACGCACGCGCTCGAGGGCAACTACCCCTCGAGACTGACTCAGGACGGCTAGGCGAAGCTAGCGCAAGACTCAGATCTCGAAAAGATCAACTACAACGACAAGGCGACGAACACACCGCCGCGTCGAACAAGAACAGCGGCGGCGCTCGAGGACAAAGCGCTAAGGCCCGATACAAGGACAAACGAGTACAGCGAAGAGGTCGAGGAGCTCACCCTGGTCACGGAGCATTAGCAAGCGTGGCCAGAGATGAAGCAGAGACGACCGTCGATGGAGAACGTGCCGGCGGAGACGAAGAACTGCGCGGCACGAAGATGTTCCCGGAGCTGTGGTCCACCATTTGCAAAACGGAGAACCCGACAAAACTCAGAGATGAACAAGGAACAAGAAACATAAGACAACAAGACAATGCGGCTCCTGCGCAGCCCGATCGAAGACGGACCAGAGCAGCGGCGGTCGCGTCGGAGCTGAGGAAGACGGATCCGCTCTGAACGAATGCAGGCTCGAAGGCTTCAACCAACTTACCTCGAGGATGCGCAAGGTCAAGGCGAAGGCAATGACGAAAGATCGAGTGATTGGCAGCAGCTAACGAGCTCGGGCGAGTTCGTCAACGATGGAGGTGGAGCGCTCAGCGGAACAGAGCAGAGCGAAGTAGAGTGGAGCAGCGCGGTGGTATGGCGTGGAAAGGAAAGAAGAGAGGACGGCGTCCCGCTTTTAAAGACGGCAACGGGCTCCGCAAGATCGCCACGTACCCACGACAAGACGGGAGTCCCTGGACAGGCGTTGCGCGGCTGGCGACAAGTGTCGGCCAGGAGCGACGTCGAGATCGACCCTGCCATGCAACTGCTCGACGAAAGGATAGAACTGACCCTGCGGCTATTTTGCAAAATGCTCAAGCTTTCAGGGGTTTTCAGGAAAAACTTTGAACACGAAAGATGCTCAAAATTTCAAGACCTACAACTTTGCTTAAACAACCACAAGCAAAAACTTTATATATTTTGAAAATCATGTTTAGGGTTTAATCCACCCCCTCGGAGACAAGGGTTTGGATTCAAATTTTAAATTTTTAGACTTTGAAAAGATGGTCTACATACAAACAATTGATCAAGCATACGCAAGTAAACCCATTTTAGTTCAATGCATAACCAGGTTTTCAAACAAATGAATGATGCTTTAATGCATATGATGACATAATCAAATTTTAATTAAGAGATTAACAAGGTTAACACCCGGGGTGTTACATCATCATTGCTAAGTTAAATGCTTTCACCATGCTATCTCATGAAAATGCTAATGAAATGTACTCTCGTTTGAATGTGCTTGTAGAGGAGTTGAATGGCCTTGGGCTCTCTCAAATGACACCGGCCGATGTGGTGCACAAGATACTTTATGTCCTTCCAATAGACAAGTATAGCCACATCGTCATGGTTCTTCATCAAGGCGATCTCTCCGCAACTACACCAACGCAAGTGTTGGGCAAGATCAATGCTCATGAGATGTACATGAAGATCAATGATGGAACTTCATCCTCCTCCAAAAAGAAAGAGAAGGAGGAGAAGAAGGACTTGGCTCTCAAGGCATCTTCCAAGGAGAAGTGCAAGGTTCAATATGTCCTTGAGAGTACAAGTGATGATGATGATGAAGACAACATCGCTCTCATGGTGAAGAAGACCGCCAAGATGTTGAAGAGGCTAAACAAGAATGGAGTCAAGTTTGACTCAAAGAAGAAGAAATTCTTCACAAGCTCTTCAAGGAAGCCAATCTCCCAAATGAAGTGCTACAATTGCGGCACTCTTGGTCATCTAGCCCATGCGTGTCCCGAAGAGAAGAAAGACAAGTTCAAGAACAACAAGTTCAAGAACTTCAAGAAGAATAAGGGCGGCAATGATGACTCAAGTGATGATGACAAGAAGCAAGACAAGCCATACAAGAAGAAGAAGAACTTCAACTTCCACAAGAAGAAGAAGGATGGTAAGGCTTACATTGTGGGTGATTGGCTCACCGACATTGATGATTCAAGTGACTCCTCCAATGATGAGAGTGAAGAAGAGAAGGTGGCCGCTTTTGTGATTGGTTCTTCGATTCCACCGCCACCTCCTCCTTCATCGCCGGGCTCATCCTCTACACACCTATGTCTTATGGCTAAAGGTGACAAGAAGGTACAAAAAGAGGATGATGGTGATGACCTCTCTAGTGATGATAGTGACGATGAAGAAGCACCTTCCTATGATAAGCTAATTAAAATTTGCAACAAGTACGCTAGCATCATAAGGAAGTACAAGAGTAAAAATGATAAACTTCTTGAAATCAAAGAAAACTTACATGATAAGCTTGACAACTTGTCTAGTGCTAATGATGATTTGAAGCTTGAGATTAATTCTCTCACATCTAGCACTAGGGAGCTCAAAGCCTCTCTTAATCAAGCCAATGAGAAACATGATAAGCTTGAGAGGTCATCCCAAGAGCTCCTCACAAGGTTTAACTTGCTAAAAGATGACTACAACCAAGTGAAAAGTGATCATGGCACACTAGTGGTAGCAAATGAATTACTTACTCAAGATCTTACACATGTTGCTACTAACCCGTGTGCTAAGTGTGCAAGTGCTACCTCTTGTGATATCGAGCTTGATGATGTGGCTCTTGAGAAAAATGCCAAGTGCAAGGGAAAGAGAGTTGTAGAAGCCGACAAGTATGATGATTATATAAAGATGAGTGAAGAGAACTCAAAGCTCAAAGAAGAGCTAATCAACCTCGAGGCAAACAAGCCCTTCACCATCAAGCCGGCTCAAGAAGAAGACAAATATGCTATCACTTTGATCAACTCTCTTCGAGAAGAAATTGCCAAGCTCAAGAATGACAAGACCAAGCTTACAAGTGGCCTTGAAAAGTTCACCAAGGGCCATAATCTCCAAAGTGAGCTTCTAATGAGCACCGTCATGAAGAATGACAAGACCGGGATTGGGTACAAGGAAAACCAAGTAATGAAGGCCAAGGTCAAGATTGAAGCTAAGAACTACTACAAGAACAAGTACAATTGCTACAATCAAGAGAAGCCAAAGCCTAAGCCTAAGAGGTGTTTTGGATGTGGACAAATTGGTCATCTCTCATTTCAATGTAAGACTCCACTTCCCAGGACCTTGCCCAAGCACACTAGGCCATTTGCTCATGATGCTCACTATGTCATCAACAAAGATTCCAAGGGTAGACCACTTGTGGTGTTTCTTAGACCACCAATGAAGAACAAGCCTAGGGTTCTTTGGGTTGCTAAGGAGTTGGTTGACAAGGCAATGGAGCCCCGCAATAAAGGGGTTCCCAAACAACAAGTTTAACTCCAAGTTGCTTGTGTGTAGGTGAACTACAAGACCGGTGGGAGCCATTGGGTAATTGATAGTGGTTGCACTCAACACATGACCGGCGACCCCCGGATGTTCACCACACTTGATGAGGATTGTGCAAATCAAGACAAGATCACTTTTGGGGATAATTCAAAGGGCAAAGTTCAAGGCTTAGGCAAAGTGGCTATCTCCCAAGATCAATCAATTTCAAATGTCTTGTTAGTACAATCATTGAGCTTCAACTTGCTATCAGTTGGTCAACTTTGTGATCTCGGGTTTCATTGTCTCTTCACTCCAAATGAGGTGATTGTGACCAAGATTGAAGATTCATCAATGATATTCAAAGGGTTCCGGCACAACAACCTCTACTTAGTGGACTTCACTTCAAATGAAGCTAACTTGTAAGCTTGTCTATTCTCCAAGAATTCTTTGGATTGGCTATGGCATAGGAGATTAGCACATGTGGGCATGTCAACCTTGAAGAAGCTTGTCAAGAAGGAAATGGTTAGAGAAATAAAGGATGTGGTGTTTGAGAAGGACAAACTTTGTAGTGCATGTCAAGCCGGCAAGCAAGTGGCAAACACTCATCCAACCAAAGCTTTCATGTCAACCTCAAGAGTTCTAGAGTTGCTACACATGGATCTATTTGGCCCTACCACCTATGCAAGTCTTGGAGGAAATCTCTATTGCTTAGTGGATGACTACTCTCGATACACTTGGGTATTCTTTCTTCAAGACAAGGGAGAGACACAAGGCATCTTCAAGAAGTTTGCTACAAGAGCTCAAAATGAATTTGATGTGAAGATCAAGAAGATTAGAAGTGATAATGGCACCGAATTCGTGAACACAAAGATTGAAGATAATTGTGATGAAGTTGGGATCAAGCATGAGGTGTCCGCTACATATACTCCACAACAAAATGATGTAGTAGAGAGGAAGAACCGGAAGCTCATAACTCTAGCAAGGTCTATGCTTGATGAGTACAACACTCCGGAGAAGTTTTGGGCGGAGGCAATCAACACCGTTTGCTATGCGGCAAACCGTCTCTTCGTCCAAAGGCTACTAAAGAAGACCCCCTATGAGCTTGTCAATGGGAAGAAGTCGGATATTTCATTCTTCCGGGTTGTTTGGTTGCAAGGTGTACATCTACAAGAAGCGCCAACACTTGGGTAAATTCCAACGGCGGTGTGACATTGGTTTCCTTGTTGGTTATTCACTTAAATTCAAGGCATACCGTGTATTTAACAAAGCCACCGGCTTAGTTGAAGAAACGTATGACTTGGAGTTTGATGAAACTAATGGCTCCCAAGGAGCGCTTGAGGATATTGATGTAGGTGATGAACCCTTAAGGGAGGCAATGAAGAATATGTCAATTGGTGCTATCAACCCGCAAGAGGTGGAAGAAGTTGAAGATGAAGCAAATCAAGATCCTTCTCCACCCCACACGCCTCAAGTTGATGAAGGAGATCAAGTGAGGGAAGCTCAAGAAGACACTCACATTCCTCAAGATCAAGCCGAGGCCGAAGCAAGCAATGTTGAAGCACCGCAACCCCCTCCTCAAGAGACAAATAGAAGATCAACATCTATCCTTCAAGCTCACCCCATGATCAAATCATAGGGAGTCCATCAAAGGGAGTAATGACTCGCTCTAGACTTGCATCTTATGTTGAACATCACTCGTTTGTTTCCTTTGTTGAGCCTACTAGTGTAGAAGAAGCACTTGCGGATCCGGATTGGGTGAATGCCATGCATGAAGAACTCAACAACTTCACCCGGAACCAAGTGTGGACTCTTAAAGAGAAGCCAAAGGATGCAAGAATCATTGGCATCAAGTGGGTGTTTAGGAACAAGCAAGATGATCAAAGCGTGGTTGTGAGGAACAAAGCAAGATTGGTGGCAAACAGGTTCTCTCAAGTAGAAGGACTCGATTTTGGAGAGACCTTTGCTCCGGTTGCAAGACTTGAAGCCATCTGTATCCTTTTGGCGTATGCTTCACATCACAAAATGAAACTCTTTCAAATGGATGTGAAGAGCGCCTTCTTAAATGGTTTCATAAATGAACTTGTCTATGTCTCACAACCTCCCGGGTTTGAAGACCCAAACTTGCCTAATCATGTGTATAGGTTGTCCAAGGCACTCTACGGATTGAAACAAGCTCCAAGAGCTTGGTATGAGAGGCTAAGGGACTTCCTAATCAAGAAGGGTTTCAAGATCGAGATCGTCGACACTACACTATTCACCAAGAAGCTTAATGGAGAGATCTTCGTTTGCCAAGTATATGTCGATGACATTATATTTGGGTCAACAAACCAAGACCATTGCAAGGAGTTTGGTGACTTGATGTCCAAGGAGTTCGAGATGTCAATGATTGGCGAGCTAACCTTCTTCCCTGGCTTTCAACTGAAACAAATGAGAGAAGGGACCTTCATCTCTCAAGAAAAGTACACTTATGATCTACTTAAGAAGTTCAAGATGGAGGATTGCAAGCCAATCAAGACCCCAATGCCTACTAATGGGCATCTCGATCTCGATGAGGAAGGTAAACCGATTGACCAAACTCTTTATCGCTCTATGATCGGTAGTTTACTTTACCTCACCGCATCTAGGCCGGATATCATGTTTAGTGTGTGCATGTGTGCTAGATTTCAAGCAAACCCTAAGGAGTCGCATCTTTGTGTGGTTAAAAGAATCCTTAGGTACATAAGGCACACCCCTAGCATGGGTCCTTGGTATCCCAAAGGAGCTCCCTTCCAACAAGTTGGCTATTCCGATTCGGATTATGTCGGGTGTAAGGTTGATAGGAAGAGTACCTCCGGAAGGTGCCACATTCTAGGAAGATCACTTGTTTCTTGGTCCTCAAAGAAGCAAAACAGTGTGGCATTGTGAACCGCCGAAGCGGAATACATTTCCATGGAGCAAGTTGTGCACAAATATTATACATGACCCAAACACTCTTTGATTACGACGTGTTTTTAAAAGAAGTTCCACTTTTGTGTGATAATGAAAGCGCCGTAAAGCTTGCTAACAACCCGGTTCAACACTCTCGCACCAAGCACATTGATATTCGCCATCACTTTCTAGAGATCATGTGGCTAGGAAAGACATCACACTAGTTGGAGTTAAGAGCGAAGATCAATTGGCGGATATCTTCACTAAACCACTCGATGAAACAACCTTTTGTAGGTTGAGAAGCGAGTTGAATGTGCTTGATCACTCTAACTTCACTAAAAGATGAGTTTGTGTGAACCATGCATTCATATGTAATATAACATGTTTAATTTGGTAATGCACATAGGCTTGGCTAACACGGTTAAGATAACCGCCCTCAAAGCGTGTGACAAAGCTTAACCGCGGTTTAAACTTACAAGCAACCTAGATTCAAATTCCGTTTTTGCTTTGCATATGCATGAGTGTTGCTTCTTCGTTTCTTTTCGGTTAAGTTTTTTGGTCATCCGTGGGTTCAACACTTAGGGGGAGCAATTCAACGCTCTAGCTCCAGCTAATAACCCTCTTGTGCCCCTATAGTGACTCTTGGAGCTTTATTGAATTATTTTCTTATGAAAACTAATTCTAGCCTATGGCAAATTATCTCTAAATTGAGGGTTTGAGAGATGGTTCTTATGTTAAGTCCAACAAGTGTTCCTCTTTGCTCTTTTGTGTTGGTACTTGGCTAAGAGAAAAGATTGGAGAGAAAAATAGGAAAATTCAGAGCAAATTTAAGCACCGGACCACCCTCTGGACCACTCTGCAATGGTCCGACGCAGTGGTCCGACGCCTTGTTTCTCTCTGCTCAAAAACTCTCGAGCCAAAAAATCCGTCGGACCAGAGTCCGACGCTCCTCCGGACCATTGGCGAGTTGTCCGGTGCCTCTGTCGGTTATATCTAAGCACCATCGGACCAGTCCGGTGCACCGTCGGACCAGTCCGGTGCATAGTCCGACGCCTTGGTCCGGTGGTCGGGTGCTCTCTGTTTTTCTCTCTGGTACCATCGGACCACTCGTCGGACCAGCCTTCGGACCAAGCAGAGTGGTCCGACGCTTCGATATTTTGCGGATAACCCCCCGCGAACGGCACTGTTTCAGCAGTCTTCTTCGTCAGCCGTCTGTACGCCGCCGCGCCGCTCACCGCCTCTGCTCCGCCACGAGCTCCCCTGCGCCCTTCTCGCCGCCGGTGAGGCCATCTCCCGGTGCTCTGCCACCACACCTCACCCCGCCGGCGCTCTCCACCGCCCTGCAGCGCCTCCACTGCTCCAATCGCCACCGCCTGCCGCCTAGCGCTGCCCTGCCACCTCTCCACTTCACCTCGCCGCCGGCGAACTGCTCTGCTCCACCATCTCCTTGCCCGCCAAGCTAGGGTTTCCCCCCTTCTTCATTGACGCTGATTGCAAAGACCAAGGAAGCACCTTTCCCTCTTAGGGTTTGCCCTAACCCTAGGTGGGTTTTTGGCGTGTTCGTCCTCGACCGAATTCCTATCGTCGTCGACGTCTTCACTCTTCGCTTCTAGGGTATGATTTCATTCCTTGCGTACGCATTTTGTCGTATCATGGATAACATCGTATCCTAGGATTATTCCTTGAAAATCCCTTAAACATATTCAATCCAATTCACTAAATCCAATGTCAATTGTTTTTCACATCTGGCAAAACACTTTTCGAGCATGGTTTGGTACTGAAATTGCTCTGATTAGATACGCTTTCTTACCTCAGGTATCATGTCAGATTTCATTCTATTTCTTATCTAGATGCTTGCTTCTATACGGATTCTTATCTCTAGATTTTACATATGCTTATGCATACCCTGTCTATTCTATCTAGCAGTAGTCAGTGGCAGCTTAAACTCGGGGCAAAGCTCGCGAGTATGGATTGAGGCAAAGCCTCAAAGGTTCAGTCCAGTGGCTTGCAGGCCCCTCTTTTAGTTGTTTGATCAGTGGGCAGTGGTTCTTATAGAGATCAATTGATTGTGACAGAAAATCAGTGGCTCTTCCAGTTGGCAGTGGCTCTTGTGGTTGTCAGTGGGCCTCTTGATCAGTATGACTCGCAGTTCTCGTGCTCGCGCAGCTGGGTCAGGTGATGATACTCCGCCTCCTCCACATCCTTCCAGAGATAAGGGTAAGAAGCCAGTGGTCGAGAAGGCAAAGAAAAAGAAGCGCAAGCTCACAGAGGCTGAGAAAGCCGAAGCAGTGGCCGATGTAGCAGACCACGCAAAGCGAGGCGGTCGCCGAGGGACAGTCAGACTTGGCACCCCTCCGCGGGATCTACCCTCTACTCCTCCTGCTGGGTCACATATAGAGAATACTCCAGAGGAGCCAGAGCTTGTCACTGAAGCTCTGGGGACACCGTTGGCACCTCGTTCCTGAGGGCGTTCCACTCGTTCCCAGTCAGCTCAGTCACCTCAGTCAGTAGCTCCCACAACAGCTTTAGCTTCAGTACACCTTGATCTGAGGAATCTTACAGCGAAGCAGGTGAAGAAACTATGATTCGTTGCTCTTGAGAAGTGGTGCCCGGATCAGCGTGACCCCAGAGCCTCACCAGGTTGGCACACACCTCTCATGGAGGATTTCTATAGAGCCGCTCAGCTTACCAGCATTCAAATTCGACCGCACAGGGTTTGCTCCTTAGAGAGCATAGTTGAGCTAGCAGGTGAGGAGATCAGACCGTTCCTCACTTACCTTCCGGGACTCGCTGATTTACTTGGCCGTTCCGGTAACTACATAGAGAGATGGGTCAGAGAGTTCTACGCCTCAGTGTGGGTTGATCCAGAGCACAAGTTTGTGCAGTATACTTTCAGAGGCGAGCAATACAGGCTATACTTGACTCGCCTCAGAGAGATCTTTCACCTCCGTCAGATAGGTGGCGAGCTTGATCTACACTATGACTGCTACTGAGGAGCCTCGGTGTCTCGTCGTGCTCGAGGTGGTCGTACACTGTCAGTACAGGAGGTGGCTCCTCTCTTCAAGCCACCTTTCTCAGAGGGCTCCCGACGTAGCCTAGCAGAGCTCCGACCCACCGTTCACAGGTTGAACGAGGTCCTTCGTCGTACTTTGCTGCCTCGCACGGGTTACAAGGAAGGATTGACAAACATGCAGCAGCTACTCCTTCAGGCCCTAGTATCTCAGACGCCGTTTGACGTTGTAGACTTTCTTGTGTCAGAGATTGAGGACGTGATAGCAGATGGTATGAGGGCCCGTCGTCAGTTTCCCTATGCTCATTGGATTTCATCGATTATAGCTATTGAGCTTGAGGGAGCCAACCCTGGACTCCGCGCCCTGCTGGACCAGTCACCGACCTCTTTCCCAGCTTACAGAGTCCTTGGGTCATTTGACAGCCGGTTTGGGAACCGGGTCCTTCGTCTGGTCAGAAAGAGGACTGCTCCAGCTGACAGAGCTGAGGTTGATGCTCAAGATGAGGCTATACGCAGTGTTGAGCAGCAGGAGCTCCATGGTTTGGACACTGGAGCTGATGTGACTCCTGAGGACACTACTTAAGATATCTCAGATGCCGATTTCCAGCCAGTTCCACAGATGCCCCACGGGCTCATGACACTGCCTCTGCCACTGAGACTATGATGTTGAAGATTCTTGACCGTCTCAACGAGCAGCAGAGTTTCCTAGTCACTGCCGTTACTCAGGTTCAGTAGCGACATGATGAGATGCAGCGATAGTCTGAGGAGCGCCATTTTAGGATGCAGCGACAGATGCTAGCTATGCAGCTAGAGTCCCAACGCCTACAGTTATAGTCTCAGCAGCTGCAGCAGCAGAACATGGCCTTTATGACTCATATGATGAAGTGGACAGGTGCTCCTCCTCTTGAGTTTCCAGCTGCTCCTCAGATACAGATGATGAGCACATCTCAGCCCTCTTAGTTAGTTGGGCAGATAGGAGGCCCTCAGTTTTCAGTTGGACCCTCAGTTGGCCCTTCAGTGGCCCCTACGAGTTCTGCCGGTCAGACAGTCACTCCCACCCCAGCCGTACAGTCCAGTGGACTTCAGGGTGCCGGATTGACCACCTCGTTCCAGTCATCGGCGACTCAGGTGACATAGTGGTTGGACACCTTTGGCCCCACTCAGCAGTTCACCCCTCTCACTACTGGTTTCACGCCGCTTACCGTCACGATGGGTGCTACTGCCAGAGATCTTTCTGCGTCGTTCAGCGACATTACAGGGCAGCCGTCCCCCACTGGTCCCCAGATAGCGGCAGAGGTTGAGGCAGAGCTTGTTGCACCGACAGTTGATCAACACTGTTCCTCAATAGCTTCCTCAGAGGCTACACACGACAGTCGGTCTCCAGCCGTGTCTACCCCACCTACAGCTACAGTTGCTACGATGCCACAGTGGTCACTTCCACTCCAGTACAGCCCTCGCAGTCTCCGGTCCTTCAGACTCCAGTTGAGTCAGTGCATGAGGCACAACCGGATACCGCCGCTCCTGAGGCTCCTGCAGAGACACTAGCACCGGTTCCTGATCCTACTCCTACCCCAGCTACTGCTCCAGAGTCTTCGACCGCAGTGATAGCAGACCTGTCAGCTTCCGACCCCCAGACCGCTTCACTACCAGCGACAGACACTCAGGGGGAGGACTCAGATGATGAGACCTATTTGGCAGCTTTCAGGGTGCTCGACCGCTCCACGGCTGCTTCCACTCCGCCTCCAGACGCCTAGTTTTGGTGCTTTGACGCCAAAGGGGGAGAGGGAGAGTATGGGCTAGCTTCAGGGGGAGCTAGTAGGACTCGTTCTTTTGATGTGTATAAACTCTTTCGCTTCATGCATCACGTTTACCGTCTTTATGCATTGTACGATACGTGTGATGTTTGAGACTTGATGGTTGTGTGACATGTGTGGACATTCATCTTTATATATCATGTCACTTGTTTATGCTATATTGCTTCCGCGCTAATCTCTGATCTTTTGGCTATAGCATATCCTTTATGAAATCAAGTACTATGCTCAATTCATATCTATCGTGCTTGTCATGACTTGAATGGTTAGGCATGTTCTTGTCTCTCTTATCACTAACCCATGCCTATCTCATGTCAAGTCATGTTTTCTCTTATCAAAATTCACTCATTATTCTCTACTTGAGCTTGTATTGTCGTCAATCACCTAAAAGGGGGAGATTGAAGAATCATGGACCCTTGTGTTTAGGCGATTAACGATAATACTAGGTCACTATGACTAACGTGTGTTTTGCAGAGGCAAAGTCATTTGTGTTAGGTCATTAGTGATGCAATTAGAATGGGCTTAATGGATATTCATGCCCCCAAGATGGAAATCGTTTCGGTTGCAAAGGATGAAGATACAAGTTGAAGACTAGGCTAGTTCTTAGTGCCATAAGGTTGAGAAGGGCACTAAGTATAGCTAGGGTTTTTGTTTTTTCTTTGACCGTACTATAAAGGGGGGTATAAGGTTAGTAGCTTGACCTAGGAGAGTTTAGGAGAGTGGGTATATGCACACTTGTCATAACTAGTTCTAGAGACCTTGCTTTCAGTCCTTGGTAAACCCTAGAAATGGTAGGAGCAAAATCTCTTGAGAAATCTTAGTGAAAATAGTTGAAATAGGGAGAGAAAGAGGCTCTGGACCTCTCTGCCAAGTAGGCGTCGGACCATAGGAGAGTGGTCCGACGGTCCTTGACTTAGGCAAAATCTCAGCTCGAAGAGCTCCGGACCACCTGTCTGGAAAGCGTCGGACCATAGGAGAGTGGTCTGATGGCTTGTTTCAGAGAGAGAGAGAAGGCACCGGACTAGTCCGACGCCTCAAGACAGGAGGTTGAGTTCATACAGTAAGCACCCTGGCTCCGGACCAGAGCGTCGGACCAGGGCTCCAGACCAAGGAGAGTGGTCCGGTGCTTCGAAGAAGAGAAGAAGTTTTTCACTCAGAGAGCACCCTGGCTCTGGACCAGTGCGTCGGACCAGTACGTCGGACCAAGCAGAGTAGTCCGACGGTGCCTGAGTTTGAATCCAGAGTGAACTCCGGACCAGTGTGCATGGTCCGGTGGTGTAAGCTTTGGACTAGTCCGGTGGCTTCGCAGAGAGAAGAAAAGGTAAAAAAAACGGCTAGTTTTGGAGGTGGGGACTATTTATAGTTGCCCCCTTCGTCCTTAGGACTGCTCTTGGCCTTTGTTTCAGCTGGTGACACCTTGAGAAATCCTTTGGAGAGTCAAGAAGCTAGTGAGGGAGAGATTAGAGAGAGTTCATCTTGTTCTTCCCTCCTAGAGTGATTAGGAGTGACTTGTGTGCATCCATCCAACTTCCTAGCCTTGAGTTGGTCAAGTGAAGGTCTTGTGCTTGTTACTCTTGGTGGTCGACAGCACCTAGACGGTTTGGTGGTGTTCGGAGGAAGTGATCGCTGGGAGATTGTTGGCAGCTCTTGTCCAAGCTTCTGTGATCGGTTGTGGGCGATTCACCGAGCCGGAGTGGCGAAGAATCAGCCCGTAGAGAGCACTCTACCCTTGCGCGGGTAGAGGGGGAGCGATACCTTGCGAGGTGCTCCAACGAGGACTAGGGGGGTGTCGACACCTCGATACCTCGGAAAAAAATCGCTGCGTCACTGAGAATTTCTTTTTCCCTAAGCTCTTTACATTTCCGCATTACTTTCCATCTTGTTTTTACATTACCTACTAGAATTGCTTAGGTTGCTTTTAATTCCTATGAACTGCTACCGCTTTCTAGCTAGGATACACGGATCGTAGGCACTAGGGGGTGATTGGCATTTGATAGGTTTTCATATTTGCTTTAGAAATTTAAAACAAGCCCAATTCACCCCCCCTCTTGGGCATCTTGATCCTTTTAGTGGCCCAGGAACGGCCCGCCCAACGGATCGTGCCGTGCTCGGGCCGGACCAAAGTACCGTGCCATGGGTCGGGCCGTCGTTCTTCTTACCTTATGGTCAAGTATACACGACTCAACATTTTAAAAAGTTACAATTCTTCACTAAACGTCAGATGAATATAATTTTTATATGGAAATTATAGATCTCAAAAATATCTACAACTTTATAGTTTTAACATTTTTCCTTTGAGGACGCTAAGATGCTCAAAAAATAATATAAAATTTGAGCACCATAATAATCACATTCTAGTGCTTGTCGTATTAGAAAAACAATATATCTTTTGTATTGAGTCAAATGAGAATAACTTTTATACTAATTTGTAGCTCTCAATAAGATATACAACTTTGTAGTTTTGAGTTTTTTCATTTAGGAGTGCTAAGATATTAAAAAAATCATATAAATTTTAGTTGCCTCTCAAAAATAGAAAAATCTGCTTTTGAAACCAGTTCAGGGTCAAATTTGTCCAGTTTTGACAGTTGGACGATGTATTTTATCCGATTTCGTAGTTGAAGGTTGAAAATCAAACTTCAGTGTAAGTTGGAGGTTTAAAAGTGTACTTTACCTCTTTATATATAATTATTGTACCCTAAGTTCGACTAGGGCCTTCTTTAGATGCAAAAACTTTTGAAAGAAACGGTATTATAGTACTTTTGTTAGTATTTGGCAATTATTGTTCACAGAGTAACTAAGCTCAAAAGATTCCTGTCACAAATTACAGTCAAATTGTGTAATGTTTTATTCTTTTACCTATATTTAATGTTATATCTATATGTTCAAAGATTCAATGTGACAGATAATTTTGTAAAGTTTTGAAATTTTGAAGGCATCTAAATAAGACCTAGATTTATAGAGTAACATTTTATGTCTCAAAACAAATTTATTATCATAATAACTTTAATGATCCATCTAATGGTATGAGTTGTGTAATATAAATAATAATATTTTACATACATTTAGTCAACATTATTACTCATGAGACGAGAATGAAAGTTACTTCAGGACTCAAAGAGTACGCTCGAGACATAGGTACCGGCTTGTCTGAAACGCTACGGCATAAAATATCATAGATACTCTTTAGTCTGAAAATAAATGCACGTGTCAATTTTTTATTAGTAGAACTCTATAAAACTTAACCAAATTTACACGGAAATATATTGATTTTATGATGTATTGTAAGCATAGTTAGATTGAATATAGACTATACTTTCACAATAAAACTATTTAATGATACAAATTTAATAATATTTTCTATATTTTTTCAAATTTAAAGTTTGACTTAAAAAACGGAATATGCAATTATTCTGAGACCAAGAAATTGAGAGCACGGTGCGAATGATGAGCGGCAGTGCGTCGGTCCCCTAACCTACCACATGTAGGGCGTTATCTCTAAGTTTTTGTTTTGGAAAAAGTACTTAATATTATCTGGTCTCTGATTAAAATTATAGTTTATTTGACTTTTTATCTTAAATTTGACCCGTCGTCTTATTTTAAAAATTTGCACAACTATAAGAGCAACTCCAACAGTTTGACATTTAAATTTGGCATATCTAATTTTGCCAAAAAAACTAAAAAATTGGTGGTCAATAGTTTGACATTTGGGCTTGACATTTTTGTCAAAGTTGCAAATAGGAGTCCACACTTGGCAATTTGGCGACCGTGAAAAGGGGAGGCAATTTTTTATCCTTCTTTTTTTTAATGGCAGAACCGTGGGCGTCGGCCTTTTTTTCCTTCCTTTTTTTTCACGGCGGAACACTAGGCAGCGGGTCCACTAGTTTATAATTTTCGTTTCTGCCAAGTCATTATGGGGAACTGTTGGAGATTACATATTTTTTACTTTGGCATATCTATTTCAGAGTTGGCAAATTCCATGTTTTGCCAAACCAAAATTGTCAAACTAACATGGAATTTGCCAACTCTGAAATAGATATGCCAAAGTAAAAAATATGTAATCTTCAACAATTCCCCATAATGACTTGGCAAAAACGGAAAAAAGGAAGGAAAAAAAAGCCGTCAGTGTTCCACCATGAAAAAAAAGGAAAAAAAAAAGGAAAAAAAGGGCGCCGCCGTGTGTTCAGCCGTGAAAAAAAAAGGAAAAAAATTACCTCCCCTTTTCAAGGTCTCTAAATTGCCAAGTGCGGGCTCTTATTTGTAACTTTGACAAAAATGTCAAGCCCAAATGTCAAACTGTTGGCCACCAGTTTTTTAGTTTTTTTAGCAAAATTAGATATACCAAGTTTAAATGTCAAACTGTTGGAGTTGCTCTAACAAGTTTGAACATATGTACGGCATCTGTATGGATGTGACAGATGTCATCCACTTGTTAGCGGCAATATTTTAACTTTTTTTTATGATCTTAAATGAATATTTTTAGCGGCGAGGAAAACATTTGAGATCGTTAAGTTGTTTAGAAATAATATAAAGTTTCAAAATATGCTAATCGAGTATCACATGTTGTCGTTTTAGAAAAAAAAAGAAAGTTATAACTTTATGGTTCCGAATAAAGTTAATTTATTCCATCCATCTCTTATTATTTCTTATTTTGGGTTCCGTGTCACTGGTAGAAAATACGTACAATGTTCCCAAATAAATTTATTAAAAAACTAAATTAAAATCCTATCAAAATGATATCAATTATGCATTATAAATATTAATATATATATATATAGTACTCTCTCGGTCTTATTTACAAGTCTTTTATGACAGTGATATGGTCTTTCATACATAACTTTAACCTTTTATTTTTATAAAAATATTTATAAAATAATGATATAGGTATATTTTTTAAAAGTATTTTTAAAACAAATATATTCATATAATATTTAGATTTACAATCTCAATAACTTAAAAGTTATTAATAATTTATTATATTTCTAATGTTGATTCAAAACTTATCCTAAACAATTTCTAAGCGAGTACTCCCACCATACCGATAAAAAAAAAGTTTAGGACATGATTGTGATTACCAAGGAATTATTAATTAGGAGATATTATTCTCTATTTGCCTCTATTAAATAGCGTTGTGTATGCTCTTTATACATGAATTTTGTACAACTCATTTAGTAGTCCATGCATGCGTCTAAAGATTTGATGTGACAGAGAATGTGGTAAAGTTTTAGAATTGGGGAAAAAAGGAATTGGGGAAAAAATTCCCTGCAGCGCGTATGTAATCTCCATCCGCTGCATACGCACGAATGAATCGGACGCTCTCGTGCTGCTTGCCTCGTTGCGTACGGCTGCAGCTTGTCACAGGCAGATGGTGTGCATGCAGCGGATGGAGATTGCATACAAAGCCTATTTGAACATAGTGATGCCTGATTCCGTCCAGAGGGACCCTCCAACGCGTCCCCAAGCCTCACGAGTCTGGGCTGCGGCGGGCAATAGGTCGCCACCTGCCGCACCGCGCACGTCAAGGCCATCGACGAGGTGCTCGTCGAGCTTGCCTCGCTGCAGACCTCCTTCCTTATGCTCGACGAGGCCATCAAGACCACCAACCGACGCGTCAACGCGTTCGAGAACGTCGCCAAGCCCAGGATCGAGAACACCATCAGCTACATCAAGGGGGAGCTTGACGAGCTCGAGCGCGTGGACTTCTTCAGGCTCAAGAATATCCAGGGCTACTAGAAGAGGGAGATCGAGCGCCAAATGGCTGCCGCCAAACTGTTCACGGAGGAACAGCTCGCCGAGGATCTCGTGCTCAAGAAGGGACCTCCGTCCACGAGCTGCCAGAACACACCCTCACCAGCTGTCGCCGGAGGTATCCCGGACCCTCTCGTGATTCGCCGGGGACGTGTCCTTGCCTACCGTCGCCGGGGACGCGGCCTCGCGAGTGACCTACAGCAGTGAAGGAATAAAGTAGAGTAGCAGGTCGTCATCGATTCGAGTGCCACAGGAGGAAGAGAAAGAGCAGGGGACAGAGAGAAGGGAGCACCGAAGGAGGAGAGAGACGAGCGGGACATGAGGTTGGGAGGATGGGGTAGGGACGCGGCGTCGGTGGCAGTGCAAAACGCGTCCTTTTCTGCTTTGTGGTAATGTGGTGTGCGTGAGTTGTTTCTCTTTGTTTTTTTTCTTATTCTTTTTCATTTAAAAAAAATCAGCAATCATATATATAAATAAAATATATACATTTATTAATAGAATCCTAGAGCTTGGGCTCCCCCAACATGGTCTACTGAGATAGTGTCGATTATCTCAAACAAAAACACCCAATTACCAGACTCTTTTAAGGTTTAGATAGCGCTGCCGTCAAAAGGTTTAATAGCTATTCAACATCTTCTACAACAAGATTAAAAATAAACTTCTTTCTACAAATGTATCTCTAGGGAAAAGAAAACTCATATTTGGATTGTATCTCTCAGACAACCCGAAATAGAACTTCTATATAGATACTCTGTTGGGGGCTAATTTTATGTCTCATTTGGATCACCTGTTGGAGATATTCTTACTAGATCTCAAATTCTATATCCCTGTCTTCATATCTAAAACTATATCTTCTATAGATTCTTATCTGTTAGACATATATACATTGTTTTAAATTTATTTTTCATAAAAAAATAATTATTTTTTTTCGTTGCAACGCACGAACATGTTTTGCTAGTTAGAGTAAAAAAAACAAATGTTTTTATAATTTCGAATGGAGGAAGTATAATTTTATGTGTATTATCGGTTAAAGTGAAGTTTAAACATATATAGACAGTATTATTGTTTATGGCGTCATAAAACATCAAACAATTAGTGTGCTTCTCTCTGTGCAAATTTCTGTTAGTGTTCGCCCTACACAGAATGACCCATTTTTGTGAACCCTTGCACCATACTTTCACAATGAAAAGGATGAATGAATAGTTCCTTTTCCCGATCTCGCCAACGGCAGTGAATATGGGCATCAGGCCGCAAGCAGCACAGCCCCGTGGCGATCAGAGCTTGGTTGAGGACGCAGCAATCATCAGCCGAACAGGCTGAAGGCTCCGAGCATAGGACACCGGCGACACGCCCGGCCACATCGCGTCCTCCGTCGCGGCATCGCCAGGCGCCGCGGAGCTCGGCACGTCCGAGCCGTCACCATGCAAAGGCGAGTGCAGGCGCCCAGTTCACTGCAAGAGTAACTACTACTCCCTTTATCCCAAATTTAAAAAGATTTCAATAATCTTAGAGTTAAAGCATATTAAATTTAAACAATAATTATAGAAAAAAACTATAAACATGTATGTATGATAAGAAATACTACTAGGAACTTAACCACAACTTCAGAAAACCAACCAATTTCTCAACAGTCCTGCAATTACGATACTGATTGGTTGACATATGTATGATATGCAGCGAACATAACCCAAATTAAACCCGGCATGTAGCTAGGAATCCTCCATGATATCCAAATAGCCTAGCTAAAATTTAGATGTGTTTAACTACTTTAATCTAGCTAAAGTTTAGCTTAGTTTATTAGTTGACGCATCCAAACACTCAACTAAAGTATAGTTGAAAGATTTTTTAAATAGCTATAGTTTATCTCTAAAATTTTAACTAGCTAAATCTTAATTAGGTGCTTCCAAACGGGGCCTAAGACCACCTAGGGCACTGTCGAGTGTCGACTGCCGACGACCTCTGCAGTCTGGACACTGATGTCGACGAGGACGCAGGCCAACAAGGAGTTCCAGTACGCGTCCGGCAAGAACAGGAACCCGTTGTCGGTAGGGTATTGCCCCGCCCAGCTGCGCACGCAGGGCACGGAGCCCGTTGCCGACAGCGAGAGCGCGTCGGGTTTGCCGCCGCCGCCGCCGCACACCTCCAGCTTGTACTCCAGTGACTTGTTGGCCGCAGGGCGCGGGCCGAGGCAGACTACCGACAACGACCGGCCTGATTGAACGTCCCTGCCGTTGAGCAGCAGGAACACGCGCCGGTCCACCGGGTCCAGGAGCACCAAGAACGGCATGGTCAGCAGCAGCCCCACCCACCACGCGGACCCGCCGAAGCTGACAACGTAGTCGCTGGAGCGGGTGTGCGCGTCGTGGATGTGGTCGTAGAGGAGCAGGCCGGAGTAGGCGCACCCCTGCCACTGGAACGGGCACGCGAACGGCGCGTGCTCGCAGAGGAGCCCCTCGTGGTGCCGCCTCTCGGTGAGCTTGAGTAGCTGCGTGCACCCGTGGCGCCTGAACGAGCAGGGGAGCTCCATGCCGGCGATGACGTTCTCCAGCGCGCGGCACCGGATTTCGCCGACGGGCTCGCGGCAGGACGGGCAGGTCCCGTGGATGCGGACGCGGCAGTCCTCGCACACGACGTGCCCGTTCTTGCACTGCCCAACAACGAAACGAACGGAACAGTCAGATTCACCACTGGTGCGCAGCCGCAAGTGCACGCACGCAGAGTTTGATTTTGCAAAATGAACATGAAAGAAAGAGCTGCTTGCTTGCCTGGAAGATGGATCCTTGGAAAATGGAGAAGCAGATGGGACACTCAAATGCGTCTAGATCCATTGCTTTTCTCGCCGCTCCTTGCCTTGCTTCTCGTCGTCTCTAGCTCTTGGCTCGGGCGGGTGCCTGCCTGATGGTGTGAAGCTAAAAAGCGCAGACGGGGCAGGCTGGATTTTGAAGGTAGAATGGACTTGTCTTGCGGTGCAAGGGAGTCAGTCCGTCTGCGGTCCACCTGAGGTTTTATAGTCCACCCGACATGGCAGACCAGCACCAGGGAGTACGGAGTACATCACAGAACCAGCATGAATTCGAGAAGAAAAAAAAACGAGCACGATGCTTGCGTAACAAGGTACTCCCTCCGTCCCTTATTAAGTGTCGTTTTGAGTTTTCATGCCACAACTTAGACTAAATTTATAATAAATATATGTAACATTTGTGTCTTTAGATAAATTTATTAAAAACTAGATCAAAAGATTTATCTAATGATATAAAATATGTATCATAAATATTAATAGTTTTTTATATAAAATTAATCTAAGTTATTTCTCGGAAAGTGAGAAAGACAGTTATTTAGAGACAAAGGGAGTACATTCGTTACATAATAACTGTTTTCTAGATTTATAAAAAATACGAGTAATATTTATATCTTTAAACAAATTTACTATAATAATAACTTTAATAATCTATCTAATGATACCAATTGTGTATTATAAATTGTATATACTTTTAGTTAAAATTATTACTCTAGCGACAAGAATGGAAGTTATTTTATGACTCAGGGAGTACGCTCGACTGCTGGAGACATAGATACCGCCTGGTATGAGACACTACGGCATAAAATGTCATACTCTTTGGTCTGAAAATAAATGCAAGTGTCAGTTTTCGATTAGTAGAACTTTATAAAATTTAACTAAATTTATACGAAACTATATTGATTCTATGATGTATGATAAGCATAGAGTATACTTTCACAGTAAATCTATTTAATGATACAAATATTAATATAATTTAATATATTTTTGTCAAATTTAAAGTTTGACTTAAAAAACAGGATGTGCATTTATTTTGAGACGAAAAAATCTACTCTCTCCCGTTCTAAATTATACTTTGTTTGATTTTTTATCTCAAGTTTGATTCGTCGTCTTATTTTAAAATTTTGTGAAATATAATCAAGTTCGAGCATCTGTATGGATGTGACAGATGTCATCCACTCGTTAACGGCAATATTTTAACTTATTTTTTTTTATGATCTCAAATGAAGATCGTTAAGTCGTTTAGAAATAATAATACACAAAGTTTCAAAATATGCTAATCGAGTATCGCATGCTGTCGTTTTAGAAAAAAAATCGAACTTTATGGTTACAAATAAGATAACTTACATATTAAAGATTGTTATTTTGTCATTTGGGCGACACCGGCAGGCGGGCGAAATGAGTGTGATGTACTGGGCCTCCTAGGGGATGTTTGGTTTACCCCCTAAAATTTAGTGTATGAACTAAAGTTTAGGGACACTTTAGGGGGGTGTTTGATAGTTTAGTGTCTAAAATCATTTAAGTTTAGCTACTAAAGTTTAGGGGGATGTAACCAAACACCCCTTAGATCCAAGATTTATGTCCTTGTAAGGTGTAAAGTACCATATCGTTTCGTTTGTATCTGGCTTTTTTTTGTTGCTGTCTCTTGTTCCGGCGGTGCCTGATGACGTCAATGCTCCGGGACGAGAATTGAAAGGAACTCCATTGAAATCATGTTATATACTGTATTTAATTGGGATTTTTTTATTCATACCATTATAATTTTCGAACTCTATAGAAACACCATTACTATTCGCTAATTTTGAATCGTTTCGTTACAATTCTTCGCTTTCTATAAAAATACCACGGAATAGTATGAAAATTACTTAGACACGGTTGCGGTTGCAGGCGTATATAAATATGTATACTCATTGCAATCCCTCTCCCATGTCACTGACCGCTGCAGAAAAGACATGGTTAACTGTAGCTTATATAGAAAAGAAATAACCGTTGCAGACATTGTTATTTGACCGCTGCGGAATAGCGATTAACCGCAGCGGGTGGCATAACATGACCGCTGCGGTAAACACATTAACCGTGGCGGTCACGTTATGTCGCCCGCTGCGGTAAATGGTTAACCGCAGCGGGCGCTTAAGCTGCCGGCCGAGGCAGCTGGTGCAGGGAATAACCACAGTGGGCAGGAAGGGTGTCCGTCACTAAGACTATTTTTGCAATGCTGCGCAAAATCCATTTTGACGTAGTGTACATTGATGTTTGAATAATTTTTTTTATCTAACGTCATAGGTTTCGAATGCGGCACCATGTGTTTGTACGCATAATGAAGGTCGTTGAGGAATACGACGACTATTTCGTACAGAAGAGGAATGCAGCCGGAACCCTAGGACTATCTTGTTTGCAGAAGGTGGTGGCGGCATTCCGAATGTTAGCTTATGGAGTAGCAGCTGATGCTATGGATGACTATATCCGTATTGGGGAGAGTACTGCTTTAGAAAGTCTTAGAAAGTTTGGTAATGCTGTTGTTCAGGTATTTAGACATGAATACTTGAGGTTGCCCAATGAGGATGATACAACCAGATTACTTGCAATTGGTGAGAGTAGATGTTTTCCTGGTATGCTTGGTTCTATTGATTGTATGCACTGGACCTAAAAAAATTGTCCTTATCCATGGCAAGGTATGTATAGAGGATATAAAAAGGATCCTATAATTATTCTTGAAGCTGTTGCTGGCAAAGATTTTTGGATTTAGCATGTTTTCTTTGGGATGCCAGGTTCACACAATGATATAAATGTTCTTCACAGATCTTCTATATTTGTCAGGCTCGCTGAAGGTCAAGGGCCATAGGTAAATTATAGCATCAATGGGAATGATTATAATTGTTTGGACACCAGAAAATCCACCGGCTTCTTGTGTGGGAAAATATGTGGGCGTGCCAGTGTACTAAGTACATAAAATAAAGGGAGGAACCAATAATTTATTAATCATCACGAGTAATAAATACAAGTTCCTAAAGAAAACGCGCTCCATAGCCTGCTGGCGGCGATCTAACTTGGGCGACTGTAGTCTACATGGTTCCTGGGGCCTCGGAGAGCTCCCAGTTAATTACCCTATGAAGTAGCTCACAGGGTACCTCCGATTCTGCTGCTGTGGTCGTCGTCTTCAATCTTCGCTTCACGTCTCCATGCATGTGTGTTGGTGTAGATGTAGATGGCGTCGGCGTGATGGCCTCGTCGGTCCATGTGCCGGTCAGCGGAGCTGGGGAAAGCAGCTACGCCCGTCTGTGTCGTTCGCCTCGTCGGTGTCGAACGCCACGTGGTGTTGTTGTAGTGGTTGCACTTGCATGGTTGTTGTGGATCGGATTGCTTCGCACTTCCCGACAGCATCGTCGTGGTACGTTGTACAACTTGATCAGTGGGGTTGTTGATGTAGTCGTAGTAGTGGATGAAGACTTGTAGTCGGCGTGGTAGATGCAGTCGTCGTGGTAGATGCATCTGACGCCGGCGTGACGGATGATCCGCTTGTGACCCGATGAGTGGCATCTTGATCATCTGGCTGCCGCGTTCCAATCTGCTTGGCCGGGATCGTAGCGACGGCCAACGTGCATACTGTTGTATAAGACTAGGCAAGAGAAAGTTTAGATTAGTTCTTACCCATGGATGACGAAGTGAACGTCATCTCCTTGCAGCTCGCGCAGGAGCAGCCGGGCGTCGTTGCGTGGATGAAGGCCGGACGGCGTCCTCGCAGATGCGTGCGTGATGAGCTCCGAAGGGTTGGCTGCGTGCGTCCTGTTCTGGACGGTAGACGGCGTGCAACGATCTTCTGGCTCCTCTGCAGCAATCTTCCGGCTCCTCTGCACGAGAACAGCAGCCTGGCCGCGCTCTTTAGATGGAAACTCCGATTCCCCTTCACGATTATAGGCAGCCGGGGTAGGGTAGCAGCTAGACGCGGCTTCAGATCGGGCGCCGCCAAAGTTTGTTGGAGCTGGAGAGAATTTCTCGCCTGGCCACGTGCGTTACGTACTTATCTCCTTTAGAGAATATATCCTCAGCACTAGCACGTATATACGCACGCATCCCTGACGTGTGGGTCTAACCAAGTTGATGGCGTCCAATTTGCACGTACTGCCACGCACGAACTCGTTAGCCTCATTATCCTTTCGGTGGGCATAATTTTATCTTGATAATCAAATCATCAGACGGTCATCGGCACGTGGATAACCATGGTTTCTGGACTGTTCAGAGCTGGGCCGGGCCTCTTGTGCTATGGCAGTCAGGGCAGCCGGCTCTGAGCATACGTACGTGTATGCATGCATGGACGATGCACCTGCTAGCTTCTTCCATTTGCACGTTATGAACATGCTTATGTCCATGGATAGATATGGAACGTATAAACCCATCAATTGTTACTGACTTCTCTCTAATACATGTACGTGACACAAGCATATGTGTCTCCGTATGTATTTTTCTTCTCTTTTTTATATGCTCGGTAGCACACACGAACGCACCTGTATACATGGATTTTTAATGTGACAAAAATCCATCAAACAATACTATGGGTTACTATCTAGCAGATGGTATATATCCATCTTGGGCCACATTCGTGAAGACCATACCCGAGCCACGGGGTAACAAGAATAAATATTTTACAAAAGCACAAAAAACTTGTAGGAAGGATGTCGAACGAGCATTTGGAGTTCTACAAGCTCGCTTTGCCATTGTTAGATCGCCGGCACGTGTGTGGGATGAGGATACAATTCAACTTGTCATGACGGCTTGCATCATTATGCACAATATGATTGTTGAAGACGAGGGAGTTGATGAAAAATATTTCAGATATGATGATGTGGGAGAAAAGGTGACTGTATCACACGATTCTACACCTGCGTTCGATGCATTTATGCAGAATTACAAGAAGATCAAGGACAAGGAGACACACACACATCTTCAAGGCGACCTTATCGAGCACTTGTGGCATAATTTTCCAGATTTATATACAAATATTACTGTTGGATAATTTCATTTAGTATCACAACACTAAGACATTATGTTATTTGTTTGATTTACTAGATACTGTAATAGTTGAAGCCATATTTTTTATGACAAGTTTGTCTTTCATTTATATTATTGCAAGACTGAATGTTTTGTTTGAAAGCCTACAACACCATAGCCTGATATGCAAGGAATGATTTTTTCCCTGTTGCATGTACAATGGCACTCACCATAGCCTGACAGGACTCATTTGTTAAAAACATAACTATACATTTGTTAAATATAGAAAACCTCAGATGCAAAGGTACAAAACACTAGTCAGGTTGCAATGCATAATATAGTAGCTGACTAAATTTGTGCAAATGTCAAAAGCAGCTCCTTTACAGAATAATATAGATAACAATGTTCATGCAAGAACATTAATCAATCTGCTATGCTGTGAACTAAAATGTTTCAGAAAATTAAACATGTCTCACACTATTTCAAAATCTAAAAAAATTGAAATCATGGTTCTACTAATTTCCAAGACGTCTTGCAAGTATTTTGTTCTGTTTATCATCATAGAACTGTTGCTGTCTAGTTGACATGGTGCTCATATCAATATTTATAATTCTTTCTTCTTGTTGATCCTGCTCAAAATCAAATTTTTTTGTCAAGGTTTATCCTTTCTTCGTGCAAGGCAAGGGCTTTTTCGCACATCTCTTGTTTCTTCAACTCCCTCTCCTTTTTATTCAACTCCTTCTCAGCATCGATCTCTTTCTTTTTTGCCAATAAATAATCCAAAGCTTCAATGCTTGAACGCTGCTTTAATTTCAACTTTTCCTTCTTAGTCCCCGTAGGCCTCGGCACTGTGGTTATCGTGGTTGCAGTCTCAGCTACAGTACCAGTTATAGGGTCTGATGCATCAATAGCAGGAGTTGAATCAGCAGTGGTCTTTTGTTTTTTGCTTACTAGTTTATGAGGTCCAGTTGGTTGGCGCCTATTCGTCCACTTCGGATGGTCTTTCAATATTTTCCAGCAATGTATGTACTGGAAAGTCCTGTGTAATGAGTCGTCGTTCTTATACATAGTTAATGCATTTGCTTGCTGCAATGGAAAACAAATATGACACATGAGATTCAGCTAAAACATATAAGAAATTAGCATGTGAAGGTAGGTCATCTAACCTTGTCATCAACAGATGCACCACTCTGATTTCGGGCCTCTACCTTCGAAACATAACCAGCAAATATGTTGCAATCATGTAGTATACTAGACCACCGACTCATTAGAGAACTTTGTGTGCGATCAGATTCAAAATCCTTTTTTGAATGAAAGTAATCATGTATTCTTTTCCAATAGGTTTCTTTTGATTGATTGGCTCCTCTCACAGGATCCAAACTCACATTTAGCCACGCTGACACCAACATCTCGTCCTCTTGAACAGTGAAATTTTTGGACCTTTTTTTATTTCCTTTGACCGCAGCAGGGACCTCATCGTGTGCTTGTGTTTCATTATGAAGTGGGATATCGTTAGACACTGCAGCTGGAGTGAAACCATCCATAATCATGTCGGTCAAAGATCTCCCTGAATCCATTTCGGCTGTAAAAACAAATCACAAGGAATAAAACACAAGGTGCATTGTCCAGAGTTAGTACAAATTCTTTCAGGAAAGACACCAATGTGCTTGCACTATTAAACTAGGTGGTACCAGATGTGCTACTTTCAGATAAGGCACTAATGTGCTTGCAATATTAAACAAGGTGGTACCAAATGTGCTGAAATAACCAGCCATATATGATGTTTCAAAGATGTACTACTATGACAAAAGATCACACATTTTTTAGTTAGAAACAGAGAGTTTTCTTAAAAAATTTAGATGTACTATTGTAGGCTTGTAGCTTTGAATTTGAACGCCACAAGTTCACATTGATCTGTACTACTGCCTACGTCTGCCAATGCGCATCATTGAACCAGCAATGGCACAACACTAGTAGTAGTAGTCTGAACTTTCTTGGGATGGAAACCAAAGCTGCTTGAAACTGAACTAACCTTTTCTACATACTGAAAATGTGTGAACTGTTTTCACAGTAAAGTTCAGACTACATGAGATACATTTTTACAGTAAAGTTCAGAAAATGGACTGCCCATGATTGAACTTTGTCAAGTCACCTCACTGCAATTTAATTGCAATAAGCATCAAGCATGGACCCTGTAAAATTCCTAAGTATAATTGGGATGTAATTCTTAACTGAAACAGAGTTGCAACTGTCTCACTGGATTCAGAACCAAAGGTGGTTTACAAATCCCAATTCATTGATACAATGAATGTCACTGATACTACCCCTATCAGTATGTACAGATATATTGTCCATGTCATCAACATATAGATATGATGGTGCCATCGTCAGAACCATCCCCTTTACAGAATAATAAAGATGACAAAGTTCATTCAAGAACATTAATTAATCCATATGTTGTGAACTAGAGGCAACTAAAATCTTTCAGAATAAAAATTCAGAAGAGAATACAAGAACATATAGAATTTAGGTATACAAGTTCAGAATAGGAGAAGCTAAGGCCAAGTGCAAACCATCCTCCAGATTTTTTTTGTATTCCCACAGTATGAAATTGAATGGTCAGGAATGAAACTCAAGAGTTTCAACAATACATAATCAATGTAAGACTGGATTGGGCAAATCAAGATTGTAACAATTACTAATACATATTAGAATCTAGTAGTACTGTGGGCTAATCAGGATGGCAATTAGTTTTGTACTGCAGATTGGACTTACAGGAGTACATGTCCAGGAAATGGTTCGATGCAGCAGCAACACCGTTCGGTGCAAGGACTCGTTGCTGGCCTGCATACGCTGCATTCTCCAACCACGGCAGCACCACCGACCCCTGCTCCTCCAATCCGCCTGACGCCGGGACAATGGGGAGGGAGTAGAGGGCACCACAGTTCAGATCTCCTCGGCGCTCAGATAGCCGGCCCTCTCCACCTGGTCGCTGCGACATGGTGCCTCCGGTGGTGGGCGGCGAGAGCGCCGGCGGCGGAGGGGATGAGGAGAGTGGAGGTGGTGGAGGATAGGAAGAGGCGAGACAGTACCTGGGAAACCGAGAGGAGGACGCAGCAAGAATTTTCCCCGCGCGCGCGGGAAGGGATCGTGGGCGCGCGGGCAAGCAAGTCGCTACCGAATTCTCTGGATAGCTAGCGTCCGGCGTTTGCTTTCTATGGCAAACGAAAAATCAGGGATGACTTGTTTGCTATTTTACACAATCACATAGCACATCTGTTGGAGATGATTTTTTTCTAATACTAGCTATATATAGCTTTACAAAATGATTTAGCACATCTCTTGAGATGCTCTTGTCCGACTCCAGCTGCCCGGTCTCCAGTGCCGGAGTGAAGGAAGAACCGGGGCAGGGAGTCGTAGCCCCCGGCGGCGGACAAGAATGGAAGTTATTATAGGACTCAGGGAGTACGCTCGAATGCTGGAGCATAGATACCGCCTTGTATGAGACGCTACGGCATAAAATGTCATACTCTTTGGTCTGAAAATAAATGCATATGTCAGTTTTCAATTAGTACAACTTTATAAAATTTAACCAAATTATACGGAACTACATTGATTTTATGATGTATGGTGATAAGCTTAGAGTATACTTTTACAATAAAACTATGGGATTTGCTAAAATTTAGGGGTCTGAATTTTAGCTTTATTTCAGACGACAGTTATTGCATATATTTTATACTAAGATTGTAGTTTTAGTTTGTTGCAATTTATGTAGACACGCTCTGCAATTTTTGTCTCTAGAAATAAAAAATATGTTAGACAAAACTAAAAACATCACAAAATCTTATATATGTTGGCACAAAGATAATTTAACAATTACAATTATTTCTATAGGAGGACAAGGACATAAATTTAATATGTTTTAACACAAAGACAAATAACAAGATATAAAATCAACAACTTGATGGTACATTAATGTTGCCTGAAATCATCTTAAATTTCAGGCACTTGAAGTATAGGAAAAGTGTAAAACTATTAATGATACAAATTTTAATACTATTTTCTATATTTTTCTCAAATTTAAAGTTTGACTCTAAAAAACACGATGTGCGTTTATTTTGAGACGGGGAATCTACTCTCTCCCGTTCAAAATTATAGTTTGTTTGACTTTTTATCTCAAGTTTTATTTATTTGCTTTTGCTTTTTGGCTAGCACACCACGACAAGAACAATGCATAAACTTTAAATTGGAGTAATAGTGAGATAGTTTATGAATATAACGCCTTCTACAGTAAAATTCATGAACACTCGAGACTACTTAGACTAGTATAGCGTAAGCCTGGGCAAAATTAACCAAAACAAAAAAACCCAACCGAACCATAACCGAAAGAATCGAAATTTAAAAATTTGGTTCCTTATTCGGTTCCTAATGTTGAGGAGTCAAAATAACCGTAGGAAATTCGATTCCTACTCTCGGTTAACCAAATTATATGAATTATACCTCGCTTATTTGTATTTTGTAAGAATTATGTTTGTTTTAGTTGTGGTATTTCATTGAGACGGTTAAGTCGTTTAGAAATAATAATACAAAGTTTCCAAATATGCTAATCGAGTATCGCGTTCTGTCATTTTTGAAAAAAAAAAGTTAGAACTTTATTGTTCCGAATAAGATATAATTCGCGTATTAAAAATTGTTACTTTGTCATTTGGGCGACACCGGCAGGCGGGCGAAATGAGAGTGTGATGTACTCCTACCCTGTACCGGAGTAGGAGTACAAGTATTGAATGAGACGTGTGTAGGCGTATGGGGCCGATGGAAAAACGTAGCTCTCGCTTGCTCCCAATGCGCCGAACGAGGTGGCGCTGGCCTAGCCGCAGTGGCCTGGCTGTGCGGCCGTGGCTGACCCTGACGGTGCACGGGTGCAGTAGGCGAGATCACCGATCGATCCAGGCCACAGGCGGTTGTCCGTCGTGTCCAAGGATGCGTATGCCTTGCAGCATGGGGCATGGCCGAATGAGCGGGCGGATGGACCCTTAGGTACGCTTCAATTGAAATTCTGAAGGAAATCTCTGACCAAATCTTTCGCAGAAGGTCGTCTCAGGGAACAGCAGGCGGGAAAGGAGGGAGGCCCGCAGCCCGCTTGCTGTTGCATCCATCCTGTGTTCTGTTCTTCCTTGACGGTTCAGACATGGCTGACGGTTTGTTCCTCTCATAGTTTTGTTACGAGAAAAAAAAAATACATTATGCCATGTTTAATTAGTTTAGCACATTAAATTCTAATTAAAGACTTAGCACAAGCCATCCCAATCTTTGCTATGGGGTGCTTTGATCTTACTTAAATCCTCTGTAACGAGATTAGTGTAACGATATACAGATTTTGGTTGAGTCAGCATTCAGCAAGATAGATAATGAAGATAAGATGCACCGATTGAAAGGAGAGGAGGAACTTATGTTTTTTTTTCAAA
This sequence comes from Microstegium vimineum, assembly GCA_022036555.1. Classification (NCBI taxonomy): domain Eukaryota; kingdom Viridiplantae; phylum Streptophyta; class Magnoliopsida; order Poales; family Poaceae; genus Microstegium; species Microstegium vimineum. Next base: position 12,754,893 of record CM039134.1, read on the forward strand.
AATAGCAAAAAGAGAGAGAGAGAGAAGAAATACTCAGATAGGTGCATCCGCGCATGTCTCTTTCGTGCTTGTACCGTCCCTGGCGTACGTGTGGCACTGTTGCTGCTGGCATGGTGAGGCCGAATTTGATCACAATCGATGACAAACCTAAAACCTATAGGGATTACTTCGACAATGCAATTTCATCATCCTTGCTTTATTTAAGGCGTTTTTCACGACATTTTTTTTTTCTTGACAACACACAGTATTTAAGGTTAAGAGTCAAGGAAGCTTTAAGAAAAAAATCAGCATTGAAGAACTTGGTGCTGTTTTGTTGGACTACATTTTTTCGGACTACTATTTTTTTCTTGACAACACACAGTCTCGGAGTATTTTGGCGGACTTCATTTTTTAATTTGGTTCCTACTCTAAACACTACGTTAGAATTGGAACTAAGAAATCAACTTGATGTTCTAGATTAACCAAAATTTTGCCAGTGTTTGTCCAACATAAAATCACCCATTTTTGTCACCTACTCCACCGTAATTTCAACCAAAAACACAACAACAGCCTATACCTGATTCATACAAAAATATTTTAGGAGAAAACAGCCATATCCAATTCTGATGGGGGAAATTTACTGACCAGTGAAAACCTGGGGTAAAAGATGAACACGGTTTTGTTGAGAGCATGTGCCCTCTAGGGCACATTTAACTTTCTTTGCTACTCCATAGCCGAACCATAATTAAAAGTTCAGTAGCGAGATCGATCCGCATCTGTTTGCTTACAAACCCACAATCTAAAGTACGATTGAACTGGGGGGTGATGACACAGGAAATGGGCAGGCAGCGTAGGCAGGAGGCGATCAGAGCTTGTCAATGAGAATGCCGAGGTGGATCTCCCTGGACGCTCCGAACATCATCACCGGCGACACGCCGAGCCACATCCCGTCCTCCGTCACGGCCTGGCCTGGCGCGGCGGAGCTCGGCACGTCCGTCTCCATGCACAGGCGAGTGCCCGCGCGGCCGACCTTCGCCCAGAGCACGCACTTGTACTGCGGCCCCGCCCTGGCGTTCGCCCTCACACACGCCACCGAGACGGCGGTGACCGCGCCGCGCGCACGAACAGACAGGACGAACACGGGAGGCCGTTCCACATCGTTCTTGCCCTCCTCCTCTTCCTCCTCCTCCTCCTGCTCCAGTTGCTCCTCCCCCACGACCAGAAGGCGGTCGGGCACTGACGCCGGGACGCGGAGCGAGTGGATGGCGCCGTAGCGAGGGATCTTGTGGACGGGCCAGGAGTGGGAGGAGGCAAGGTGGGCGAGGAGCGCCGGCGGCGGGGCGGCGAAGGCGCAGCCGGGCTCCGGGCACAGGCACGGCGCGTGCTCGCACGCGCTCTGGTGGCTGGCGGCCCTGTAGTAGGGGATGTAGCTCCTGCACCCGAACTGCTCGTAGGGGCACGGCAGGTGGAGGTCGCCGTAGAAGACGTCGAGGCCAGGGCAGAGCGCGTAGTCGGAGGCGGTCCCGTGGTCGCGGCACGTCCGGCAGGCGTTGATCGGAAGCTTCATCCGGCAGCCGCCGCACGCCAGGTGCCCGACCGCGCACTGGGAAGCAAGGGAATCACAGCTCAGCTACTAGTAGTAGTGTGTAGAAACAAGAACCGAGCTTTTCGAGAATCGAATCGGACTAGTACTAGGGTATTGCGTAGCGATGTCGCTGACCTGGTAGATGGGGCGCTTCAAGGCGAGGGAGCACAGCGAGCAGCAGAGCCGGGCCTTGTCCACCACCAGCACCGTCGTCAGCCGCTTCGGACGCGGCGACGCCGCCGCCGCCGGGCGGGCTCCGAACGAAACAGTTACACCAGCTTCGCGGGGCTTGCTTTCTTGGCCTTGCTTGGCCACTTGGACGTCCAGCAGCAGCGGCGCTTCTTTAGGCCTCTCGCCGCCGGGCGCGGGCGCGTCGCTCCCCATCGCCGGCGGCCGCGTCTGGATCACCTTGCTTTGCTGGTCGACTGGTGTGGATGAGAAGGAACCTGCGCTTTGCCGTTGCGGTGTTGCGTGCCTGGGTTGGTGGGGGAGAGGAAAGCACCTGCCACGGACCCTGGTGTGGTGACAGACTGAGAGGAAAAGCACCTGCCACTGCCAAGCTCCCTCTTGCTCTGTTTTTTTTTAATTACACACTCAATTATTACGCACACTCGCTCCTACGAACACATGCACGCAAACTCTATCCCTGCCTACCACTTAATGCATAGCACTAGAAAATCTAGAATAAATCCAGAATAAAGTGTCGCACCCACGATTTAAACATAGGTGGGAGCCCCTGAACCCCGACGTGGGTGCACACATCCTTTCGCCTTTTGGACCAGTGCTCCTTCCCCAGGAAAAACGGAATTTATCATATGGCCCGGGCAAATTTATCATATTGAGGCCTTGTTGGTCTTGTGTCTTTAAAATTTTACAAGATTTTTTATTATATTGAACCTTTATATGCATGTATAAAACACTAAATATAGTTAAAAAATAACTACTTATACAATTTAACTTTAATTTGTAAGATGATTTTTTAAAACCTAGTTATTTTATGGTGTAGAAAATAATTGTCGCATAGTATACAAGTAAAAGTGCTAGCCTGAGAATAGATGCAATGATACAAATCTTTAGCCTGACAGTAGATGAAATGATACATTTTTTTCCGAATCTTTTGATTTTTTGTTTGCCTGTAGGCTCTGCCTTTATTGTTTCCTCCACCGTCCCCTTCTCAGGCCAATGTACTACTACTAGTAGTACTCCATTGACGCGGAGATGGCCGAGGTGCAGCAGCCCAAGATGCCGAGCGGCGAGGCCAGCATCAGCAAGAAGATCAAGGTGGTACTACTGTCCGGCTCCAGCTGCCCAGTCTCCAGTGCCGGAGTGAAGGAAGAACCGGAGCAGGGAGGCGTATCCCACGGCGGCGGAGGGCCACTGGCAGCAGCTGCGGTGGCCGAGGAGGCAAGCCAAGCCTTGGAGCGGCCACGGATCAACATCAGCGTCGACGTGCAGCTGCTCCACTGCGCCGTCGCCGACTGCCACCGCCCCCTCAAGCCTCCCGTAGTCAAGGTGAGATGTCTCGACGACCAAATCTAGGCAGCAGATGCGACGCGTAGATGGTTTGTTTCCTTCCTTCAATGGCCATGGATAGAAGAAAGATTTGATTTTTTTTTTCTTTTTGGATGGATTGATGGATGCGCTTTCTTCCTTCCTTCTGGTTGCAGTGCGAGGCCGGTCACCTACTGTGCGGCGCGTGTCATGACGGCGGCCACTGCCGCAAGTGCGACCGCGCCACGGCCTTCGCCCACTGCGGGCCAGAGCTGGACCAATTCGTCGGCGACGCGAGGGTGGCGTGCCCCTACAAGGCTTACGGCTGCGGCGCCTCCGTGGTGTACCACGCGACCGCGGCGCACCAGGACGCGTGCGCCTACGCGCCCTGCCACTGCTCGGTGCCCGGGTGCCCTTTCACGGCCACCCCGCCAAGGCTCCGCGACCACCTCGCCGTCGACCACTCCTGGCCACTGGACACGCTCCCGGCCTACGGGAAGGCGCTCCCGCTCCGTGTCCAGGCGTCGGAGCCGCACCGCCTGCTGGCCGTGGACGGGGACGAGCGCAGCCTGTTCGCGCTGTCCGTGCGCCCGTGCGGCCAAGCCAGCTGCGCCGTCTCGGTGTCGTGCGTCAGGACCTGCGCCGCCGCCGAAGCCGGCCCGCGGTTCACGTACATGCTCTGGGCGAGGTCGTCGGTGGCCGCGGCGGCCCCTGGCGTGCTCCCCGGCGGTGGCGGTGCGGGCCGCCGCCTGATGATGGAGGCGGACGTGCCGAGCTGCGCGGTGCCCGGCGGGGCCGCCGTCGAGGAAGGGATGGCGCTGTACGTGCCGCCGCCGATGCTCCACGGGTCGTCCAAGGAGATGCACCTCAGGGTCCGCATCGACGTGGTCGATCCAGCCGCGGCCCCGCAGCGCTGTGCTAGCTCGTCGTCTCTCAGAGTTTAGTGTTGCCGTCTCGTTCTTAGGCTGATTTTGGGTTAAAACTAGCGATTTCAATTCGTTCTTATGCTGGATTCTGTGGACGGCAATGGCTGCCAATGGTACTACTGTACGTGATACTACTTCGCTTATGGAAATCGCTGCAACTAGACCTGTCTACCTTGTACCCGCTGATACTTTGCTTGGGCTTTAACGAATTGCGACGGTTGCAAGGTGTCACTTGTCACCAATTCTCCCGTTTAGTGCACAAATATTTCACCTGCAACGTGATTACATGAAGGCATTCCAGATTTAAGGCAGTTCATTTTTTTTTAAAAAAAAGTTTGTTCAAAAATTTCCCCGTTTACAAATTACAGTAGGCATTACTGTATGAAAATTTCTGATGAACAAAAGGTGGTTTACGTTCCGGTTCAGATCGAGCTTCGAAGTGGATACAGCTACGGTGACAGTCGAATCTGCAAGCTGTACAACTCCCAGTGGCCTGAAAAGAGAACAAAAGTGCAGACCGCTACGGGCACTTCAGTACAGTACACCGCAATATCACATGTACTGGCTTTACACGTCATGTTTTAAAATCAAATGAACCTATCCTCTACCGAATTTGTTTTTTTAACTTTGAAACACCTGTTCTCCATATCACAATATGCCCGTTCATTCCCATCCAGATTCACGCTAAGTATGCATCATATACACTGTTGTTTGTAGCTAAACTTATCAGCAAAATTTGTCAGATACAGTACGAGATGTTACATTCTATGCCGATTTTAAAACGTGACAAAAAAAAAGAATGCCTTATGATCTTTCCTTTTATAGTATGCGAAGTAAATAAATTTGACTGAGCACAATACAGTACTATTATCCTCCATGGATATCCAAAATTTCACGTCACAAAATTCTGGCCCGTCATATCACCTCTCAGCTGCCAAGAGATAATGATTTTTTTATTCCACAGCCAGAAAAGTTTGTTGTGCAACTTTTATATTTAATCCGTGGTTTTCCATTGACGGAGAACTCATTCTTTTCTGCTATTAACCTTTAGCAAATCCTGTGTCAAAACATAAATTTAGGATTTTATGTGCAGTCTAATATCATTTTGGGTGTAAATAATGTTCCTTTTTCTATACTAAGAGGAATATAGGATCATGATAGTTCGATTATAAGAAAAGGTCTTTTTGGAAGAATAACAGGGGGAGTTTAGTTCATTTTTTGCTAAACTTTAACTTTAGCCCTTATCATAGGTAATATCACATATAATGTTCGGACAATAATTTAGAGTATTAAATATTTATTAATTATAAAAATTAATTGTATAGATTGAGACTAATTTGCGAAACGAATCTATTAATCCTAATTAGTCAATAATGTGATAATATGGTGCCACAAGAAACATATGCTAACGATGAATTAATTAGGTTTAATAGATTCCTCTCGTGAATTAGTCATGATTTATACAATTAGTTTTATAATTAACTCATATCTAATCCTCTTAATTAACATACGGGACGAGATAGTGTCTAAGGTCCTATTCAACTGTCGTAGCTATTGGGCGACGACATGGATTTTGGAATTTATTGACATTCTCTAGCAAGGGGGCTATCAATAAACCCGTTGGCATGATCCTTTACACGTAAGACTTATTGCTTATGCAATTTGGGATCCTCATTTTTGACAACCCATTGTGGAAGCCTTTATTCGAGGAGGTGTTGCCGGCTGGTCTAGTGAATATCGCTTCTTTGCCCGTTTTCACCACTAGCAATCCACGAAGGGGATTTTTGGTGGGTCAACTTTTTGAATTGCTTGCTGAATCCATGAGCAAGCAAGGGTGCATTATAAATTATAGTTTTCGCTGCTTGAGACAAATTCGAAAAAACGAAGGCTCTATTCATTCAGCACTCAACCACTTCGCCTAGCCGCACAACGCTAATATTTCTCTCCCACAACCCTGTTCTTACGGTTTAGGCTGCTCTCATTTCGCTCCCTGCTACTACGGGAATTGCGTCCTTGGTCGTCGCAAGGAAAACCATACCTGGAATCCTTCTTATCCGGCACTGCTCAAGCATTACTTTTTGTGTGAACGAATATTTGTTTTTCTCTCGCAACAAATCAGTCTAAACATTGAACATAAGCTAAATTTTAGTGAAAAAAATTTAGATCATTTACTATGACTAAGGTACTGTTCATCAGCACTACTTCAACGCTATTTTTTAGGGAATGAACATTGTTTTTTTCTCGTAACAAATTAGCATAAAGATTCAACATAATCCAAATTTTAACGAAAAAGACCTAAATCAGTTTTTTTTCTCTTTTTAACTTCTCGTGACAGTGTAACAATAAAGTTAAAGCCGTTTAAAACACCTCTTCCGTCATCCCTGATCCCCTCTGCACTGCAGTGGTGCGAGTAGACGGAGCATCCAAGAAAAGCACGCCTGGTCAGTTGTGGAGAGAAACCATGGAGTCAGGTGAGGCTGGTCCGACCAGCGAGCTGCTGGCTCCGCCGCCGCCGCCGCCGCCCGGGAGCAGCAAGCGCAGCGGCAAGAGGGCGAGGGACGGGCCGCTGCTGTTCGGTACCCACCTCATCAGGAAGGAAGGGAAAGAAGAGCCGAGCGACGCACCACCGCAAGGCGCCGAAGCGATCGCCGTTCCATGGGAGCCCCCGGAAAAGCAGCCGCCGCCGACCGCGGTTCAGGTGGACAAGGGCAAGCTCTACTGCTCGCTGTGCTCCTGCGCGCTGACGCCTCCCATCTACCAGGTCGGATTCTTGTGGTTGCCCCCTTCGCTTGCCTCCATTTCCATCTCCACACGGCAAATTTCAATTTCTAATGGGGTTGGCGTCCAGTGCGCGGTGGGGCATCTTGCCTGCTGCGCCTGCCGCGTGAAGCTGCCGGGCCGCCGCTGCCGCACCTGCCGCGACCGTGGCGCCTCTTCCTCCGCCTACGCGCACTGCCCGGGCCTGGACCTCTTCTTCGGCGACCTCCGCGTGCCATGCGACTTCCAGGACTACGGCTGCGAGAGCATCGTCTCCTACTTCCTCAGCGCCAACCACAGGGACACGTGCGAGCACGCGCCGTGCCACTGCCCGGAGCCCGGCTGCTCCCTGCTCCGCTCGCCTCGGACGCTCTCCGCCCACCTCGCCTGCGACCACTCCTGGGCCGTCGAGGACGTGGCGTACGGCGTGCCCCTCTTGCTCGCCGTCCCGGCGCGGAGCTCGAACCGCCTGCTGCTGCGTGGGGACGACGCGTCGCTGTTCCTGATGGCCGCGGGCCCGCTTGGCGACGGCGCGGCGGTGTCGGTGGTGCTCGTCCGCGCCACGGCCAAGCCTCCCCCTCTCCCGCGGTTCACGTGCACGTTCTACGCTAACCCGCCCCCCGGCGCGGCCGAGCTCGGCGGGAGCTACTTCTTCGCGACAATGCCGGTGAGGAACACCGCGCTGGCTGATGGCGCCGGCGTCGCGCCGGAGAAGGAGCTGTACTTCGCGGTGCCCAAGGAGATGCTGCATGGAGGCAACAGGGAGCTCTTCCTCTCCGTCCGCATTGATCGCTCGCCTGGGCCTCAACCTGCTTTGGAAAACAGCAAGATGATCACTTGAACTCTCTAAGCTGATCAGTAAGAAATACCAGTACCAAATCGGGGGACTTTTGGGATAGGAGTAAAGATTAGCTAGCAGAAAGATGATTTCAGGTGTGGTGATGATGCCATTTCCATCCGGGAGAGTTGGAATTTTGGCTCTGGCATATGAACTGTCCTTTGGACCTGCACAACTGCAACTATTATGTATAAATTGCTACAATATTATGCTCTCGATGATACACTTGTTCCTCATCTCACGGTATCTCATTGTGATGTGCCTGACTTTGTTTTTTCTTCCCCTACCGATTAAAGTTACTTGGAAATTCTCTAACGGTTATTTGACTGAACTTGAACTAGTGTGCTAGCATGCATGTGCATGGCTGCTATATTGGCACAACTCTCATTTTTTGGTAGACTGCAAAATATTTCACTCAATCTAAACAAGTATGCAAAAAGTTTTTGCGTTGTAGACGTAATTTTTTTTGCAAAAACTTTTCTAACACTTCATAATCTAAACGCGTATGTCAACTGCAACTAGTATGCAAATTGCTACCATTATGCTCTCGATGATACACTTGATGCGCCTGACTTTGCTTTTTCTTCCCCTACCGATTAAAGTTTCAAGAAATTAGATTTATGCCACTATGTCAATTATATTTGGCATTGCTTTAGAACAATATGGGTTTGACTTTTGAGCCACTATTGTGTAAAACGTGTTCCGACTTAAGTAGTTCTTCTGTTTATGCTAGTGCCATACCACTTCGAGTGGTGTTTATTGATCAAACAATTTGCTTCAAAATTGGTGCCGTAGTTGGGGTTTAAACATTGGGATTTGCTAAATTTCAAATTTTAGTTTTTTTGAAGCGATAGTTATTTATACTAAAATTGCATAAAATTATAGTTTTAGTTCGTTGCAATTTATATAGACAACAATTTTTGGTTTTTGGTTTCAGGAAACAAAAACATGTTTGATTAAACTACAAATCTAAAAAATTCTTATATATATTGGCACAAACACACTTTAACAATTACAATTATTTCTATAGGAGGACAATAGGATAAAAATTTAATATGTTACTATAACACAAAGACAAATAACAAAATATAATATTAACAACTAACTTATACTAGTTGACGGTAGTATGGTACATTAGTGTTGTCTGAAATTTAAAATCTTAAATTTCAGACACCTAAACTATAGAAAAAGTGTCAAACATTTACATCAGCAGTCTTGTCCTATTTTTTTTCTTTCCTTCTTCCATCTCCAGATTTGTGCGACGATACGCATGCGTATGGGCATTGTCTGGTTTTTTAGGTGCCAAAAGATTAGGAGATGGATTTGAAAGTCATTGGAGATGTTTTTTTTTTTTCAATCTTGCCGAAATTTCTAGACTTTGAGATGGTTTTGGGTACTTTGGAGATGCTCAATGCTACAGTAGAAAGGAAATTAGCCCATGTAAAATGTTTTTTTTTTGCCAACATAGCATAGCTCCAGAGAAAAAGCATGGCCGCATCGAATGAGATATGAAGATTTTTCATCTGTCCCCTATATTTTGGACAGGTGGTGTTTGTATTTTCTCTACTTGTTTTCATAAAGGAGAAGCATATCTTACGATTCCATTGCCAACTTTGAGAAGGAACACACGCGATTAGTAGCTCAATTTGATTGGGCTTTTGACGACTCTTACAAAATCAGCTAAAAACTGCCTATTTTTCACACCACTTTGGTTTCTAAATAATGCAGCTCCTGCTAAAAGATGTAATGTGGCGGAACAAAAAAATAAAGGTATCCATCAAATGAAAACCCCTCCTATTAGGCGGAACTCAAATAAGATTTTTTTTTAAAATGAAACACTCAAATAAGAAATTTTTATTCACTTATCTTATTATTAGCTACCATTTCAGTTTTATTTTAGTTTATTCTCGTAAAACTATTGAATCAATTATTTTTTAGCCGTATTTTAGTTTATTCTTAAACATAGAAGACTACATTTTCCACGTGCTAGTAGTTCTGCTCCCTCGGTCATATAGAAAGTGATGTTTTTTGACTTTTTGATATGCGGACTGCTTTTTCGAAAAAAAAAATCATACGAATGCAACTAACATACCCTCAGTCCCACAAAAAACGTAATTATTTGACTTGAACTATTTCGGTTTGATCGGTCGTATTATTCAAAATATTTTCATAAATATTATTTGTTTTATTATTATTTATTTTATCATTAGATATATTTTTATAATAACTTATTTATTTTATTATTCATATAAAAAATTAAAATAAGATGAATGGTTAAAGAGAAAGTGTAGAAGTTAAATAATTGTGTTATTTGTGGAACAAAGGTAGGACGGTAGTAGACGGTACACGGTAGAGTACAGACCGTCAGACCCTGATCCAAAAACTGCAGTAGAACGATTGGAGGCACGATCGTCTATGGAATCCCGTGTACTTTTGCGGTTTAAACCCTTCAGAGTTTTGTAAATCACACGCCCTTACCCCCCTTGTGAGGTTCTGAACATTGTACTACCCTGGAGGGCATCTGCCTTTCTGCAGCTTCTCGGTGCTAAGCCTGCCAGTTATAAAAAAACGTTCAGTTGTCAGAATATGTTTCGGTTGTCAGAGTCTTGGACGCCTGCCTCTCCTGTCTTGTGTTGTTTGGGGTTGGCCCAGCAGTTCAGCACACAGGCCATGCAGATTTTCGCAGTGGAGCGCAGGATCGTTTGCCGCTGCGCCAGCACGGACCGTGCCAGCCGGCTGGCTCTGTGCTGCGCTGCGCTGCTGCCGCCCAATCATCACGCGATATCACATCACACTTTCACTTTGGACTGGTAACCTGCAAGCCTACTAGCCTGTAAATCCACTGGACGCAAACAAATTGATGGTGCACTGTTTGGGTCAGTGTACAGATGGTGCACTGCCACGGGTGCAAGTTGAAGAGTTCGGCTCCAGAGATGGTCACGTCCAAGCCTCGAAGGCATGAGAATGGAGCAGCCTCCTACGCTGTTCGCACTGTTATTCCTCTAAATTCATCATCTATTTATCTTAATTATTAAGATTTTTTTCTCTATATGTTTTTTTTCTGCACCCATCATTCTATATATCTCGTACTCTATATAAATACTAATATTAGAGTTTATTTATAACTTTATCGAAATATATTCATCTGAGATCTTGTTTTAAAGAATTTATTGAAATAAATTTAATGACGTAAACGAAATTTAATTTAGTTTATGGTTTGTGAGTTATAGCATTTTTAGTTGGTTGAAAAAATGTAAGAGATTCGAGGACGCGCAGGCCAACGATTAGATAGCGCGCCTCTTGCGGCAAACGCCGGCAGTAGCGCATGCATGCGCGTAGCGCGAGATGATAGAGTAGGCGATGCGTAGTTTTTTCCGGTAAAGTTGTACTGGAGTTTGCATGTACAGCACCCAGGGCGCACATCCTTATCAACAGTTTAATCCTTTGACATTGCTAAAACTAATAACCGCGCAATTCTAAATTTAAGTTAACAACATAGAAAAAAAAATCAGAGTACTCTTGTCTGCATATGTTTTTCAATCACCTGTTTTCGGGTTGTTAACACAAGAAGAAAGAGTAGACGGACAAAAAAAATTAGAGGTGGAGCGGATGTAATAAACCAAAATCAATTCATCGACGAGGCGGAAACAAGCAGAGCAACATTGTGTCGTCGCCAACTGATTCCTCACGATCGCATACTTCCTTCCACGGTGGTGCATTAGCCTTCGTGGTTGTCCTCTCCTACCCCATCTCTGCTCTTGCTTTGATTGCCTTAAGTCGGTGGTGCCCGGTCGCCGTCACCTCCCCTCGTAGCCACCCTTGACTCTGCCTCCTATTACCAAGATAGTGTTTGGCTAGGCTAAGGTAATGCAAACGTAGAGTAAATGGAAAACCGGTGGTAACATAAATAATTTGTTTGTTTGGTGTTTGTAACGGTAACAGACCAAACATGAACCGCAAACCTATCAAAAAGCAGGACCATTAATAACTGAGAATCAGCCTCCACTGACGCATGCATGCACACCTTTAATAATAACTAAGGAAGCAACTCACGAGCGGATGCGTTGCTCCCGCTGCCGGTTTGATTCGATCCCGCAGAAAGTTGGGCGTTATCGGATTTGCACTAGACCGTACCACCGTATCTGTTTACGGTGCAAACAAAATCAAACGGCTTCCAATACCGCTGTAATCAGGTTGCGTTAAAAAAACTCGAACCAAACACTTCGCAAGTGTTGATGACAATCGTGCAAAAACTCCATGCCATTGGAACCTTGGGCCCATCCTAGCATACTTCTTCAAGAGCAAATATGGAATTCCCATTTGAAGTGCAAAAAAATTAACGGGAGACAAACACATGCTCGTTCTCTTGGTAGGAAACAAGATGATAGAATTACTCCATCTATAAGTGTTAAACACAAGTCCTATAATGTACACAATGCCCTATACGTGTGGCATTGCAAAGCTTTTCCTACGGTGACTTCTACCCATGTAAAACCACTTGTGTTTGAATAGAACTCAGGTGTTTATAAAAAAACAAAATAAAAACAAAAAGAACAATACAAAAGTTATAAATATGGGTGGATAACCATACATCCTTATCAAATACTATAGAAGACATAACCGAAAGTGAGGTCAGATCGAGAGAAGCCAAACTATATTGATTAGTGGAGCCATGAAAAATGAACCACAACAAGTGTTATACTCTGATAATCATCCGTTCGGCTGCAACTACTTACCGTGTTATCCTTTATATAGTTACATTGAAATAATTTTCATATTCAAAGTATTTTGGATGCAAATCTAAAATACTCGCCAATGATACATTGTCTAAAGGCTAAATTTCCTACCCACACCTATCTGATATTACCCGCGGATATACTGACACATCCAGGTTGGATTGTCATTAGAATTAGGAATGACACCAGCTCAGGTATGGTGCGGGTAAAGCACTTGCCCACATCCAGGTAAGATTTCATACCTAGCTGGTACCCATCGGGTCTGAGGTACTTCTTTCATCCCAAATTATAATACGTTTCACTTTTATTAGTAGCGGAGCCAGAAACTTTCCAAAGCGCGGGCAATTTACATTATACCAAACATATTAAGCTAGTAAATTATAGTGGTTTTCCTTCTTGGTTTTCCTTCGTTAAAGAAAAGTTTCCTTTAAACATAGGTGGAGAGCCCGGCCGGGCGCCCGGGGTGGCCGAGCGGTGGCTCCGCCACTGACTTTCATAACTAGTTTGATCACTCTCCTTATTCAAAAAATTATGTAAAATAACACTTTTTTTTATTATGACCTGCTTTATTAATAAAAGTTTCCTTAAGAATAAATTAAATTTAACTATATTTATACAAAGTTTTTAAATAAAATCAGAAGTTAAACTTGAGGTAAAGAAGGCCAAATGACTAATAATTTGGGACTAAACAAGTACTCCCTCTGTCCCTAAATGTCTGTCTCTAGAAAACTGTGTTTCCCTCACAGACACGCTTCCCGGACGACCAATATAAAGGGACGGAGGGAGTAGTATTTAGAGTAAAGTGCATCAGTGGTCCTTAAGCTTGTGCTCGTGTGTCATTCCGGTCCCTAAACTCACAAATCGACCGTTTAGGTCGTTTAACTTGTTCATCAGGTTCATTCCGGTCTTTAAACTTGTTCAGTTATGTCATCACAATCCTAAAACTTGCAAATCCACCGTTTAGAACCTTAATCTTATTCATTTGTGTTATCCCGATCCCCAAATTTCTTCGGCTGTGTCATCTTGGTCCAAACAGAACGATCTAAAAACTACATATCCAAAAATAGTTCATAACGTTTTCATATGAACTCAAATGAAGACAAACTTTATATCAAAATTGTAGCTCTTGATGTGATCTACAACTTTATATTTGAAAAGGTTTTAAAATAAAACTATTTAGGCTCGTAAAATATTAGTTTATGTTTATAGATTTTGAAATTTAAAATTTAAAATTAAGTTTTTAGACACTAATAGCTTCAAATAGAAAACTTTTCAACTACAAAGTTATAGATCTCATCGAGAGCTATAATTTTGATATAAAATTTGTCTTCATTTGAGTCCATATAAAAAAAAAGTTATGACTCATTTTTTTGATATTTAGCTTTTATATCGTTCTATTTCAATCAAGATGACACAACCGAAGAAGTTTAGGGACGACCGGGATGACACATATAAACAAGTTTAAGAGCATAAATGATTGATTTGTAAGTTTAGGGACCATGATGACATAACTGAACAAGTTTGAGAACCTAAACAGTCGATTTGTAAGTTTAAGGACCAGGATGACACATGAGTGTAGGTTTAAGAACCGCGGGTACACTTTACTCTAGTATTTATATGATGAGAGCAAATAATAGAATCACACTAATAACAAATAATAAAACTGATAGTTAAACAAGACCTAAATCCGTCAATCTCACTGCGTGCTTGCAGCAAGCGTATCACTGCAAGACTGCAATGCAATTATGCGTACTATACGTAGTACTGCACGGCTCATTGCGACTGGGGGTGTTTAGATGGTGAAAAGGGGTGATTCTGTAGCAGTTGTCATATTATACTGTAGCAATTTTATTTTTATTTGGTAATAATTGTCCAAACATTGATTAATTAAGCTTAAAATATTCGTCTCGCAAAGTACAACAAAACTATGCAATTAGTTTTTTTATTTCATCTATATTTAGTACTCCATATAGGTATTTTGATGTGATGGGAATAGGAATTCGATGCGATGGGGATGTGATGGAAAGTTGGGAAAAAGTTTAGGGATCTTTGCCTTTTGTTCGGTCTCGCCCGCTTCCCCTCGACGACGCGTCTTGTTTTCTCTGACGATCTGATCTTTTCCAATTATTACTGAATCGATTGGGGTGTGAAGCTGGGTGTTGCTGACCGAATCACTGAACCGATGACGTGCAAAGCAGCATGTGCTTCTTATCTCCTGGAGGTGTCATTTTGGTGTCTGGACTTTGGACGCAAAAGTAGATGCTGCGCTACTACTGCACCAAAGCAAAGGCACGTGTGTGAGTCGAGTCCCCGTGGCTCCGGCACTGGAGACCAGGCAGCTGGAGCCAGACAATACCACCTTGATCTTCTTGCTGATGGTGTCGCCGCTCGGCGATTGAGACGGCATCTTGGGCTGCTGCTCGTCGGCCATCTCCGCGTCAATGGACTACTAGAACATTGGCCTGAAAAGGGACGATGGAGAAGACTTTATACTCCGTACAATACAGAAAGATTTGTACCATTGCATCCGGAGTCTCACTTGTGGGTGTGTTTGATCCGAGAGCATAGAAGTCTTAATATTAATTAAAAGAATTAAAATTATAAAAATAATAGAACAGGAGGAGACTAATCAGACAAATAACCTAATTAACCTATGATTAGCACATGTTTACCATAGCATTGTAGTATTAAATTATAGAGTAATTAGATTTAATAGAATATTTTGTAAATTAGCCTCAATCTATGTAAATAGTTTTAGAATTGATTTATATTTAATACATCAAATAAATGTCCAAATTTCTCATGTAAAACTAGTATCATAATATTAGTTATATTTTTATATAACCTGATTGTTTGGCTTATCAGCCGGTTTATCAGCCACCGAAACAATATTTTCTCTCACAACAAAACAACCAGAAACAGTATTAGTCGGCTTATCAGCCACCGAAACCATCAAGCGTAATACTATTTAATTTAAAATTATCAATGATAACCTAATATTTTTATAATTATATTTTTTTAGACAAAGGTAGTACCTAAAAAAGCGATAGTTGGGCACTGTCGAATTCGCTTAGCTTGACTTATCAGCCGGCTTATCATTGAAACAATGTTTTTCTCTCACAACAAAATAGCTAAAAATAGTATCAACCGGTTTATTAATCAGCGAAACAGTAACCACAGGTTGGTCCCGATAAACCCTAAAACCTAAATCACATACTCTTGCTTGTATGGAAAAGCCTCAAAAAATTATTCAAATGATATACTCCCTATTATATCGAATGTTTGGATACCAATTTAAAATATTAAATATAGACGATTTATAAAGTTAATTATATATATTGAGATTAATTTGCGAGATGATTCTATTAACCCTAATTAGTTCATGATTAATATAGTGCTATAGTACACAAGTTCCAATGATGGATTAATTAAGTTTAAAAAATGCATATCATAAATTAGCAACAACTTGTTTAGTTCCGTAAAGATTTGGAAAACGAGCACTGTAGCACTTTCGTTTGTATATAATTATTGTCCAATCATACCGTAAAGATTTGGAAAACGAGCACTGTAGCACTTTCGTTTGTATATAATTATTGTCCAATCATAATGTAACTAGGCTCAAAAGATTCGTCTAGTAAATTACAGATAAACTACATAATTAGTTATATTTTTTTATCGGCACAATAGCCATTTTGGCCCTTCAACTATCACCGAAGGCTCAAATTGGCCCCTGAACTATCAAAATTGCCACTTTGACCCTTCAACTATCACCGAAGGCTCAAATTGGCCCATAAACTATCAAAACGGCCACTTTGGTCCATAAACTTATGATTTTCGTCTCAATTTCATCAATTATCCCTGAACGATAGATACATCGACAGATGAACTGCGAAAAGGTCGAAACCGCCCCTCATTATTTTTTTTACTTGTTGGCTGCTTACGACGTTTCCAACCTCGCCGTTTGTTTTAAAAATACCAAAATATGATTTAATGTTCGAAAATTCATAAAAAAATATTTCAACTTAGAAAAATCAATGAGCATACATGTAGCACAGATCTTTGTCGCCAGCTATGTATGATGATGTACCGTGGTATGATTTTACAAAACACATGAAGTTTACCTGGTTAAACTAGACTAGAATTTACCTTCATTTGCATCAATTATTTCACTTTAACCTAGTTTTGAATTTTATGAGACCATATAAGCTTTAAATATTCTAAACGAGTAACAAAAAGTATATCATGATGGTAGTAAAACAAATTTTGGTAAAACAAAAATGGTTTCGAACATTAAATTTTGGTAAAACCATTTTTTATGAATTCTCTAACATTAAATTAGATTTTGGTATTTTTAAAACAAACAGTGGGGTTGGAAACACCGTGAGCGGTCAACCAGTAAAGAAAATAATGAGGGACGGTTTCGACCTTTTCGCAGTTCATCTGTCCATATATTCATCGTTCAAGGATAATGGATGAAATTGAGACGAAAATCATAAGTTTAAGGGTCAAAGTGGTTGTTTTGATAGTTTAGGGACCAATTTGAGCCTTCAGTGATATTTGAGGGATCAAAGTGGTCGTTTTGATAGTTAAGGGGTCAGTTTGAGCCTTCGGTGATAGTTGAGGGGTCAAAACAACTATTTTGTCTTTTTTATCTATATTTAATACTACATGCAATGTAATCAGGAATTTTGTGAATTTTTGGAATTTTTTTAGAGGAACTAAACAAGGGCTTAGTTTTTAAAATAGTTCATGTTTAATCCTTATACAAATATTCGATTCGACGGAGTAAATATATGTGTGCATGTCAGTCAACAGGGGCCAAAGGGGAGCTAGACAGGTCATTTTCCTCTGTCACATCACAGTTCTTCGTGGCAGGTGCTTTCCTCTTCCTCTCCCCCACCCAGGCCGGCACGCAACGCCAACGCTGTATTAGGCGCAGGTTCGCCCTCGCCCTTGCCCTCCGGCTCCCCGTGTCCTGAGACATGTCTTCTGAGGGAGAGGAGGGAGCTCTGGTGCCGGCGGTGCAAGCCATGCAGGAGGAGCAGATCAACGTCCCGTTCGCCGTGTCTCGGCTCCACTGCGATCTCTGCTTGCATCCCCTCAAACCCCCTACCTTCATGGTTAGTTGCTCTTGCTATGGAGGAGCCACCGCAGATAAGCCATGGATAGAGAATTGATTTGATTCATGAAAAAATCCTGCCTTTTGTTTTGGGTTCGTTGCTTGCAGTGCGCGGTCGGCCACGGCGTGTGCAGCGCCTGTCTCGACGGCCACACCCAGACCTGCGCCGGCGCCTACATCCCCAGCACCCTGCTGGACGGCGTCGTGCGCGACGCCAAGGTGGCGTGCGACTACGAGGCGTACGGCTGCACGAGCTGGGTCGTCTACCACGAGACGCCGGACCACCACCGCTCCTGCCGCTTCGCTCCCTGCCACTGCCCGGAACCAGGCTGCGGGCACTTCACCACGCCGGGGAAGCTGCCCGAGCACTTCCTCAGCCGCCACGCCTGGCCCGTCACCGAGCTCGACTACGCCAAGCCGTGCAAGCTCGCCGTCCCGGCGGGGCCCCAGGAGAAGCTGGTCCTGGTGGGCAAGGCGGACGGGTCCGTGTTCATGGTGTCCCCGTGCGCTCTCGGCGCGGCAGACGGGTCCGTGTTCCGCGCCGTGTCGCTGGTGTGCGTCAGGGCGTGCGGTGACGCGGCCGCGGGGGCGCCCCAGTACACCTGTAAGCTCTGGGTGGAGGTCGCGGGCAACGCCAAGGCGCTCACGTTCGCCGTGGCCAGTAGCGACCTGGCCGACGGCTTCCCGGCGACCGATAAGGTCGTGTTCCTGACGCTGCTGCACGACGAGTCCGGCCAGCCGCCTGCGCTCACGGTCCGCATCGACAAAGTCGGCGCGTCCGCTGGCAGGTCGAGGTCCTCGTCCACCACTCCGCCGTCGAGCCTGTCCAAGAGGAGGTTGCTGCTGTGATGAGGATCGGGATCTAGGCACTAATAAATTAGCTTGGTTATTAGCAGTAATTCGTACTCCTAGCTGGATGTGGTGGTTAGTGGTGAGGTTCATCAGAGCGTCAAGATATAGTTGATGTCTAATTAAAGTTTGGTACTTCAATGCAAGTATCATGCTTCATGCTGGTCAGAATGAAAGATGTCGTTGTGTACTTGTTTGATATGGTAGGATGGGCTTCTTTTGTCCATGGCTTGACCATGGAAGGACTAGTACTATGTTGCCCAGTAGATTAGGACAAGTTCAATCGATCTACTGCATTTTATAGTTCCTTTCACACGTTTCACTGGATGGTTCGTCTTACCTAAAGTGCTCGCTCTATATTTCATGATTTTAGGATAGTTAAGCCCCAAATTCTAGATTGAAACCTAGCTAAGAACTGGACACAGGCATGGTCAGATTGATGCCGACTTTTACTGCAGGAATTAGGGCTTGTTCGGCATATTTTTATCAACAGCTGTGTCAATAGTTTTACTGCAGGAATTAGAGCTTGTTCGGCATAATTTGTATTCATAGTAAATTGGTTTCGTTTTTTGGATGTTCACTTGATATTCTTGTTGGAACACGAAAGGAACAACCTCAACAGCTGTGTCAATATAATGCTGAAGCAGTGAAGTTGTCCACACTGGCGATTTGAAAAATATACGTAAGGAGTTCAGGGCTTACAGAAGGATGTCATGATCTCTGACATTTGGCTTGTTCAATACTTAATTACTCATGAGCTCCAAAAAAGTAAAAAAAAAAAACTTGTGTCTAGGATTCGCAGTACATTCACCAAGTTTTGTTCAACGTAAACTGCAACAGCTTTACTTCTTCTGAAAAAAGTAACACACAAGGGAATACAAAGGGGGGCTCGATTACTGATCGATGGGCCATTTGTTAAGATGAACTGCTTTCGTTTGCTAGGAAGGCTCAGTTTGTTATGAACATATATGTGAATACAACTTGATATTATCACATTAGGCGTCCCATCTTCTGTTGCTCACCTCTCATGTCATGAATCCTGTCTTTCTTGCAAAAGGCAGTATACCAATATGTACAATGAAAGGCAGTAAGGTGCCTGCACTTCTGCGTGAGAGCCACAACTCGACCTGCACTTCTGTTGCCTGCACTTCAAATGTTAAAAACGCTTATGATTCAAACATGTTATCGATCTTAAGATGCATGAAATATACAAAAGCAACATGAACAGATTAGAAACCAAAGCGATCAATAAATCACTGCATTCAGACAGTATCTTCTTGATCAAGTTTACAATCAGAAGATCACTCATGCACCGTGTGGTGGTAAACACACACGGATAAACACAACAAAGGTACAATACAAACATGCCAGCAGCTAAGCACACATCAACTTTTTGTAGCCCTTGTAAGCAAAGAAACTACTATTACACTAACCAACGAAACAATACTGTCAACTGCAGAAGCAGATCATTGGTGTCAATATCAGGATGACCCAACAGAGAATTTGGGCAACTGGTTACATTACATCCTCAATGTTGGTTGACTTTACAAGCAGAGACGACAGTTGAACTTCTCATCGTCTCACGGAAAATCGCTATTACAACTAAGGAAAGCTGCACTTGCGTGCAGATTAACCAGAAAACTGCAAACTAGTTGTAGTTCTATGAACCTATGAACACAACATATGCCGAAGCCACAGGTCAGGTTCTTGAACAAGTCTGCTGCATCCTGCTGACGAACTCGGCGTGTGGCTGCTGCTGCTTGGTTGGGTCTTCGCCTTCTCCTCTTGGTCGTCTCCGAAGAGGTACTCCTGTTGCTCGGCAACGAAGAAGTCATCGTCATCCGGTGGTGTTGGAATGCTGCTGCACTCGCTGGACATCGTCTCTGGGCGGAGCATATCTTCGAGAACGACTTGGGGCACGAGACCACATGTTATGTAGATGAACTCGCCTCCTTGCTCCGGCTCGGCGCTTGGCTGCAGCAGGCCCTGCTCCTCTACGGCTCCGACCATCTCCTGGCTGCCCATCCCGATCCACTCTTTGACATCGATGTCGGCCAACTGGGATGGCATCGGACCATACTCTGTCTGAACGAACTCGCCGTTGTGCTCCGGCGCCACAGCGTATGTCGACATTGATTTTATAATTTTTAACTTGTGTAACTGCACTCTAATAGTTGTATTTTACTTTTACTATCTTAATCTATTTTAAAATATACTAATATCGCTTAATACACATTAATCAAATGTTAATTGTATCGTTGACAGAACCTGTGCTGCACCATGTGAGTCTGGCTCACCAGAAACACAAATGAAATCTGTATCTGGAGAGTCAAACTCTAGGCTGCCTTTTGCATATGGAGAGACAGACTCAAACCTTGATACACGCAACCAAACACCTAAAACTTGCATATGAAGAGCCTGACGGGGCAAGAACCAGGCAACCAAACGCCCCCTTAGCCCCTGGCCCACCAGCGTCTGCCTGAGATGAAGTGACGAGAACGACCAGCCCAGCCCGTGCATGGTCCACGCCCGATCTGAACCGCACGACTTCGATGGAACGGTCGTCAGGACCGTCCACCGAACTTCCCTCGGCCTTGCCTTCCAGTTCCACCAATGAAGTAACGACACGCACGCATTTGGGGATTGTCCGGCCAAAAAGGTAAATTGAAACACGCAAACTCATAGCTCCGGCAGCAGAGCTGTACGTAGAAGATGATGTTTTCAAGATCGAGCAAGCATAGACAACGTGGCTTTTCATCTCTTCATTATATTTAGATTGCAAACGTCGGACTTCTTGGCACTCCCCTTTGTTAGACAAGATTATTTTTTGGCACTCCCATTATAAAAAAAAATTTATAATACGGTAAGCTATATTACACGATTATTATGATGGTGAAACTTTTTATAATTTTTTGAACATATTAAATTCCTCAAATAAAAAAACTTTAAACTTAACCAGCCATGTTTGTTAGGCCAGAACGACGTGCGAACGAGTGTGCAGCGCGGGGGGCTCCGTTGGATGGAAGGGGACGGCCGAGATGGCGCGACTGCTAGGTGCAGTCACGAACGCACGCCGACGGCAGGGGATCTCGTTCCATCTGAACCGCACGACTTCGACTTCGACGGAACTTCGACTTCAACAGGAACAGGGCGCCCGATCTGAACCGAGACTTCCCTCTGCCTTGGCTTCCCGTTCCACCAATAGTTTGGTTTCTCTCGACCCGATCTCACTTTCGGTTATTTTTCTTACATTAACAGGGATATATGGCCATGCACCAATATTTATTACTCCCTCCATTCTAAATCGTAAGTCATTCCAAGAATCTTGGAGAGTCAAAGCATCTCAACTTTGACCAAGAATTATAGACAAAACTATAAAAATTTATAACATCAAATAGGTATACTATGAAAATATAATTGATAACGAATCTAATGATACTTATTTGACATTATAAATATTATTATATTGTCATATAAGTTTGGTCAAACTTGAGAAACTTTGACTCTCCAAGATTTTTGGAATGACTTATAATTTGGGATGGAGGGAGTACTTTTCTATTGTTCTTTCTTGTATTTTGTTGCTCCAGTACACCTCTTTCAAAAATTTGCACGTATCTTAAAGCAACAATGCAATTAATTTACCATTTTCTTAATGTTTGGGCCAGCCCCTACGGCCCTACCCTACGCCCAGCCTGTGTGTCCAGCTCAGATCGACCCGAGTCTTTGGTCTCATCCTCCGATCTTGATCTGTTCATGCGTTCAACCGAGCAGCGCTCAACGACGGCGGCGGAGCTCTACGTACAGTACGACATGTACTCTGCATTCTGCCATGACATTTAGACAATCACTGCATTTGTCTTCCATGTCCGACACATGTCCAGCCAATCTCATTCAGTTATTCCTCTCAACGAGCAAACATGGTGGCACTCTCGAAGCCTCATGGAATGTGAGTATGCGACATGGTCTATGTCCGCCGTCGAGGAGCTCTGCGGATACCACTGCCACAACGCCTCGCGCATGCTGCCATGGGCGCGCTATCGCTCAATGAGACAGTACCTCAGAAAGTTTGCCTCCGTCAGACCATCACATCGATCCACCATGTGCATTTTCATTCACAGGATCACCCGACTCCAAATGCAATACAGAGACAAGCATCAGTCTAGGTCAATGTATCGGGCCGAGCGGACCTCCTAGCTGGACATCAACCACGGCCATGACCCAATCCGAACAGGTGCTGCGAACATGAGCGCCGCTGCCGTCATCTGTCGACAGTCCGGACATCGAGGGTCACTAGCTGGAACGATGGTCCGGGCGCGGGCTGAGCATTGTATGGGCTGGGCCTAGAGACGTACGAGACCTAAATGGAAAATAATTAAGATAATGGTTAATTAATTAGGAGTGCTTTAAGATGTGTGCAATTTTTTAAAAGAGGTGTATTGGAGCAAATGCCTTTTGATAAACATTGAGTTCTACTCAAACACAAGTGATTTTACATGGGTGGAAGGCACCCTAGCAAAATCTTTGCAATGCCACAAATATAGGGCATTGCATTGTACATTCTGGAACGTGTGCTTACAACTTGTACATGGAGTAATTCTATCAGCCTGTTTCAAAGCATTCCTAGCAAGATATATAATGAGTTGTTGTGTTTGTCTTCCATTTGAATGTCCGCACATCGATCAAATGAAATTCGACAGTTGCCCTTGAAGAAGGTATGCTAGGATGGACAGAAGGTTCGAGTGGTCTGGATCGCTGATGATCTCTCTTTCTTGCACGATTGTCAACAGCACTTGGTAGCACGAGGTGTGGAGGCGTTGGTGGCTATGAGGAGAGGTGACGGTGGCGGCCGGGCAACGTCAACTAAAGGCAGCCGAAGCAAGAGCAAAGATCTACCACGAGGGCTAATACTACAATGAAAGCAAGGAGGAGATGTGGGGCTATTGGTCGGAGAGATTTACGTAGACAGTACACAGCTGACAGCTCACAAGTATTTTTTTCGAACAACCTACTACTTATATTGGACGAAAGAGCCAACACACAGTATACAAATAGATTAAGTAGTGCTCTGGCAAACAAACACACCGTAGAGAAAGGAGGAAGGACAAAGATTGAAACGATGATCCGCCTGCAGCGCACGATCCTGCTTGTAGTTTCTCCAAGAGCAAGAGGAAGAGGAACCAGCGCAGCAGATGACAGATGAGCACTCGAGTACTCGTGCATGCAGAGCCGCCTATGTCTGCAGCTGCTGTAGCAAACTAGGCATATGCATGAACAGTATCCCAAGCTCCACTAGGAGCAAACTATGCAAATGCATTCCCAACATCAAGAACGCAGAACCATCAAAGGCTTGGATGATTTCTCGAAACTGATCTGGAAAAGCTGCTTGTCTTTTTTTTTTCTAGAGTACTACTGACACTATTGTGGCCAAAAGATGTGCAAGAAGTGCAGAACTTAAATATGGTTTACAAATATATAGATATCTCGAAGATACGACGTATGATAATTGGTAAAGTAATGTTTTGGAATAAAAAGAAGAAATGTATTACTCCCTCCGTTTCAATTTATAATTCGTTTGACTTTTTTGACCCCAACTTTGACCACTCGTCTTATTCAAAAAAATTTGTACAAACATAATTAAATTTAATTCATTCTTGTAGACTATTTATTAAATAAGTAAACCACACCAAAAGAAATAATATTTTACACAAAAATTTGAATAAGACGAGTGGTCAAACTTAGGGTTGAAAAAGTCAAACGAACTATAATTTATAACGGATTAAGTACCATTTAATCGTCACTTACGAATTCTATGCGGTTGCGTTGCATTGGCCATTGCTTGCTCAACCAAAGTAAAAAAGTTTGATCGATCGCTTTAGGTAGGTGTAAATTCCTTTCTTTTCTTTTATAAAAAAGTCCTCCAAGTATTGGTGAGAACCTTGCAAAAAAAAAGAGTGCAATTATCAGCACTCCAGCCTCCAGGCCATTGGAAAATTCTGCCCATCCTACCAGACTTGTTCTAGCACGTACAGTGCAGGTGCTTGTATGTAGTTTTTTTTCCCGCCACGGTGGAGGCTCACAGGACGCTTGAGTTTGCCTCAGCTGAAGTTAAGTGGCCGGCGCTTCTAATGTAATTAAGTGGCCTAAACTTTTGTTTCTATTATCTATTATCTTAAAAAATTATAATTGACGGTTTTGTTTGGATCCCACCTACTAAACTAAAGGGCCCTTTGGAATCGAGGTGAAACAAAGAGAAAACATAGGGTTGAGATCCAAATACTCTAGTAGCACCCTTTGATTTGTAGGAATTGTTTATAGGAATTTCAAAGGAAACTTTCCTTTCCCTACAGTTCCATAGGAAAGCTATAAGGAAAAAAACAATCCACTTAGACCTCATGGAAAAGTTTCTATGAACAAGGACCAAGGCAAACAATGAATTTGTGAGACCACCTCTTATCTAATCATGATATTGGAACAACCACTATTTGCTCCTAAAAATCCTTTAAGTTTCCTATGTTTCTCCTTTGCCTATCCAAACACCCATTCATGGAAAATTCCTATGTTTTCAATTCCTATGATTTGCACTTGCATTCCTATCCTATGCCTAAAGTAGACTAAAGTATTATAGTCGCTACCTCTTGAGTGACTAGTGTAACTAAAGTATCTTAGTCATATTTTAGTCAGTTTGTTTGGCACTTTAGTCTCTAAAATGATTAATGTTTAGTCCACTCTAGTTTAGGAGGTGAGAACCAAACGGGTCCTGAGTATAAAAATTAATGGTCAAACCTCTTTGATGTAAAAAATGGAGTATAAAAATAAAATAAAAAACTTGAAACTAAAAAATTGCAGATCTAATCCGAATCCATAATTTTCTTTAAAGAATATCTTCATTTAATTCTGATTTTTTAGTTATATTAATTAAATCAAACTTTTTAGGAAATTAAATGAAGATATATCTATATTTATATCTATATCTATACCTATTAATAAAGAACCAAAATTTCAGACGTTTTTTTGGTACAGCCCATTCAATCTAGACCAACTGTCCGATCCACTCTTAGAGTCGGGTCCACTCGCTCACGAGCATCACATTGCTTCGTTAAAAGAAAAAAAATTCCCCACGGTCGACGCCGCCACACTTCCTCGTCGCTCACCGCTCCCGTCTCAGTGCCGGCGCTCACCGCTTCCGTCCCGCACCGCCGCCGCTCCTGTCTCTCGGCGTCGTCTTGCGCGCAGCGCTGCTGCCTGATCTCGCGAGCAGCACTGATGCTCAATGGAGCAGTCTGCGACACCTATTCCCAAGCCGCGCTCAGCGCCGCCGCTACAATCCTCCAGTCTCGCGCGTGCAGCGTCGACGCTCAATGGAGCAGTCTGTGCCGCCTCCTCCCGGACCCTACTGCTGCAATCTGGCGCCGCCACATTGGTCGACGTTCATGGCATCATCGACGCTCCATCCATGCAGCGAGTTGGAATCGGAATCCAATCTAATGAAGACACCAGCTCTGATAGGGACACCAAGCTCAAATATGGAAAAATAAACTATGGTAAGTCCGACATGAACACCACGGTTCCACACAAATTCCTTTATTTTTTGTCCAATTTATATATAGGTTGAAAGTTGAAACTAAACTTAAAAAGGTGTCATTGGATTATCTTGTTTCTGCTTGAATCTTGATCTCGTCGAGCTGAACAAGTACATAAGCCTGATCTCGTCGAGCTGAACAAGAATAAGCCTGACCTCGCCGGGCTGAACAAGAACAAAAGCTCTTGATGTATCCGTACATACAATCCAGCAAGGTTTAATTGCTTCTTGATGTTGCTAAGTAGTATTAGTTTTTTTTCCTTTTCTCTTTTATACTGTCATATGAGTAGTTCATATGCTCTTCTCTTTGGATTCACTGGGTTTAGTTAATACTAGGTGTATATATGTGTTTTATTCATAACACTGAGCGTATTAGGATTTTTTTGCTCTTTGTATACTAATAAGAGTAGTTGATATGCTATTCTATATGAGCTACCTGTGCTGTAGCGGCATGGGGGAGGATTGCATAGAATGGTAGGAGGACGAACTGGACTATGAGCAGATATTTGGAATTTTTCATGGACAGTATCTTTCAATGTTCTGTCTTTTTTTTTTTTTGATGGAAATTCAATGTTCTGTCTTGAAGTGGAACTGAACCTTCCCATGGCCTCAAGCATGGCAGTGCAAAGGTACTTCTGTACAGGTTCTCATTATATGTTAACACCAGGTCAATCACTTTCTCTGCTACTATCCGCTGTTGATTAGTGCTGCGTTTGTATAAATTTTGCGGTGCTTGTATCTTTGCAAATTGAATTATGCACTGCATTGTACTGTGTACTCCTTATTCTGTTTTTATTTTCTGTTGTATGTAATATCTTCGTTAACAAGACTTAATGGACGTGGCAATGTATTTCATGACAGGAAGAAAAATATCAAAAGTTTGAAGGGGCACATTGTGAAGCTTGCTCTAAGTGATTTTGGATGTCTTGTGAGTAATGACTGTATTTATTTACAATTCTTTTGCTCTTAAACTATGAAATGTTGTGACATGTGAAGCGTTTCTCCCTTTTCTAGACAAGAATCAAGTTTGTTCTTGCAAATGGATTAGTTTTACCCTCAGTGCTCTACTAACACATCTGTTTTTTCTCCAGTTCCTTATCTGCATTATTTCCATTGTTGATGCATGACACAAGCTTGTTTCTAAGGTTGGTTTGCACCTACAGTCTGCTTTCTGAGAAAATCATGTCTCTTGTTGCAAGCAGTAAGAAATAGGCAACACTAAAAGTTTATCTTTGGCTTGGTAGATTGTGATTCAAGAGTTGCCAATACATTTAACGCAAATCATATTTGACAAGGTTATAGTTTCCCTTTGTCCGAATAATTTATCTTTATTTCATGTTTTGTAAACTTGATATTTATGGTTCAGGTGAGATATCAGAGAGTGCTACTGAAGTTATATCAGAAATAAACTAGATGGTGTGATTGATGGCGATTCCAATGGCTTAGTAGACATGCAAATTGTGTCCAAGAGCAAGAAGGATCCATTACAAAGACGGCATGAACTGTTGATCAAAAGTGAGCTTGCTGAGGTGCCTGTACCTATTTCATTAAAGTGACCCATACCATTTTTTTAAGAAGTATGTTAATTCTTACAACATGGATAGATACAATTTAATCACATAAACTCTAATTCCAGGCTACTGATCTCAGTGCATAATGTTTTGTGTGAACAACCATGGTTATAGAAGGGAAGCAAAATAAGTGGACAGTAAATTATGTGCAGTAGTAGGTCGCCTCCAGAATTGCTTGTGTATCCACCCTTTTTGTCTGCGTAGTGACTATTCTGTATCTGACCCTTTGAAATAAGATAGGTTATTGCCCTTCTGTTTTTGAAGTTACCACTGATTCTAATTATATTTCTGCACCTTGACCTATTTTGTCGTTGCACTTATCTCGATGGAATTCCATTAATGGCACCGCAAAAATGAAATACCTCGTGGATGGAAATTGATGTATTGGAGGTTGCATTCAATTCACTCTTGTTTGCAATCTGGCGGCTCTGAGCTTAGGTCATGTATGCTTAAGCATTAGTGCTTAAAGAGAATATTGTGTAAAAAAAGATTATCAAAGGACTCCGTCACGGGCTCCTAGAAAAAAAAACAATGACACGTATTATAGAAAAAAATAATAAAAATAAAAAATAAATATCAATGGAAACTCTTCTGGTTTAGGACTCTTTAAAGACCATATTTTAGCTTGGAAAATAACAATACGATAAGCCGAAGATGAACAAAATAAAACATGGGCTCATGTTATAGAGAAAAAGAATAGAAATAAAGAAATAAATAATAGACTCTATCACGAACTCACGTTTTAGCTCGGAAAATAACAATATAATAAGCTGATGACGAAAAAATATGTTAGAAAAAAATGTAAAACTATGAATAAACATAAACATTCTTGTTTGCATTTTTCTATTAACGTTCATTTTTTTCTCCCGTTGTAACGCACGGGCACGTTTGCTAGTATTAATAAAGAGCCAAAATTTCTAGCTCTTTTTTTGGTCCAGCCCATTCAATACCAGCTCTTTTCTTTTTTTCCTTTTTTTTACCCTATAAAAGGAGACGTGTGGTAGATATTTTCTTTGACTGGAGTTGGCTTCTCTTTCATGGGAGGCTTCTAGACGGGGGCATCATGATAACCTGAGAACTATGTTTATGAGAAAAAAATATAAGAAAATTCAATAGGAGTTACTCTACAATGCTAAATGATGAAAAAAAAACAACCTGGCCATAACACTCCAAAGTTTTGTCGTCGACACTGACATATCCCGGCGGAGAAGCGAAACACGTTTTCTCACTTCATCAAGGGTGGTTAAGTGACAACCGAATCTACCCCATGAAACTACCCCTCGGATTTATAATTTATTAGTCTTAGCGAGATGCCGTTCAAAAAGCACGGCAAGTCAGAGACAAAATCAAGGATGAGCTTGGTGAAGTGCTCTCATGCATAGGGAAGGGTCGCGGTGCCAATTTCAGATTGCCGAAGCTAAGCAGTTGCCCAATGATGTTGCTTTTGTATGCATAAATTTTATTGTACAATACTAAGTTTTAGACTTTGTTTATTGTCATTCTATATGTTAGAGTTTTTTTTCTCCCGTTGCAATGCACGGATATGTTTGCTAATATAAAAATTGTAGACCTATAACTTTCTAGTTTTAAGTTAAGATGGTCGAAACATTAATGATATATTTAGCTCTAAGAGTATTTTTTTTCTTTTTATATCTACATAGAGGACAAAAAGAAATTAAAACAATGTTGCCGAAGGCTACAAAACTTTTTCAGTTAAAAAATACAGTCTTTTTATAATAATAACGTACAAGTAATTCTTTCGAACTTTAGTCACTGTTCCCCCAGTTCACAGCGAACCAAGCAAAAAGAAGAAGACCGTAGTGTACTACTCCTTGCTTTTACTAGTCGACCGCAGATGGCCGACGACGGCGAGGAGCATCAGAATAGGCGCCCGCTGACGGCGAGCGGCGAGGGCAGCGCCAGCAAGAAGGCCAAGGCGCTGTCCGCCTCACCTAGCTCCCTGGTCTCCGGCGTCATATTGAAGGAGGAATCGGAGGGAGCCCAAGGCGGAAGAGCGTCACTGCGCGCCAGAGGTGTGGCCGCGGAGCAGGCCAATCCACCCATGGAGATGGAGCTGCCGCGGATCAACGTCAGCTTGCAACTGCAGCTGCTTCACTGCGCCGTCACCAATTGCTACCGTCCCCTCAAGCCCCCCGTTTTCAAGGTGATGCCGCTGCACCAATCCTACTAGTAGATGCGAAGAAATTTCCCTTCTTTCTTACAAAAAATTGCGTCCTTGTCATCGCGCAGTGCGTCGCCGGGCACCGCCTGTGCAACACCTGCCGCGGCGACAGCGGCCGTGCGGGCCACTGCCGCAAGTGCGGGCGCGACACCACCTTCGTGCACTGGGCCCGGACCTGGACGTCTACATCAGCGGCTTCATGGTGGCGTGCCCCTTCGAGGACTACGGCTGCGACAGCTCCATGGCCTACCACGAGAGTCGGCGCGCACCGGGACGCGTGCTTGCACGCGCCCTGCCGCTGCGCGCTGTGCCCCTTCAAGGCGTCCCCGCCCGTGCTCCGCGACCACCTCGCCGCCGACCACGCCTGGCGCGTGCACGCGGTCCCGGCCTACGGGAAGCTCCTCCACCTCCGCGCCGCCGTGTCCGAGCCGCCGCACCGCCTCCTGGTCGTGGAGGGCGACGAGCAGCGGAGGCTCTTCGTCCTGTCCGTGCGCGCGCGCGGGGCAGACATCTGGGCGGTCTCGCTGGCGTGCGTCAGGGCCTGCGCCAAGGCGGAGCCGCGGTTCACGTACACGCTCTGGGCAGCGGCGCCGCCAACAAGGGCCGCTGGCTGGGGATGGAGACGGACGTGCCGAGCTGCGCGGTTCCCGGCGCCGGCGGGGATGAGGGGATGGCGCTGTGCGTGCTGCCTGCGATGCTCGTCGGGCCGCTCAAGGAGATTCTACTCAGAGTCCGCATCGACGTGGTCGAGCCATAGATATTTCCAGGCTTCCTGCCTCGCGGCGCCGTGCTAGTTGCATCATCATCTACCAAAACTTGTTTCTATTAGCTTTTGATCATTCCCTTTTTGCAATGTGCTGAAATTCAGGTGTTGATGTTTGTATTTTGGGTGGGTTTTTTGGTTTCTGGGTTGACAGTGGCTGCCAATGGCCCCTACACTGCAAATGTAGCAGCTAACAACAGAATCACATCGTTGGACATTGAGTGATTTGTTGCGAATGGTCAAAATCTCCATCGTTAAAGATTTAATTTTGTTGCGGTGAAAACTGCAGCAGCCATCAATGTTTATTCTCGTGTACAGTTCTGTCAGTTCATCAAATCTTCCAGGCGATCCCGCTGCAGGCACGCTATCCAGGACTGAACAAATTTCTTGCTTGGGATGCCCATTATTCTTGAATCTCTTATCGGCGACGGCGATCTCCTGTGCAGCGTCTGCGAGGGCCTGCTTTCCGGCAACCAGGGCTAGGCGCGCGAGCATAGGTGCGGTCGCCGGTCGCCGATCGCCGATCGCGACCCGCGCTGGAGAACTGCATCCGCTCGGCCAGGATCCCGTGCGCCTCCGACGTCTACGGCTGGTCGGCTGCCGTCGCTCCAACATCGCCTACTGCAAGGGGGACGACCACTGGCGCGAGTGCCCTGAGCCCAGGTGTCCCTTCTGGGCTCGCCGCGCCGTCGCGGATGCCGCGTCACCAGCGAGCACCCCTCGGCCTGTCCGGTCCGTGGTTCTTACTGCCGGTAGCAAAAGCTCTGCCCGTGGCTCACGGCGGTGCTGGCACGGCACGCCCTCGTCGGGCAGGAGGACGACAGTCTGTTCCTCGTGTCGCGGCGCACGCTCGGCGCGGTCACCGCGGTCTGCCTTAGTGCGTGTGCGGGCGAACGCGTGCGGCGGTGCAGTACCCCGAACGGCGGTGGCGGCGAGGACCGCAGAGTGGTCGATGGATTATTGTGGCCATGCGACAGCTGTCGATGTGTCGCCCTCAGGCCTCTCAGTAGTATACGCATCGGCATCGACAAGCTCTGACCTGCTCCCGCCTGCCGGTGCCGCCACCACGGAGGCCACGACCTGCGCAGACGAGCTCGGAGCTCCTGGAGACTGCAGTGAAGGCCACTGACCTGCATTTCACAACTGATGCTATCCATGCTTGAGTCACTGCTAAGGGCTTGTTTGGTAGCTGCAAAAACAGCTCCGGCTTTGGCTCCTTTGAAGAAGCTGGAGTCATTCTGGAAAAACGTTTGACAAAACAACTCCTCCTATTTTTTAAGAATGGGTGAAAGATGATAAATGTCTAGAATACCCATATTTATTATTTAACAATGTTGCAGATCTTGAACATGCTGAGGGCTATCACGTCCTTTCGTGCTATGACAGAGAAGGAGCCAGGAGAAGCTTCGTTTCGTAGCTCCACCTGGTGCTGCACAAATGGGCTCCGGCTCCCTTGGTGCTCTGTCCAAGGAGCACTTGTGCAAATCGCCGTTTGGTACAGCTCCTGCAGGAGCCAGAGCCGGAGCCCCTGCAGAAGCTCTGCCAAAGAGGCACTAATTCATTGGGAACCAGCTCCTCTAACTTACGAACAACTACGTCCTGGGACGTAGATCTGCCCGATGCCGTTTATTTCTCATCTAGCGGCAGGAATCTATTTTGGTCCCGCACCACGAAACAAGCAAGAAGTCACACACACGCATCGGCCCATCTACAGGACGTGGCCCAACTAGCAGAGTGAAGCACTTTTGTTCCAGGACAAGGGGGAAAAATAGAGGCACTCAGATTCATTCGCCGGCTCGCCACCACCCTCAGCGAGGTGAGCAGGGCCCTGAGAAAGCGCCCTAAGCCGACATTGCTAGCTCTCTCGTCATCATTCCTACTCATCAGCCCCGCGATGGAGACGTGCTACAAGATGGTCGTCGGCCGGTTGCTGTTGGTCGCCGTCTTCCTTGGTGTCGCCGTGCTGACGCAGGTGAGCAGCCCCCTGAGAAATCAAGGGGATCGGAGGAAGAGTGGTTGCTACTACCAAGCTTGCGGCAACATAGAACGATGGGCACGTCGCATGACTATGGTGGAGGACAGTAGCGGCAGGTTGAGCAGTAGACAAGTAGTTTGAGTGTATTGAGAATGTAAGATAACGTGAATTGAGATTATAAGCTCTGTATTGGTTGTGATGATGGAATGTTTGTCGATTTGAGTGCCTGAATCTTGTCATTTTGATAATTGTGCTATTTTGAAAACTCTGAATGCAAAAGAGTTTCAGATTTTGCTCCCAAAGTCTGTCAATTCAGGTAGTGCAAATACTTCAGCTATAAATTATATATTACATAACTAGAGTTTTTCTTGTTCCAATGATGCTTGCAAATGGTAACAGAAAGCTGCAGACATATATATATATATATACCTGAGAGCACATATAACTAATATGTGCCAAAAGAAAGTTGTATATATATCCATCTAGGATATGAGCAGGTCACTTATATGCAGCAAACAAAAGCTGAACATATATACATCTGCATGCCCCCAATTAACTGATATATGGCATACAATCCTCCATGCCCCAAAATATTACCTCTTCATATGAGGAATATTTCACCAAAATCTAGTTAGAAGATCATCCGATATTGGTCCCTGTAAATCAATAACTAGTGTGTTTATTTTAAAAAAAATATCATCTCTAGATTTGTAAACTGAATTATATGAGCATATTACCGTCAACATTTGAGTGAAGGTAACTTGTGCTTGTGTTTCACCTTGTGCTTGGGCTTGAGCTCCACCTAAATTAGAGGGTTCATGAAACATTGAGGGCATTGTATCTTGTCCTTCTGCTTGTGCACAACCTGAAGTTGAGGCTTGAGGAAATAATGGACAAATTACACCGGTCCTACTTGCCTCTTGTGCATGTCCAACATCATTCTTAGCCTCTTCTCTAAATTGTGGTGCAACTTTGTTTTGTCTCTTTTTTCTAGACTTGTGTTTCTTATCAAGCCAACTTCTCTTTCGTTTTGAACTTTTTGTTTGGACGTCCTTTTTCTTTAGACTAGCATTGATCAATAACTCATTTGGTAGATCACTAGCATTTGTGGAAACTGAACATAGATCCTCAAAACTGCTTGTACTTGCATTGATTTTTTCTCCAATTTGCTTACCAAGGGTGTCAAGTGTGTTGTCCACTAACGCAGTACATTCAGGAAAGTTGGCTGCTTGATGTGCCAAATTGAGAAATTTTCGAGACATATACCTGAAACGAAGTATAACATCCATCTTTGGATTTTCTATTATGTTTCTCCCTTGGCTATCCTGTACAGTTTCAGTCCACGCTTCTCGTGTCCAACGCTTTAACACATATTGTGGTGGTAGTGACTTGATATTCATCAAATCAAGAACCTTAAGAGCATGTCCACATAATATTCCGATTCTATCAAATTGCTTGCAGCTGCATAAAACCGTTTGCTTCAAAGGATCACCGACAACTTGATACTCCTCCTCATATATACAATGTCCTACTAGATATGCATTATTTTGATCCAATGCCTTGGTGCAGGCTGCCAATGATCTTTCATATTCACCTTAAAAAGCTTCAAATACAATAGGTGTATACAACTTGCTAGCTTGCAACAATATAGGTGGTGGTCTCCTCATACCTAGTTTAGGTAACTTTTTTCTTGAATCAAATTCTTAATTTAGTTCATTGTTCCTTTTTCCTTGCACCACCCTTTCAAAATTCTTAAAGAACCGGATGATATCAAAATCAGATTTGAAATGGATTTTCAAGTCGTTGTTCAAACTCTCACTCAATTGTGTACTTCTCATTCCTAATGTGAAGACATCTTTCATGTAACATCCAACCCATTTTTCTTTCAACTTGTATATACTATCCAACCAAGTTTGTTTTTGCTTGATAACCTTTTGCCTCATGAGGTCAAACTTTTGTTCAAATTCTGTCATGTCTTCGTAATCAAACATGCAGACACTAAAATCTGACAGAATACTTAAGTTCTCATTCTTCTCCATTTCCTTCTCTGTTTTCTTCTTCTGTTTCTTCTTCTTT
This sequence comes from Microstegium vimineum, assembly GCA_022036555.1. NCBI lineage: Eukaryota > Viridiplantae > Streptophyta > Magnoliopsida > Poales > Poaceae > Microstegium > Microstegium vimineum. Next base: position 12,789,319 of record CM039134.1, read on the forward strand.
TCCTTCTCTCATTCTTGTCTTCGTGTAGATGTTTGATGGCATATTGCATGATGTGGAAGGTGCATAATCCATGCCATGCTTCAGCGAATACTTCTGCAACTGCCTTTCCCATTGCTGCATCTTGGTCTGTGTAGAAAGTTTTAGGTTGTTGTCCATTATGAACTTTTAGAAAGGTCTCAAAAAACCACTTGAAGGATTCAAATGTCTCATAATACATGAGAGCAGCATCAAAAATTACGGTTTCTCTAAATTTATTGAATCCAACAAAGACACCAAAAGGTCTACTCTCATTGTTTGTTCCAAAAGTAGTGTCAAACTAACAACATCATTAAAATGTGCATAATCCACTATCATTTTAGCATCAACCTAGAATATGTTGGCTATTTGTTCTTCATAGTCCATTTGCAATGCATATTGGAATGATGAATTATCAGCACTTTTATCTTGAAAATATTTAAGCATACTACCAGCTTACCCATATGCCATCTCTCTTTGGCGTTTTGTCCGCAAATAATTCTTGTGATCACGAAGAGTGTAGCTAAGATTAAGTGGACCACCAACTTGGCGAGTAGCCAACTCATGGGCAGCTTTTGGTCTAATTCCGGCATCATCCGCTGTTTCAATTTCAAAAGCTTGTAAATCTGAAATTTTCTTTTGTGACACCATTAAATGTAAGGTTTCTGGCAAGTGTAGTGCATGATTATGTTCCAAAATCAGCTCAGACACTTTCAGATTTTCATTCTCTCTATCCATTTTCAGATTCATGTGAACTTGACAATCAGTTCTAGTTTTGGCTCGAGGGCATTTTGTTAGATGATCTCTTTTGTCTGGCAGCCGATGCCCCTCATTTGCATAAACAAATTTGCATGATGTAATCTTGCCATCAGATGGTCTTTTGTTTGTATACCTTTTCCTGACATCAAAGCCTTGATGTCCACCATAGCAAAGCCAAAATGTCCAAGCTTCAGTCGAATTACCAAATTCCATGCCAACGTGAGGTATCAGACCAGGTAGCATTTCTCTAGAACAAAAAAACAAAATATGAGTAGGGGATTTGGTGTAATTTCAGAGATAAATCTACTACTAATTCCAAATCTGAGTGTAGTTGTACATGAGATTAAAATAACAAAATTCATTTGACGTCAAATAACAACTAATAGAATACAGAGGGGTTGTGTTACTCACTTGTTAGGATCATGATTCACTTGGTCAGCTTCTTTTCTGTTGACCTCTTCTTCCATCTCCGTGGACTCGTGGAGTAGAATACGAGAGCAGAACAACTCATCCCTCCAGAGCTTGAATAACCCAGAAAATTATCTCTCTTCCCCGATTGAATAATCTGATGACCACTCTGGCGATCACTCCTCACCTCCGTTTGTGCAGCCCTCTCGGGTCTTTTTGCAGCCGCCCAGCCGTCCGCGTAATCTATGCGCGCTTTTTTCCTCGGCTCGCGCCTTTTTCTTCATCGCTCGTGCTACAGAACTGGGCCACAAACAGCCGGACTGGGCCAATATTTGTGCTGATTCTTTGGCTATTTGATTTCTACCGCTAGATGAGAAATAAACGGCATCAGACAGATGTACGTCCCCAGACGTAGTTGTTCTAAGTTAGAGGAGGTGGTTCCCCTGGCGACGGGGATAATAAAGTACAGAAGATCGCCCGCCTGGTCTGGTCGCTCGCTCGCTTTATCCTTTGTTCAGTTGGAGGTGCATCGTCCTCGACATTGGTAGTCCGTGTTCTTGAGCTTGCGGCTCTGAGAGTCAGAGAAGAGGTTCGTGGTGGGGTGGGATCATGAGCGGAGAGCCGTCGCCGACGCCGATGGAGACCGGCGACCGGAGCAGCGCCAAGAGGGCGAGGGTGGAGCCATCACCAAGGAAACCGGTGAAGCAAGAGGCGGCGGGGGACGAGGAGGCCGCAAGCGGAGGACGCCGCGACCTGCTTGTCTTGGGAGGGGATTCCCCCACCGCCGCCGCCGCCGCCGCCGTCGCTGCGAGGACGGAGGTCGTGGTGAGGATTGACAGGGACATGCTCCACTGCCCGCTCTGCACCTTCCCCTTGAAGCCCCCGATCTTCCAGGTCTGCTCTTCTACCCAGCAAAATATCAAATCAATGGAGCTTGTTCATGCCTTCTTAAAAATAAAGTTCATTTTTTCCTCTACTAGTGCGGCGTCGGTCACTTGGCTTGCGGCAGCTGCCACAGCCAGCTCCCCACCAAGCAGTGCCACTCCTGCGACGGCGACGGCGCCTACGCGCGTTGCCCCGTCATGGACGCCATCGTTTCCAAGGTCCTGGTACCGTGCCCGCACGAGGCGTACGGCTGCGGGGCCTCCGTCGCCTACTACCTGGCGAGCGACCACGGGAGCACGTGCGCGCACGCGCCGTGCGCCTGCGGGGAGCCAGGCTGCGCGTTCCTGGGCTCGCCGCCGACGCTCCTCGCCCACCTCGCCGCCGCGCCGCACTGCTAGCCCGTGGACAGGCTCAAGTACGGCGAGGCGCTCCGCATCCGCGTGCCGGACACCGAGCCGCGCCGCCTGCTCGTCGCGGAGGAGCAGGACGGCGGCGGCGGGGAGCGCGTGTTCGTCCTCGCCGTTGGCGGTGACCGCGCCGCGCGCGCCGCTGTCCCGGTGACGGTGGCGTGCGTGAGAGCGCCTGGCGCGGCGGTGAATGGGCCGCAGTTCACGGTGAAGATGTGGGCCACCGGGTGTAAGGTCCCCGCGTCGGGGAAGGTGGAGAGCGTTCTGGTGGACATGGAGGTGCCCAGCGCGTCGGCCGCCGGCGCGGTGGCGGCGGACGTGGACGTGGACGAGGGCGAGACGTTCCTGTGGGTGCCGCGCAAGATGCTCCGCGGTGCGTCCAGTCAGATGCACCTCAGTGTCCGCATCGACAGCGTCTAGGAGTTGAATCAAGCTCTCTCCCGCAAGCTGGAAATGGAGTTGACAACCGTCACTCTTAAACATTTTGATGATGATTGATGATCATGGACAGTCATGCACTAGCATAATCTGTGTTTTAGTTGGGGGAGAGCAACTGATCTTTTCTTTAACTCGTTCTCATCATGCTGCACATATGCTACTGTGCAAGTTCAGTTATTCTTGATGCGATGCGACCAGTTGTGATTTCTTCCGCCATAGCAGCAATGCAGCATGATCGGCTGCCACGGCATATGCCTGCGTGGAAGGGACAATACTTTCTGATAATAAGCCTTTATTATGATATTTGTTTTCACAAGATTGATCCGGTTTGAGGGCAAGAACACCAATTTCATGACTTAGAAACACACCCAAAAACTACTACGGTACCATCTTGTGTTATTCAGTCGACTTCGACTTTAATCTGTATAAATCAGTCTTAAAACAGAAGCAATATATAACAAATTAGTCATACAAACCAATAAAAACCAATTTAATACCCGCCAAAAACCTTCTAACAGAGCTTAGCTTTCAAGCTTTGCATTCGCAGCAGTGTGGCTGCCAAAACCTTCTAACGGAGGTCAGTATAAACTTGTGAAAAAAAAAATGCGTAGGCCTAGCTTCCAACAACGTGTGGGTGTCAGTTAGGGTGTGGACTGTGCAGTGGGCGTGTGGGTGTGGCACATTTCCGAGAGACAGAGAAAAAAAAAAGGAAAAGTTGTGTGACATTTAGGCCGTCGCACAGACGCGCTGCCACTGCGAATGACCTCTTCTTCTCGGAGAGGCCTCACTGCGATTACTCAACTCCTCAGCTCCGCGGCTCCACACTTGTGAAAAGTTGTCTGAAGCTTTGTGGTTTCCGGTTTGGTTTCTCTTCCTCATCAGCTCCTCTCACCTCTCACATCAAACCGTCCTGGTCGCATTTGCTCCGCGGCAAGCATCGGCAATGCCGCCGCGGCCCCGTCAAAGGAGGATCCGGATTGAGTGACTTTACTCAATGAAGTTACAATGTAACTTTACTCTTTCCATCTACCCTCCAATTAAGATCCAAGGGCTACCATCGCTTGCAGCCAAAAGGAACCAACACTTGGGTTTTTCCGTGTGCTGCATTGAGGATTTGAGGTGTGCCCGATGCATTTTTTTTATTCATTTTTTTATATTCATTGCTAGCCGGTGCATCTGGGATGGGAAGGTGTTGGCCGTGCTCGTACTTGGCAAGCTCGTACTACCTGTTGGACACGGTTGCTAGGGGCCAATCTATGTATCTCTATATGGGTCAACGGACCCCGGTAACTCCTCAACAACTCACTAAATGTTCTTATATTCACAAATAAATTACTCTTTCAAAAAAGATTCCACATGAGAGGCTCTTTGAGATGAACAAAAAACTGCATGTTGTCTCTTTCACAGTGGAAGCACAGTCTGAGAATGACAATGATGGAGATGATGGTGATGGGAAGAATGACAAACATGATAGTGATGAAGAGGCTGATGACTTGAGTGACCCAGAGAGGGATACAAATCAGAATCAGTATGAAAGGAAGGCTAACCCAAAATTTAAAACACCTATCAATAGAACAAGTCAAAGCCAAGGGAGCAAATCTGTGAACATTGGGATAGATATGTTAGATATCATGGTACAAGAGAAGCAATTGATAGAGGTGATGGGTCAGAAAATGCTCATTTCTGAAGATGACAGTCAGGAGAAGATAATTGTACTGGATAATAACTCTGTTGGGGAGAAATATGAGGAGTTCAAGGTGGTACATGTGGATCAGACAGCTGATATGAGGTAGCTGGAGTCTCCACAACTTCAGTTTCAGTTGACTGAACATGGGGTAAATGATATGGCATTGTTTGGGGGACCTAAGTCCTCTCGTAGTCCTATAGTGGTGGACAGTTGTTGTGTTAACACAACCTGGAAGACTCTGGAAGGCTGTAGTGAGAATGATCAATGGATGACACCACAGATTAAGGAGCTAGTGGAATCAGATGGTAGTATGATAGGGAACAAGAAGCTTAGTGTTCTGATGGAGGAGTCTCAGATGTCAAAATGGGTGGAGTTCAGAAAGATGGCTCACTGTGAGAGCAACACAGCTGAATGTTCAATGCTGCTAAGGCAGATGGAGTTGGAAGTTTCAGACAATGAGGAAGAAGATACAATGCTTCAGGAAAATAATGCTTTGGTGAATGATGAGGTTCAACAAGTGTTCCAACAGCCTAATGATGATAAAGAAGACAATATGAAGAAGATGAACAAGATGAAACAACAGTGGGGTCCTATACCAAGAATGGAAAGGCCAAGAAGGTTTCCTGAGGATGGGAAGACAGCTATGCAAAGAGCTCAAGAACTGAAAGAGGGAAAAAAATCTTCTGAGTGGTACTAAACATCCATCCTCCTTTGCTTTTGAAAGCAACCAATCTTTACTTAAGAAAGCTGTTAGTGTTAACTTGTCCTTGGGCATTGATGCTTGTGATGTTGAGTGTTGTTTAGATACTCTTAAAAACAAAGAATTGTTAGCTAGAGCTAAGTTTGAAAGTGATAATCCTGAGATTAATTTACCAAGTAATCTAGATGTTCCCTTAAACACAGAGGGTTTTCCTCAATTATTTGAGAATCAACAGGTAGTTAATTCTCCTCCTATAAAGGAAGGAAATAAGAATGTAGAGGAATCTTGGGCTAAAATTGTTGAGAAAGGTATTAATACCTTGACTACAAATGGTTAAAATGATAGGAGCAACTTGGAATGTTAGAGGTTTGAATAAAATAGGAAGTTTACAATGTGTTACTGACTTTGTGTCTGATAATAAGTTGGATTTTGTAGCTTTTCAAGAAACCAAAAAAGAGACTTTTCATGATTCTTTTTTAAAGTGTATCTATAGTAACTTTGCTTGGCAGTACAACCCAGCTAGTGGGACAACTGGAGGCTTGTTAGTTTGTTTTAATAATAGTAAGTTTGAAGTTTTAGCTTCTCAATCTAAGATGTTTTCGCTAACAACTATGGTTAAGAATTGTCATGATGGTTTTATTTGGAGGTTTATAGCAGTGTATGGTTTCCCTTATGAGGAAGGCAAATTAGATTTTTTAAAAGAGTTAGAAGAGATTCTTGAGAATTGGTCTGGTCCTTCGGTGATAGGGGGTGATTTTAATCTTGTAACCAATAGTAAGGAAAAAAGTAATGGTGTTGTGAATCATAGATGGACTGATATGTTTCAAGATTGGATTAATAGATTTGGGTTGATTGAGCTTAAAAACTCAAGTAGGTCTTTTACCTGGTCTAATAATCAAGACCAACCCATCATGGCAGCTATTGATAAGTTCTTCCGCACATCTAATTTTGAGCAGAAGTTTCCTCTGGCACATGTCTCTGCTAGAGCTAGGGCTGGCAGTGACCATGTTCCTCTTATTTTAAACTTGGGCATTAATGTTCCTAAGAAACCTAACCTGTTTAGGTTTGAGAAGTGGTGGTTACACCAACCATTTTTGGCCTTTATATATTATCAATGAACAACAAGGTAAGTCTATATCAGAGATTTGGGATGGAGAAGTCTTAAGACTGTCTTTTAGGAGGTCTGTATCTGAAAATCTTATGATCCTTTGGCATGAGTTAGTTGAGATTGCAGAATCTTTAAATCTAGTTGAAGAGGATGACCAAATTGTCTGGTGCTATAATTCCTCTGGCAAGTACTTGGTGCAATCTTTATATGCTATCATTAGTCATAGGGGTGTGATCCCTACCTATGTGCATGCTGTTTGGAAGCTCCAGATTCCTCCTAGAGTCCAGATTTTTTTGTGGTTGTTGTCCAAGAATAGGCTTCTCACTAGAGATAATCTGTCTAAACGAAGAGAGGTCCAAGATAAGTCGTGTTTGTTCTGTTCCGAAACTGAAACAGTAAACCACCTGTTTTTTCAGTGCATTGTTGCTAAACGTGCTTGGCACTTTATTCTGGATATGTTAGATTTATCTGAGGCTTGTGATTTTGAAACAATAGCCTCTCGTTGGATTGCCAACAAAAGACATGCTAATGCTAATACCGTCTGTGCGGCGACCTTATGGTGTATATGGAAAATGCCTAACAATCTTTGTTTTCAAGGGAAAAATTACTGCTGTGGAGGGTAGCAGGGATGCTGCGAGGATGGCTACCAATGCTCAAGCAAGAAAATGGAGAGGTGATAGAAAGGATGGTGGTCAAATTGGAAGCCCAGGCGATGAGACCGCTGGCGATCTGCTGGGAGGACACAATGGTGAACATGAACGTGGGATTGGATTCGATTCAGCTGACTACACAGGGCTCTGCTTTGGGCTACACCAATGTGATCACTGATTCAGAGTCTGTCTCTGTGTCTGGTATTAGGAATTCTGTAATCCATGTGGTACTGTAAGCGGCCTTAAGGTCTAAATTGGCGGGCGCGCTGTTACGCTCTGAACCTTGGATGCTATGTTGCTTTATGATATATAAAGCGGCGGAAACCCTCTTTTCTAAAAAAAAAATCAGCATATCTTTGACCCCGTTGTTTATTTCTTGATCCCAGTGACATGATATGTTAGATTGGCCCCCTGCTTGTACCACTAGTACATGTTGATAACTTATTTTAGTGATGTTTTTTAGAACAGCCTGTGTTGTGGGCCTGTAGAAATGAAACAGCAATACAGATGGTCACTTGAGAACCACCTGTGGAAATCGATTTTCATAGGTGGTTCAATTAAGAAACCGCATGTGAAAATAGTTGTTCAGAAAAATGTAAATCGGGGATTTAAAATAGAAAAAAAAATAAATTGTACTGAGTCGTCTGCCCACTCTCGTGCATACCCTCGTGTACCACTCCACTCATCACTTACTTTTGTCTCAAAATCCGTTTGGTTCGCCAAACAATATATTAAACGAATTTTGGCATTGTAAATTGATTGTTTGAGAATCTAAACGAATTTAAATGAAAAAAATTGTCAACTATAAAGTTTCGTAACTTTTCAAGATATACAACTTTTATTTTGGTAGTTTCACCATCCGAGGTCATTCAAATTTTGAATTTCAAATTTGAAAAATTCGAACATAGTTTTCAATGACAAGATGATTTGAAATGAAAATTTTGTCAACTACAAAGTTTTATAATGTCAACTACCAAAAAAATTCAAAAAAAAATTAATGACGGATTTGAAATGATCATTTCTCCATCTGAGATCGTTTGAAAAACTCAAAAATAAAAATTAGGATTCAAGTATTTCTAATGACGGATTTCTTAAGAAACCGTCCATTTCGTATAAAAATAGGATTTCTATCTATGGATTTTTTTTAAAAAACAATTTCTAGTGGCAGTTGAGAACCATTTTATTTTTATGGACACACGAAACGAAACCGCCTATAACCATTAGTGTACACTGCTGACTTATAGCTCTTTTCTACTACTTATAATATGATGATGAGGGTGACGCAGCAGCGCCTTCATCAGGGCTGGACGGTTGGGCGTGCAGCGCCTAGAATGCTAATGCGACGTGAGCAAAAGGAACAAGTCTTGGTCACGTGAAAAAAAAAGCTTCTGAATCGATCTCCCTCCTTGGATATTGGTTGGAGGGTGGATGGTAGGAGTAAAGTTACAACGTAACTTGCTGAAGCAAAGTTACTGAATCTACGTCCGTCAAAGGAGGGGTAGGTGCCTTACCAGCGCGGAAGAAGAGGGAGGCCCCGAGGTGAAGAGGTCGGCGACTTGCTCCGAGAAACCGGACCAGAAACAGGGAGTGCAAATGGCCGCGGAGACGGTCGGAGGCCAAAAGCAAGGTGGAGAAGGAGGCGCGGGGCGGCCGGACAGCGAGATCTTTGCCAAGTTGGACCCCCGACTTCTTCACTGCATCATCTGTTCGGAGCCTCTCAGGCCGCCCATCTTCCAGGTGACCACCACACGCACCATTTGTTGCATCTGCTGCTGATGTACCCGACACACTTGCTGCTCCGTTTGTTATTTTTTCCCCAAACACACTTGCTTCTTAAAGTGGGAGGTACAGTTCTCCTTCCTAACAGTATGCGTAAAAGTTAACACCCCCCCCCCCCCCCCCCCCCCCCCCCCCCCCACACACACACACACACAGACACGCCACCGAGTGTTGACTGTTGAGGGTGGCCTGGAGCCCTGGATAGCTCTGAAAATTTAGTGGGAGAGTGCTATACTTTGCTCACCTGATGATTTGGGTATGATGGATATTTGACACAATACAAGTCCTTATATGTGTGGTCTTGATTAGGAAGTGTTATTCTGGATGTCACCTACTGTATATCACTTTGGGCAAAGATGATTGGCTCTGCTCCACAGTTTTGGTTAATAAAAAAAAACAGTTTTGGTTCATTAAACATTGCCATTACCATAGGGAGAAAGAGAATACCGACAATTCCATTCTCCACTAATGTTTTTTTTGGTTCCAAAATCCATTCGAATTGATAAACAATAGTGAATTATCAAGTTAGATGTTTTTTTTTCTTTAGAGATGAATACATCTTCCTGCATTCGCATAGTTTACAAGGCATGGTACCTCAGTTGATTGACACTTTGTTGTGAAACTTGCTTGATTCGAGATGTGGGGAGAAGTATGCATTTTGTTGCCTCCTCCCTTAAGAATATATGTGAATTCCTTTACAAATGCTGAGACTGGCCTGGATAGCACTTAAAGGGAAAGAGGGGTAATAATATTATTTGGCTCATTTTGATGATATATGATGACGTAGCTTGAAACAGTACAAGTTCTTAATACACTAGTCTTGGTTCTCCAAAAGATTTTTTTTTCTAAATTGGGCAGTGAGCAAACCTGATTGGCTCTGAACTTTAGTTTTGGTTCATTATTGGAGAGGGGAAGAAGATAACACAGGGAGCATTGCCAATTCTACAGTCAACTAGCGTATGTTGGCTCCAAAACCCAACTAATCTTTAAATAATTATTACATAACCAAGTTAAGAGTTTTGGTCCAGTAGACCTTCCAAAAAAAAGATTGCACGAATCTTAAACCAACCTGGTAATTAATTTAGAAAAACAGAACTAATATTAGGTACCTACAAATCCACTTCTGAACCACTGCACGACTTAAAGCCAAACCCTTTTGCTTATGCAAATGTCAATATTCCAAAATTAGAACTTCTCACTCAGTAGAGGCTCAATAAGAAAAATAGCTGACATTACACCATGTCAAAAACACACACTCAAATCACACAAATGCTCAACCAAACTATTTCAGCCATTGAAGGCAAAATAACTCCTTGCACCTGATCTGAGCTGCAAGTTTAGATTAAACCTTAGTGCTTGTGTGATTATGTGGATTGGTAATGGTCTCCCCTTGCCGCTTCACCTATCGCGGAGGCACCCATTGTGTGGTGCAGCGCAGCTGATGGCTATGGTGGCGGCCTTCAATTCGATGGCACTGTTGTGCAGGGTACAGCGAAGGAGGATGGAGATGCACGGCAGGGTGATGGACCTGAACCCTCTATCGCTGGTGGCACCGCACAGGCAATGCCCAATCTAGGTTCAGAATTATCGGATAGAAACCATTGGGTGGGCTACTAGGGCTGGGTTTGGATTTTGGACATGGGTAGGTTCCCTATTACAAAATTACTTCAAGATTCGTGCAATCTTTTTTGAAAGGTCCACTGGACAAGTTAAATGGATTTTTTTTTAACTTTAAGAAATAAGTTGAAGGCATCATCTTATCATGTGTACCTAGATGTTATAACTTATAATGCGTACACATCAATGGAATGACATTTGAGGGCATAAGGATCCTTATTAGAACTTTTCTTCCAGTTAGTTGCTTGAATGCTGTTCTGCTCGTGCTATAACCTTCTAGGGTCCCATTGTTGTTCACAACTGATGAGCTGCGTATTTTATTTTGACCTTGTGTGTTCTAGTGTGTTCTAGACTTAGTTATGTGTCATATAGTTGAAAGTATTATGAATAAAAACTTTCCATGTGGGACCCTTGAAGAAGTCATTGCATGCCTTTTTTTCTTAGGACATATATCCTCTTCGAAGACAAGGAAAAAACTTGCCATGTGGGACATGTTATGAATATATTTTTGAGAGATGATTTGTGGTGTTTTTTCTTATGATTTTTTATGTAGATTGTTTTCTGTTTGTATAATAGCAGGTATAGATTCTTCTCTATTTGAAAGATGTTTGATGAATGAAAGGACTACTACATATGCATTGCTCTCTTTCGTGTATCCATTCCATATTTTCTGTCCTCTTTTCATTCATTTTTTGTTTGAATAACGTGCTGATTTTCTTCATCTTCAGTGTGAGGTCGGGCATGTTTTGTGTTTTGTCTGCCGTGGAAATCTTCGCTCCAATTTATGTCCCACTCCCACCTGCTTCAAACTAATTGGCTTCAACCGCTGCATTGCCGTTGAACAAATGGTCGATTCTGTCAAGCTGCCATGCTCAAACTCAAATTTTGGATGTAACAAGTACATCACATACTACCAGAAAGAGAAGCATGAGAAGACATGCATGCATGCTCCATGCTTCTGCCCAGAAGATGGCTGCTCATTTGAAGGATCAACAGGATTGCTTCTCAATCACTTTGTCACCGAACACAAATGGTCTCCGACAAACTTCCATTATAACAAGGCGCAGAGGATTGCCATCCCACGGCACAGCCGGTTCGTGCTCCTGGTCGGGGAGGACCAGTCCATGTTCCTCATGGTGAACACCTGTGTCCACATTGGCAATGCTCTCAACACGGTCTGCATCAGGCCCCATGAGTCCGGGTCGTGCTATTCATCCAAGATCTCAGCCATCCACCGTGCTGAAGCGGACAAAGGGAGGTATGTTTTTCAGATGGATCCTCATGTGGCGAGCAGCTCACTTCATGGTGGGGTTAAAATACTAGAGTGTCACTTTTTTCCAAAAATATTTTTGCATGTAAACATGACCTAGGTCTTGGCCTCTTTGCGTGGGGGCGGCGCCGTGGAGACAGCGAGTATAAATTAAACAATACACAGAAGAGACAGTAGGCCTTATCCAAGAGACCAAGCGCTCCGAATCCAGATCGAGTCCAACTCCCATCCAAGGTGATTGCGAAGGAAAGGTAAGTGATTCCAAACAGCTGGATCTGGGCTTTCATAATCAAAGCGGCAGTTACATTTTCCTGCATCTTCCGAGATCCGAGTGCGTGTACAGCTGCTAGTAGTTAAGGTTTCCCGTTCGTCTCTAGTCTATTGAGATCTTCTCTCATTGCAAGTTTCCTTTTTGCCCTGTTTAGGTCGCTTTCAAATTCAAAAAATTTACAAGATTTCTCATCGCATCGAATTTTTTGATACATACATAGAGCAAATAAAAAAATCTCGAAATTCCGATATAATATTTTGAATCTAGTTACTTCACTTTACATCTCTAAAGTTTGTGATCGCTTCAATCTATGTTGAGATACTATTCCCTTTCGTGTACCTTGGATCAGAGGACATATTTTCCTCTGTGTTTGTTTTCTCCTTTTCTTTTGAAAAAAAAAGAATCCTGTGTTGTGTAGTGTTGATTCATCTTGCTAGCTATTGAGAATTGAGTTGTTCCCTTTTCCCGGCTGAAGCTTTTCTTCAGCACTAATTTCTGAAACGTAAGCACATCACACATCCATTGATCATTTGCCTTTGAATTTGCAGCCTGCGACGAGGTGGTTCGTTCATGGTTGTGGTTGAGACTTGAGGGAGCCCCCGTCGCCGTCTTGCCGATGGATGGATGGAAGCAAGAAACGGTGAGCATTGACAAGGCCAAGCTCCAGTGCCCCGTCTGCGCTCAACCCTTGAAGCCTCCCATCTTCCAGGTTAGTCTCTCATTCTCTATGCTTTTTAGTACTATAAAAAACCCATCAAACTCGTCACTTCTTGGTCTTGAGCAAGTTGATGTTTTGCAGTGCGCCGCCGGGCACTTGGCTTGCGGTGCCTGTCATGGCCAGCTCGCCGACAAGGAACGGTGCTATCGGTGCGCCCGCCCCGGTGGGTACAGCCGCAACTTCCCGCTGGAAGACGTCTTCCGCTCGACCAGGGCCATGTGCCCCTACTTCTGGTACGGTTGCTACTCTATCTGCGTGCCCTTCTACGAGATGGATGACCACCAGCCCAAGTGCCCACACGCGCCCTGCCGCTGCTCGGAGCCCGGTTGTGACTACGTCAGCTCACCGGCGAGGGTCTGCGAGCACCTAAGGGACACACATTCCTGGTCCGTAAACAGCTTCGACTATGGAAAGGCATGCCAACTCCAGCTGCCGGAGTCCAAGCCACGGTGCCTGCTGGTGGCGGAGGAGGACGGGCGCGTGTTCGTCGTGTCCGTGGCGGCGCTCCGCGAAGTCTCGCTGACGTGCCTGAGGCGGAATGCCACGGCGGGGCCGCACTACACATGCAAGATGTGGGCGACGGGGAGCGCGGCTGCGGCGACCGGCATGGTGCCGACCGTCTACGCAGAGATGGAGGTGCCGAGCAGCGCGGTGGCCGGGGACGGCGGGGAGGCCGCGGCCACAGAGACGGAGGACAAGGCGGCACTAGGTGTGCATGGCAAGATGCTGCACGGGCCATCCAAGGAGCTGCACCTCATCCTTGTAATCAACAAGGTGAAGGTGCTGGGTGAAGCAGACATGAACGCGCGCGACGAAGCATGCATCATATGCTGATCAGAATCAACCATGGGTTCTGTTTGATGTGTTCTAGGATTTGGCCTCTTTTGTCTATGGCTTGACCATGGAAGGACATTGATATTTCAAACTAGAAGCTACCCAGTGGATTAGAGGACTAGTACAATGTAGTAGTTCAGCAAGCTGCTCAACATGTAGTAGTATTTTGTAGTCTCTTTCACTTCTTTCAATGGATGGTTCGTCTTAAGGTGCTCAATTTCACTTGTATTTCATGATGCTCGGATACTTTAAATCCCCAATTGTCCCAGATTAGAGCCTGGCTAAGAACTGGACACAGGCACTACGATCAGCAGAGCAAATGTTTTGTTTGTCCAAAGTATATCCTTTCACGGCTTAACAAACTGAGGAACTCAAACCCAGTTTAAGTTTACACCCATATGCTCATCAACATCAAGTGCTGGCGCACTACATGGGCATGGTCAATGAATTGGAACCAGCTCCTCTAACTTAGAACAACTACGTTCGGGGGACGTACATCTGCCCGATGCCGTTTATTTCTCATCTAGCGGCAAAAATCAAATAGCCAAAGAATCAGCACAAACGTTGGTCTAGTCTGGCTGTTTGTGGCCCAGTTCTGTAGCACGGGCGATGAAGAAAAAGGCGCGAGCCGAGGAAAAAAGCGCGGATAGATTGCGCGGACGGCTGGGCGGCTGCAAAAAGACCGCGGTTACGAGAGGGCTGCAGAAACGGAGGTGAGGAGTGATCGCCAGAGTGGTCATCAGATTATTCAATCGGGGAAGAGAGATAATTTTCTGGGTTATTCAAGCTCTGGAGGGATGAGTTGCTCTGCTCTCGTATTCTACTCCACGAGTCCACGGAGATGGAAGAAGAGGTCAACAGAAAAGAAGCTGACCAAGTGAATCATGATCCTAACAAGTGAGTAACACAACCCCTCTGTATTCTATTAGTTGTTATTTGACGTCAAATGAATTTTGTTATTTTAATCTCATGTACAACTACACTCAGATTTGGAATTAGTAGTAGATTTATCTCTGAAATTACACCAAATCCCCTACTCAATTTTGTTTTTTTGTTCTAGAGAAATGCTACCTGGTCTGATACCTCACGTTGGCATGGAATTTGGTAATTCGACTGAAGCTTGGACATTTTGGCTTTGCTATGGTGGACATCAAGGCTTTGATGTCAGGAAAAGGTATACAAACAAAAGACCATCTGATGGCAAGATTACATCATGCAAATTTGTTTGTGCAAATGAGGGGCATCGGCTGCCAAACAAAAGAGATCATCTAACAAAATACCCTCGAGCCGAAACTAGAACTGATTGTCAAGTTCTCATGAATCTGAAAATGGATAGAGAGAATGGAAATCTGAAAGTGTCTGAGCTGATTTTGGAACATAATCATGCACTACACTTACCAGAAACCTTACATTTAATGGTGTCACAAAGGAAAATTTCAGATTTACAAGCTTTTGAAATTGAAACAACGGATGATGCCGGAATTGGACCAAAAGCTGCCCATGAGTTGGCTACTCGCCAAGTTGGTGGTCCACTTAATCTTAACTACACCCTTCGTGATCACAAGAATTATTTGCGGACAAAACGCCAAAGAGAGATGGCATATGGGCAAGCTGGTAGTATGCTTAAATATTTTCGAGATAAAAGTGCTGATAATTCATCATTCCAATATGCATTGCAAATGGACTATGAAGAACAAATAGCCAACATATTCTGGGCTGATGCTAAAATGATAGTGGATTATGCACATTTTGGTGATGTTGTTAGTTTTGACACTACTTTTGGAACAAACAATGAGAGTAGACCTTTTGGTGTATTTGTTGGATTCAATCAATTTAGAGAAACCGTAATTTTTGGTGCTGCTCTCATGTATTATGAGACATTTGAATCCTTCAAGTGGCTTTTTGAGACCTTTCTAAAAGTTCATAATGGACAACAACCTAAAACTTTCTACACAGACCAAGATGCAGCAATGGGAAAGGCAGTTGCAGAAGTATTCGCTGAAGCATGGCATGGATTATGCACCTTCCACATCATGCAATATGCCATCAAACATCTACACGAAGACAAGAATGAAGAGAAGGAAAAGAAGAAGAAACAGAAGAAGAAAACAGAGAAGGAAATGGAGGAAGAATGAGAACTTAAGTATTCTGTTAGATTTTAGTGTCTGCATGTTTGATTACGAAGACATGACAGAATTTGAACAAAAGTTTGACCTCATGAGGCAAAAGGTTATCAAGCAAAAACAAACTTGGTTGGATAGTATATACAAGTTGAAAGAAAAATGGGTTGAATGTTACATAAAAGATGTCTTCACATTAGGAATGAGAAGTACACAATTGAGTGAGAGTTTGAACAACGACTTGAAAATCCATTTCAAATCTGATTTTGATATCATCCGGTTCTTTAAGAATTTTGAAAGGGTGGTGCAAGGAAAAAGGAACAATGAACTAAATTCAGAATTTGATTCAAGAAAAAAGTTACCTAAACTAGGTATGAGGAGACCACCACCTATATCGTTGCAAGCTAGCAAGTTGTATACACCTATTGTATTTGAAGCTTTTTAAGGTGAATATGAAAGATCATTGGCAGCCTGCACCAAGGCATTGGATCAAAATAATGCATATCTAGTAGGACATTGTATATATGAGGAGGAGTATCAAGTTGTCGGTGATCCTTTGAAGCAAACGGTTTTATGCAGCTGCAAGCAATTTGATAGAATCGGAATATTATGTGGACATGCTCTTAAGGTTCTTGATTTGATGAATATCAAGTCACTACCACCACAATATGTGTTAAAGCGTTGGACACGAGAAGCGTGGAATGAAACTGTACAGGATAGCCAAGGGAGAAACATAATAGAAAATCCAAAGATGGATGCTATACTTCGTTTCAGGTATATGTCTCGAAAATTTCTCAATTTGGCACATCAAGCAGCCAACTTTCCTGAATGTACTGCGTTAGTGGACAACACACTTGACACCCTTGGTAAGCAAATTGGAGAAAAAAATCAATGCAAGTACAAGCAGTTTTGAGGATCTATGTTCAGTTTCCACAAATGCTAGTGATCTACCAAATGAGTTATTGATCAATGCTAGTCTAAAGAAAAAGGACGTCGAAACAAAAAGTTCAAAACGAAAGAGAACTTGGCTTGATAAGAAACACAAGTCTAGAAAAAAAAAGACAAAACAAAGCTGCACCACAATTTAGAGAAGAGGCTAAGAATGATGTTGGACATGCACAAGAGGCAAGTAGGACTGGTGTAATTTGTCCATTATTTCCTCAAGCCTCAACTTCAGGTTGTGCACAAGCAGAAGGACAAGATGTAGTGCCCTCAATGTTTCATGAACCCTCTAATTTAGGTGGAGCTCAAGCCCAAGAACAAGGTGAAACACAAGCACAAGTTACCTTCACTCAAATGTTGACGGTAATATGCTCATATAATTCAGTTTACAAATCTGGAGATGATATTTTTTTTTAAAAACACACTGACTTATTGATTTACAGGGACCAATATCGGATGATCTTCTAACTAGATTTTGGTGAAATATTCCTCATATGAAGAGGTAATATTTTAGGGCATGGAGGACTGTATGCCATATATCAGTCAATTGGGGGCATGCAGATGTATATATGTTCAGCTTTTGTTTGCTGCATATAAGTGACCTGCTCATATCCTAGGTGGATATATATACAACTTTCTTTTGGCACATATTAGTTATATATGCTCTCAGGTATATATATATATATATGTCTGCAGCTTTCTGTTACCATTTGCAAGCATCATTGGAACAAGAAAAACTCTAGTTATGTAATATATAATTTATAGCTGAAGTATTTGCACTAGCTGAATTGACAGACTTTGGGAGCAAAATCTGAAACTCTTTTGCATTCAGAGTTTTCAAATTAGCACAATTATCAAAATGACATTGAAGTTTCAAAATGACAAGATTCAGGCACTCAAATCGACAAACATTCCATCATCACAACCAATAGAGAGCTTATAATTTCAATTTAGGTCATCTTACATTCTCGATACACTCAAACTACTTGTCTACTGCTCAACCTGCCGCTACTGTCCTCCACCATAGTCATGCGACGTGCCCATCGTTCTATGTTGCCGCAAGCTTGGTAGTAGCGGCTACTCTTCCTCCGATCCCCTTGATTTCTTAGGGGGTTGCTCACCTGCGTCAGCACGGCGACACCAAGGAAGACGGCGACCAACAACAACCGGTCGACGGCCATCTTGTAGCACGTCTCCATCGCGGGGCTGATGAGTAGGAATGATGACGAGAGAGCTAGCAATGTCGGCGTAGGGCGCTTTCTCAGGGCCCTGCTCACCTCGCTGAGGGTGGCGGCGAGCCGGCGAATGAATCTGAGTGCCTCTATTTTCTCCCTTTGTCCTGGAACAAAAGTGTTTCACTCTGCTAGTTGGGCCACGTCCTCTAGATGGACCGATGCGTGTGTGTGACTTCTTGCTTGTTTTGTGATGTGAGACCAGAAATAGATTCTTGCCGCTAGATGAGAAATAAACGGCATCGGGCAGAGTTACGTCCCAGGACGTAGTTGTTGGTAAGTTAGAGGAGCTGGTTCGTCGCCAGGAGTCAGGGCAAGGAGAGCAAAGAGACGTTGTAGGGACGCGTGGCTTGATCACGTCACTTTTCCCGAGTGTTCCCGTGTGGCATACTGTAGGAGGGCATCTAGCTCAGGGGCACCAGACAACTAGTGCTGCAGAAGAGCAGAAACTAGGCTCTTCACATTCCAGTTCCACCGTGCTCCTTGCAATGGCAGCCAGAAGTTGAAAACAAGCAGGTGGACGATGGCCAGTATTTTCAAGGCACAAATTTGCAAGACGAACGCATGCACACCTTGGATGGTGGCACACGGTCACGGACTCGACTCACACCGTGCCTTTGCTGCAGCAGTATAGCACAGCATCTACTTTTGCGTCCAAAGTCCATACACCAAAATGGCAACCTCGTGAGGGTGTTCCTTCTCCTGGTAACGAGCGGCGTGCGTGCAGTGCAGCAAGCGTTTCGCTGCAACGCAATTCAAGGTCTGTACAACTTCAATGGACCATTCATTGCTTATGGTTTCCGTTTATGGTTTGGGCTCGCCCACTCCCTCCGGACGATGTGTCTTGCTTTCTCTCATCTTGGCAAGCTGCTACAGGCAACAAACAGAAGCGACAGGAAAAGTGTGAAAGATTAAAAAAGGGGGGAGAAAAAAAAAAGACCACTACTGTTGAGTGTTCAGTATGGAATTCACAGGCTTTTTGAACTCGAAGGAATCTCAAACTGGTTTGAAGCCACTACTGTTGTAAAAAAAAAACTGGTTTGAAGCCCAAAACGATCTATCATTTTTTAAATATGCACTGACCTGGATAGTTGTCACATCAAATGGAGTAGTTGTTGGATGAGAGTGCAATTTTTACTCGTTTTGAAAAAATACTACAGTACAGCATATTCTAGGGCATCACTACTTTGACAACCCTTCTTCTTTTTAGAAAAACGATGCTGACAAGTAAAGTTTCCTTCATTGCACTACTACGGTCGATCATCATCGTAACTAATTATTAACTACTTTTGATTTTGCTACGGTACTCCGAAATAAATATGGATCGTCCATTTATTCCGATCCAACGGTTACGGTTATTTATTACCTCGGAGGTAATAGTATTTATTAAATTTAATTTTATAAAAATAAGGTAAATAAGGAGGGAGTAAATCGTAATCCAAATCCAGACGTGGATTTGAGAGCCCGCCTGCCTCAAATGCTTTGTTTTTTTATCTTTATTACCGACTAAGAGTCCCTTGCCTGCCGTGTCCATATATACGTAGTCCACCTGCCTCAAACGCTTTGTTTTTTTACCTTTATTACCGTCCGAGAGTTCCTTGCGTGTCGTGTCCGTATATACGTACTTTCTTTATTCAGTCTTGTTTCATATCTGCCTCTATTACCAGCTGAGATCCTGTTCATTTTTTGACCATTCGAGACTCTTAAGAATTTTGGTAATGCCGTTTTTCTCTTTATTATATGGGAATGGACCGGACCAAAATTATTGGGTAGAGAGAAATTTTGGTATAGATATAGATTAATTTATTTAGTAAATTATTAAGTTTAGAAAAATCAACGGTCCAGATTTGATTTAAGATATTACCTCCTAGGAGGTAACCGAGTAACTGAGCATTGGCCACTTTATATTTCGAGAAAAAATACCCAGATACTCACTTCATCTCGGAATATAAGGTCCACGTGTATTTTAATATTCAAACTTTGTTTTTTCTAACTAATAATTAGCCTAATTATATGAAAAAATTATACTATGAAAATAGTTATATTAGATTCGTATTTAGATATACTTTCTAATTGTTAAACTTTTGTTCATAGAAATTATATATTATAAGAGAAATTATAGATCAAAATATGTTCTTGAGAAATACACCAAGTCAAATCGCACATATGCTATTATGAAAATTACTACAAACTAACACTTCAAATTTGCATCTAAATTGCCTATGTATGCCATTAAAAAAAAGACCCAGGGCGATAAGCCCTAACTTTGAATAGAAAATTACCAACCTATGTCAATTTATGAAAGTATATAAATCAATCTAGAGAATAGACACATCTAAAAAAATCAAATATAATTCTAAATTAATAGAGGAACTATCTTTAGCCATATATTAATTATATTTATGTGTATCACTATGTAGACCACGTTTACATGGATATTGTGTTGTTTATGTCCGATCAAGCCATAACTTGACATTGGCATATCACTATGTCCTTATCAGCAGACCACTCTCTGATTTGCTAAAAAAAGGGAAGACCTTACCTGTGGGCTTATGTTACTGACACACAACTTTTCAGCAGCTTAAACAAAGCTCTTGTGGCTGCTACTGTATTTGCACTTCCTAATTTCCAGAGTCATTTGTACTAGAGACATATGTCAGTGGTGTTGGTTTTGGAGCACTTCCAATGCAAGATAATCATCCAAATTTCTTACCTCAACAAGGTTGTCCGTGCAAAGAATCGGGTTTTGTCCACGTAGGAGAAAGACTTTATGGCAAAGTGCAAAGTGTTCGCTTGGATTTTGGTGAGAGAAAAAATTATTATGGCGGACATTTGCAGAAGAGAGGTTGACCCCATCAAGACCATTGTATTTTGTGCAACGGACCGCTTGAGACAGGACTACACTTGTCACTACTTTGTTCGTTTGCCAAAGTAGTATGGAGTCTCATTTTATCATGGGAGCACTTCAACGTCCTGTTGATCCTACCACTTCACGAACCAGCTCATTTAATCTTATGGTGGAAGAAGGCAGAAATCAAGATAACCAAGGGGAAAGAAAACGCTTCAACGGAATGATGATATATATATATTATGGAACCTTTGGAAGGAGAGAAATAGAAGAATTTTCAACAATGCTCATGAATCGTCAATGCAAGTGTGAAAGGATCTAGATGCCCAAGAGGGGGGGGGGGTGAATTGAGCTTCTTTTAAATTTCTAAAGCAATATTAAAACCTATTAATGCCAATCACCCCCTGGTGCCTACCGCAATGTGTATCCTAACTAGAAAGCAATAGCAAGCCAAGGAATTGAAAGGCAACCTAAGCAATTATAGTAGGAATTGAAAGAACAAGGCGGAAAGTAATGCAAGTAAGTAAAGAGCTAGGGAAAGGAATTCTTGACGCAGCGATGTTTTCCCGAGGTATCGAGGTGTCGACACACCCCCCCCTAGTCCTCGTTGGAGCACCTCGCAAGGTATAACTCCCCCTCTACCCGCGCAAGGGTAGAGTGCTCTCTACGGGCTGATTCTTTGCCACTCCGGCTCGGTGAATTGTCCACAACCGATCACAGAAGCTTGAAGAAGAGCCGCTGACAATCTTCCGATGATCACTTACTCCGAACACCACCGAACCGTCTAGGTGCTGTCGAACACCAAGAGTAACAAGCACAAGACCTTCACTTGACCAACTCAAGGCTAGGAAGGTGGATGGATGCACACAAGTCACTCCTAATCACTCTAGGAGGGAAGAACAAGATGAACTCTCTCAAATCTCTCCCTCACTAGGCACTTGGCTCTCCAAGAACTCTCTCAAGGGCTCCTCAGGTGAAACAATGGCCAAGAGAGCTCTCAAGGACGAAGAGGGCAACTATAAATAGTCATCACCTCCAAAACTAGCCGTTTTTTACTTTTTCTCTTTTCTGCAAAAGCACCGGACTAGTCCGGAGCCTCACCACCGGACCATTACTCCTGGTCCGGAGCATGCAGTCCAATTCAAATCCAACGCTGAACAGGGACCACTGGACTACTTGTGATAGTCCGGTGCCTAGTCCGGAGCCTAGGTGCATACTGGACTCTGCCGAGAACCATCGGACTAGCCGTCGGACTAGTCCGGAGCCTCCTTTGAGACTCACTGAAGAACACAGTAGCCACCAGACTACTTCCATTAGTCTGGTGCCCTCCGGATAGGTTGTCCGGAGCACTGTCTAATAGCCTTTCAGAACTAGGTGGCCACCGGACTACTTCCATTAGTCTGGTGCCCTCCGGACAGGTTGTCCGGAGCACCTTTCTCAGAGAACTGCCTAAGGAAGGACCACCGGACCACTTCCATTGGTCCGGAGCCTCTTAGGCAAACTGGTCCGGAGCTTCTTTCTCCCCTTTTTTCAACTCTTTTCACTAAGTCTTCTCTAGAGGTTTTGCTTCTACCATCTCAAGGGCTAATCAAGGGCTGATAGCAAGGTCTCTAGGACTAGTTGTGACAAGTGTGCATACACCAACATTCCCAAACTCTCCTAGGTCAAGCTACTAACCTCATACCCCCCTTTATAGTACGGTCAAAGGAAAAACAAAGCCCTAGTCTATACTCAGTGCCCTTCTCAACCTCATGGCACTAAGAGCTAGCCTAGTCTTCAACTTGTATCTCCATCCTTTGAAACCGAAACGATTTCCATCTTGGGGGCATGAATATCCATTAAGCCCATTCAATAAGCATCACTTATGACCTAACTCTTATGACTTTGCCTCTGCAAAACACACATTAGTCATAGTGACCTAGTATTGTTGTTAATCGCCTAAACACAAGGGACCATGATTCTTCAATCTCCCCCTTTTAGGTGATTGACGACAATACAAGCTTGAATAGAGAATAAGAGTGAATTTTGATTAGAGAAACATGACTTGACATGAGATAGGCAGGGGTTAGTAATAAGAAAGACATAAACATGCCTAAACCATTCAAGCCATGACAAGCACAAAAGATATGAATTGAGCATAGTACTTGATTTTAAAAAGGATATGTTATACCAAAAGATCAGAGATTAGCGCGGAAGCAATAACATAACCAAGTGACATGATATAAATATAAGAGGTCCACTCATGTCACACATCCATCAATCCTCAACCATCACACACATATCATACAATGCATAAAGACGGTAAACGTGATGCATGATGTGATAGAGTATATTACACATAAAAAACAAATCCTACTAGCTCCCCCTAAAGCTAGCCCATCTATTCGACTCTCCCTCTCCCCCTTTGGCGTCAAAACACCAAAGCTAAGCGTCTAGAGGCAGAGTGAAAGCAGTCGTGGCACAGTCAAGTCTGCGGAAGTCATCAAGACCATCATCTGAGTCCTCCCCTTGAGTCTGTGAAGCTGGAGGTGAAGCGGTCTGGGGGACTAGAGCTGACGAGCTGGCTGCCTCTGCTGTCGTAGAGTCTGGAACTGTAGCGGGTGCAGGAGTAGGAGTAGGATCCTCTGTCACTGTCTGTGTCGGTGCCTCTAGAGCTGTGGAACCTGGTGGTGCCTCGTGCACTGACTCAGCTAGAGTCTCAACTACCAGTGTCTGCTCGGGCTGCAAAGGACTGAAGGTAACGACGGTGGCATCTGTCACTATAGCATGTGGAGGAGTAGAACCAACTGGAGCCCGAGTCTCAAGTGTAGCCTCTGACGAAGCAACTGAAGAGAGATGCTGACCCACGGTAGATGACACGAGCTCTGCTGCTACCTCCTCACCAGTGGGGGACGGCTGCCCAGTAACGTCACTGAACGACGCGGAGAGGTCACGAGCAGACAATCCTTGAGAAGCTAACATCGGCGTGAAGCCGGTAGTAAGTGGAGTGAACTGCTGTGTTGGCCCAAGGGTGTCCAACCACTGAGTAACCTATGTCGCCGGAGACTGGAACGGGGTGGTCGATCCGGCACCCTGAAGTCCACTGGACTGTACGGCGGGGCTGGGAGTGACTGACGGGCCGGCTGACACTGGCGGTGCCACTGAGGGGCCACCGGTCTGCTGAGATCCCATAACGGGACCAAGAGCTAGAAACTGGGGCGCTGAGGGGCCAACTGACTGGGAGGGCTGTGTCTGAGTCATCATCTGGATCTGTGGAGCACCAGGAAACTCAACTGCAGGCATACCCGTCCACTTCATCATCTGAGTCATGATGGCCATGTTTTGAGCCTGGAACTACTGAGACTGAAGCTGCATACGCTGGGACTCAAGCTGCATGGCGAGCATCTGCTGCTGAACCTTGAGGTGACGCTGATGAATCTGTAGCTGCAGCTCTCTCATGACGCTCCTATGATTGTCGCTGGAGCTCGTCCTGTCTCTGCTGGACCTGGGTGACGGCTGTCACAAGGGAGCCATGTTGCTCCTGAATCCGATCAAGAAGCTTTAGCATCAAGGTCTCTGAAGTAGACCTAGTACCAGAGCCACCAGCCTCTGCGTCGTGAGCCCTTGCGGGCATAGTAGGAATAGGGTGGTAGTCTGCGTCGGAGCTGTCAGAGGAAGTGTCAACTGTTGTACCCTCTGCCTCGTGAGTGGCAAGCTCCTCAAGCTCCTGCTGCTGAACACCTCTAATTGCCTCATCCTGTGCATCAACATCGGCCATATCTGTTGGTGCTGTCTGAAGTCTGACATGTCGAAGTGCTCGATTGCCCAGACGACTGTCCACTGAAGATATGACCTTGTACTTTGGGAATTTAGATTCTGATTGATCAAGCAGATCTCGAATACCAGGGTGCACTCACACAAGCCGCTGAGCTAAGATGGAACTGATCCAGTGAGCATAAGGCATCTGACGCCTAGCTCTCAAGCCATCTGAAATACAGTCCTCTATCTCCGCCACTATGAAGTCTGCAATGTCGAACGGTGTCTGGGTGACAAGAGCAAGAAGAAGGAACTGTTGTAGGTTTGTCAAACCTTCCTTGAAACCGGTGTGAGGCAACAGGGTGCGGCGAAGGATCTCATTCAACCGATGAGCGAGGGGGGTAAGCTCAGCTGGAGTGCGGGGACTGCCTTCCCCAAAGGGCTGCCTGAAGATAGGAGCAACTCTCTGAGCTTGAAGAGTGATACC
This sequence comes from Microstegium vimineum, assembly GCA_022036555.1. Classification (NCBI taxonomy): domain Eukaryota; kingdom Viridiplantae; phylum Streptophyta; class Magnoliopsida; order Poales; family Poaceae; genus Microstegium; species Microstegium vimineum. The sequence continues at coordinate 12,814,229 of CM039134.1, forward strand.
ACATCGAGCACGCCGTGGCAACTGTAGGCCTGTGTAACACTCATCGTGAAGACAAGTATCTGAAACTGTGAGGTGGAGAGTCTCTCTGAGCTGAGTCAAGTACAGTCTGTAGGGAATGCCTCTGAAGGCATACTGCATGTAGTTATGATTAGGCTCAATCCAGACGGAGGCATAGAACTCTCTGACCCAATGCTCAACAAAACTGCCTGAATGACCAAGTAAGTCAGCGAGTCCTGGAAGGTAGGTAAGGTGCTCACTAATCTCCTCTCCAGCTATCGCCACTATGTTCTCTAAGGAACAAACTCTCTGTGGGTGTAGCTGGATGTTGGCAAGCCTAGCTGCTGTGTAGAAGTCCTCCATAAGAGGTGTGTGCCATCCCGGTGTAGCTCTGGGGTTACGCTGATCTGGGCACCACCTCTCAAGCTCAATGAATCGGAGTTTCCGAACTTGCTTCGTTGTGATCCCCCAGCCTGGGCATAATTAACCGAAGACCAAAGACCGAACCAAAATAACCGAGACCGAAACCGAAATGACCGAGACCGAAATTTTCGGTTACTAATTCGGTCCCGAGTTCTTACTAACCGAACTTTTTACGGTTAGTTCGGTTATAGGTCTCGGGTAACCGAACTAACCGAACTAACCGAATATTCCAATTTTATTGACATAATATGTAATTTATACTATTATTTGTGATCTAATATTTATTTTAGTGACCATCATCCTTATAACTTTGTTTAATTTATATATGGTATTGTTATTTTGCTTTGAAATAGAAAAAAATATTGCTAAAATTGCTAGAAACTACATTATTTAGTCATTATTTTTTGCAGTCCGGTTAGTTCGGTCATGACCGAGACCGAATCGAACTAACCGAGACCGAATTTGCTCGGTCCTGAGTTTTTGAACTAACCGATCGGTCTCCGATTTTAGGTAACCGAATTTTTGTAAAGACCGAAGAACCGAACCGATCGGTTTGGTCAGACCGAATGCCCAGGCTGAGTGATCCCCCTCAAGTCAAGGTGAACTGCGGGCTCTAGAGCTGGAGCAGGAGCAGGTGCCTGTGGTGGACGATCACCACGCTTCGGTGCCTCGGTGCGGGAAGCAGCATGAGGTAACCGAGCACGGGTGGAACGTGTAGAGGTGTCCACTGCTCGAGCCTCATCGACAGGCGCTGATGGCTCTGCCGGAGAAGCAACTATCTCTGACTCTGACTGAGTAGGGAGAACCCGCGGAGGGACGCCGATACGTACTGAGCCCCGGCGACCACCTCGCTTTGCGCGGTCCGCTGCATCTGCTACTGCCTCTGCATGCTCTGTCTCTGTGAGCTTGCGCTTCTTCTTCTTAGGCTTGTCAACAATCTGCTTCTTCCCCTTGTCCCTAGGAGGAGGACGAGGAGGAGGAGGAGGAGTATCATCACCACCAGAACCACTGACAGCTAACAATATCAACAAATAGAACTACTACCAGAAGCACTGCCCAATTGTCAAGAATCCCACTGCCCGTCACTAGAATCACTGTCAGAATGCGAATATCAACCACTAAACCACTGACAGAAAGCAGGACTGACCCTTATGAAGCTTTGCCTCAATCCATACTCGCGAGCTTTGCCCCGAGTTTCACTGCCACTGACACTACTAGATAGAATAGATAGGATATATAAGCATATATAAATCTAGGGATGAGATACCGTATGGAAGCAATCATATCAAATAAGAGATAGAATGAAAAACTGCCATGGTACCTGAGGTAAGTGAGCGTACTAAGCAAAGCAAATCAAGCTCCAAAGCACACTCCACAAGGGGTTTCACCAACTGAGAATTACAATTAGTGACAATTTATAAGTGATGTGGAATTGAAATGAAGTGTTAAGGATAATCGACTGAGGCATGATTTGATCAAAAGCTAGACAAATCGCTAAAACAGTGATCACGATCATACCCTAGGCAGTGACAATGAAGCGAAGACGACGATGACGGATTGAATTTGGCAAGTGATGATCACGTCCAAAGAAATCCAAACCTAGGGTTAGGCACACCCTAGGGGGTTAAGAGATTTGACTTGGTGAAATATGAATAATGGGAGAGGCCTTTGCTTGGCAAGGTGGTGGAGTGGGGGTGGAGCTAGGTCACCGAGCTTGGTCGCCGGCGAGAGAGACCCTCGACGGCAAACTTGGTGAAGGAGGCGGTGGCTCTGTTGTTGCGGTGGCGCGTGGGAGAAAGCAGAGCAAAGGCGGCGCGGGGGTGTGGTGGAGATGCGGCGGAGCTCCGATGAGAACTTCACCGGTGGCAAAGGTGACGCGGGCAAGCTGGCGGAGCTAGGGCAAGCGCGACGGCGGTTGTGGGCGGCGCAGTGTACGGAATTGACTGAAAGGGTAAGTGCCAAACAGTGAACACGCGGAGGGGATATTGCAAAAACTTTGAGCATCGGACTACCTGCAATGGTCCGACGAGTGGTCCGATGGGTGGTCCGACAGTCGTTGACAAACCTGACCAGACCACCAGACAAATGAAACAGTGGTCTCCGATGGTCCGAAGGTGCACCGGACAGGTGATCCGACGCACTTGACTTGAGCCAGACCAGAGAGTACAGTGAGCGCCTGGGCTCCGGACTCTGGTCCAGTGGGTGAGCGTCGGACTAATGCAGGTGGTCCGACGGTCGCCTTGGAGAAAAATTCTGAGAAACCAGTGAGTGACCAGGCTCCGGACTCTGGTCCGGAGGTAAGCGTCGGACTATTACAGGTGGTCTGACGGCTGACTTGGAGTTGAGTTTGAAGAAACAGTGAGTCACCAGGCTCCGGACTCTGGTCTGGAGGAAAGCGTCGGACCAATGGAAGTTGTCCGGAGGGTGGTCCGGTGCTTGTTTTGCTTTGAATTTTCCTGTTTTTCTCTCCAATCATTTCTCTTAGCCAAGTACCAACACAAAAGAGCAGAAAGAAACACTTGTTGGACTTGGCATAAGAACCATCTCTCAAACCCTCAATTTAAAAATAGTTTGCCATAGGCTAGATTTATTTTTCATAAGAAAATAGTGCAATAAAGCTCTAAGGATCACCATAGGGACACAAGAGGTGTATTAGCTGAAGCTAGAGCTTTGAATGCTCCCCCTAAGTGACGAACCTAGAGGATGATCAAACTTAACCGAAAAGGAAGCAACAAGCAACACACATGCATATGCAATGCAATTACGGAATTTGAATCTAGGTTGCTTGCAAGTTTAAACCGCAGTAAGTCTTTGTCACACGCTTGAGGGCGGTTATCCCAACCGCGTTAGCCAAGCCTATGTGCATTACTATAGATTAAACATGATTATATTACAAATGAATGCATGGTTCACACAATCTCATTTTTTAGTGAAGTTTAAGTGATCAAGGAGATTCAACTCGCTTCTCAACCTACAAAAGGTTGTTTCATCGAGTGGTTTAGTGAAGATATCCGCCAATTGATCTTTGCTCTTAACTCCAACTAGTGTGATGTCTTTCCTAGCCACATGATCTCTAAGAAAGTGATGGCGAATATCAATGTGCTTGGTGCGAGAGTGTTGAACCGGGTTGTTAGCAAGCTTTACGACGCTTTCATTATCACACAAAAGTGGAACATCTTTTAAAACAACGCCGTAATCAAGAAGTGTTTGGGTCATGTATAAGATTTGTGCACAACTTGCTCCCATGGCAATGTATTCCGCCTCGGCGGTAGACAATGCCACACTGTTTTGCTTCTTGGAGGACTAAGAGACAAGTGATCTTCCTAACAAATGGCAATCGTCAGAGGTACTCTTCCTATCAACTTTACACCCGGCATAATCCAAATCGGAATAGCCACAAAGTAGGAAGGGAGCTCCTTTGGGATACCAAAGGCTAATGCTAGGGTGTGCCTTATGTACCTAAGGATTCTTTTGACCGCACATAAATACAACTCCTTAGGACTTGCTTGAAACCTAGCACACATACACACACTAAACATGATATCGGGCCTAGATGCGGTGAGGTAAAGTAAACTACCGATCATAGAACGATAGAGAGTTTGGTCAATCGGTTTACCTCCCTCATCGAGATCGAGATGCCCATTAGTAGACATTGGGGTCTTGATTGGCTTGCAATCCTCCATCTTGAATTTCTTGAGCACATCATGAGTGTACTTCTCTTGAGATATGAAGGTGTTCTCCCTCAATTGCTTCACTTGGAAGTCAAGGAAGAAGGTTAGCTCGCCAATCGTTGACATCTCGAACTCCTTGGACATCAATGCACCAAACTCCTTGCAATGGTCTTGGTTTGTTGACCCAAATATAATGTCATCGACATATACTTGGCAAACAAAGATCTCTCCATTAAGCTTCTTGGTGAATAGTGTTGTGTCGACGATCCCGATCTTGAAGCCCTTCTTAAGTAGGAAGTCCCTTAGCCTCTCATACCAAGCTCTTGGAGCTTGCTTCAATCCGTAGAGAGCCTTGGACAACCTATAGACATGGTTAGGCAAGTTTGGATCTTCAAACCGGAGAGGTTGTGAGACATAGACAAGTTCATTGATGAAACCATTTAAGAAGGCGCTCTTCACATCCATTTGAAAGAGTTTCATTTTGTGATGTGAAGCATACGCCAAAAGGATACGAATGACTTCAAGTCTTGCAACCAGGGCAAATGTCTCTCCAAAATCAAGTCCTTCTACTTGAGAGAGCCCCTTTGCCACCAATCTTGCCTTGTTCCTCACAACTACGCCTTCATCATCTTGCTTGTTCCTAAACACCCACTTGGTGCCAATGATTCTTGCTCCTTTTGGCCTTTCTTCAAGTGTCCACACTTGGTTCCGGGTGAAGTTGTTGAGTTCTTCATGCATGACATTCACCCAATCCGGATCCGCAAGTGCGTCCTCAACACTAGTAGGCTCAACAAAGGAAACAAACGAGTGATGTTCAACATAAGATGCAAGTCTAGAGTGAGTCATTACTCCCTTTGATGGACTTCCTATGATTTGATCATGGGGGTGTGCTTGAAGGATAGGTGTTGATCTTCTATAATGAACTTGAGGAGGGGGACGTGGTGCTTCAACATTGCTTGCTTCGGCCTCGGCTTGATCTTGAGGGATGAAGGTATCTTCTTGAGCTTCCCTCACTTGATCTTCTTCAGCTTGAGGCGTGCGAGGTGGAGAAGGATCTTGATTATCATCATCTTCAACTTCTTCCACCTCTTGCGGGTTGATAGCACCAATTGGCATATTCTTCATTGCCTCCCTCAATGGTTCATCACCTACATCAATATCCTCAAGCGCTCCTTGGAAGCCATTAGTTTCATCAAATTCCAAGTCATACGTTTCTTCAACTAAGCCGGTGGCTTTGTTAAATACACAGTATGCCTTGGACTTAAGCGAATATCAAACAAGGAAACCAAGGTCACACCGCCGTTGGAATTTACCCAAGTGTTGGCGCTTCTTGTAGATGTACACTTTGCACCCAAACACCCGGAAGAATGAAATGTCCGGCTTCTTCCCATTCACAAGCTCATAGGGAGTCTTCTTCAATAGCCTTTGGATGAAGAGGCGGTTTGCCGCATAGCAAGCGGTGTTGATGGCCGCCTAAAACTTCTCCGGAGTGTTGTACTCATTAAGCATAGACCTTTCTAGAGTTATGAGCGTCCGGTTCTTCCTCTCTACAACACCATTTTGTTGTGGAGTATATGTGGCGGATACCTCATGCTTGATCCCCACTTCATCACAAAAGTCTTCAATCTTGGTGTTGACAAACTTGGTGCCATTGTCACTTCTTATCTTCTTGATCTTCACTTCAAACTTATTTTGTGCCCTTGTTGCAAACTTCTTGAAGATAGCTTGAGTTTCACTCTTGTCTTGAAGAAAGAACACCCAACTATATCTAGAGTAATCATCAACTACCACTAGGCAAAAGAGATTCCCTCCAAGGCTTGCATAGGTGGTAGGTCCAAATAAATCCATGTGGAGTAGCTCTAGGACTCTTGAGGTTGGCATGAATGCTTTAGTGGGATGGGTGTTGGCAACTTGCTTGCCGGCTTGACATGCACTACACAACTTGTCCTTCTCAAACACCACATCCTTCACACCTCTAACCATCTCCTTCTTGACAAGTTTCTTCAAAGTTGACATGCCCACATGAGCTAATCTTCTATGCCAAAGCCAACCCAAAGAACTCTTGAAGAATAGACATGTTTGCAACTCGGCTTCATTTGAGGTGAAATCCACTAAGTAGAGGTTGTTGTGCCGAAACCCTTTGAATATCATTGATGAATCTTCAATCTTGGTCACAATCACCTCGGTTGGAGTGAATAGACAATGGGATCCAAGATCACAAAGTTGACCCACAGAAAGCAAGTTGAAGCTTAGAGATTGAACTAGCAAGACATTTGATATTGATTGATCATTTGAGATTGTCACTTTGCCTAGACCTTGAACTTTAGCTTTTGGATTGTCCCCAAAGGTAATCTTGTCTTGCCCTTCACATTCTTCATCAAGTGTGGTGAACATCCGGGAGTCACCGGTCATATGTTGAGTGCAACCACTATCAATCACCCAATGACTTCCACCGGTCTTTTAGTTCACCTACACACAAGCAACTTGGAGTTAAGCTTGTTGTTTGGGAACCCAATCAAAGCGGGGCCCCATTGCCTTGGTAACCATCTCCTTTGCAACCCAAAGAACTCTAGGCTTGTTCTTCATTGGTGAACCAAGGAACACTACTAGTGGTCTACCCTTGTGGTCCTTCTTGATGACATAGTGAGCATCATGAGCAAATGACCTTGTGTGCTTGGGCAAGGTCTTGGGTGGTTGAGTCTTGCAATCATAAGCGAAATGACCCACTTGACCACACTCAAAGCATCTTCTTGGCTTGGGCTTTGAGTACTCTTGATTGTAGCCATTGTACTTGTTCTTGTAATAATTCTTGGCCTCAATCTCAACCTTTGCCTTCATGATTTGGTTCTCCTTGAACCCAATGTCGGTCTTGTCATTCTTCATGATGGTGCTCATCAAAAGCTCACTTTGAAGGTTGTGACCCTTGGTGAACTTCTCAAAGCCACTTGTAAGCTTTGTATTGTCATTCTTGAGCTTGACAATTTCTTCTCTTAGAGAGGTGATCAATGTGATAGCATCCTTGTCTTCTTCTTGAGCCGGCTTGATGACAATAAGCTTGTTAGACTTGAGAGTGATTAGCTCTTCCTTGAGGTTTGAGTTTTCTTCTCTCATCTTGACATAGTTATCATACTTGTCGGCTTCGACAACCCTCTTGCCCTTGCACTTGACACTTTTCTCAAGAGCCACATCATCAATCAAGATATCACAAAATTTAGCACTATCACACTTAGCACACGGGTTAGTAGCAACATGTGTAGCAAGATCTTGATTAAGCAATTCATTTGCTACCACTAGTGTGACATGTTCTTGCTTCACATTTTGGTAGTCATCTTTTAGCAAGTTATACCTTGTATGGAGCTCTTGTGTTGACCTCTCAAGCTTATCATGTTTCTCATTTGCTTGCTTAAGAGAGGCTTTGAGCTCCCTAGTGCTAGATGTGAGAGAATTAATCTCAAGCTTCAAATCATCATTAGCACTAGTCAAGGTGTCAAGCTTATCATACAAGTTTCCTTTGATCTCAAGTAGCTTGTAATTTTTACCTTTGTACTTCCTTATGATGCTAGCGTACTTGTTGCAAATTTTAATTAGCTCATCATAGGAAGGTGCTTCTTCATCGTCACTATCATTACCACTAGAGTCACCACTATCATCATCCTCTATTTGTACCTTCATTTCATCCTTAGCCATGAGGCATAGGTATGCAGAGGATAAGCCCGGTGATGAAGGAGGAGGTGGCGGTGGAAGGGAAGAACCAATCACCAAAGCGGACACCTTCTCATCTTCACTCTCATCATCGGAGGAAGCACTAGAGTCCTCAATGTCGGTGAGCCAATCACCCACAATGTAAGCCTTGCCATCTTTCTTCTTCTTGTGAAGGTTGAAGTTTTTCTTCTTCTTGTATGGCTTGTCTTGCTTCTTGTCATCATCACTTGAGTCATCATTTCCATTCTTGTTCTTCTTGTGGTTTTTGAACTTGTTGTTCTTGAACTTGTCTTTCTTCTCTTCGGGGAAAGCATGAGCTAGATGACCAAGAGTGCCGCAATTATAACACTTCATTTGAGAGATTGGCTTCCTTGAGGTGTTTGTGAAGAATTTCTTCTTCTTTGAGTCAAAGTTGACTCTGCTCTTGTTAAGCGTCTTTAACATCTTGGTGGTCTTCCTCACCGTAAGTGTGATGTGGTCTTCATCATCCTCTTCTTCACTTACGCTCTCAATAACATATTGAATCTTGCACTTCTCTTTGGAGGATGCCTTGAGAGCCAATAATTTCTTCTCTTCCTTTTCTTTCTTCTTGAAAGTAGAAGAGCTACCATCACCAATCTTCATGTACATCTCGTGAGCATTGATCTTGCCCAAGACTTGAGTTGGTGTGGTGCCGAAGAGGTCTCCTTGGTGAAGCACCATGACAATGTGGCCATACTTCTGAATTGGCAAGACACACAAGATCTTGCGTACCACATCGGCCGATGCCATTTGGTTGAGCCCAAGTCCATTCAACTCCTCTATAAGAATATTAAGACGTGAGTACATCTCATTAGCATTCTCATGAGTAAGCATAGTAAAGGAGTTCAACTTAGCCATGACCAAATGGTAGCGTTCCTCACGCTCACACTTGGTCCCTTCGTGAAGCGCATAAATGGTTGTCCAAACATCGTTAGTGGTTTTGCAATTCCACACACGGTTGAACACATCCTTGTCAATGCCACGGAAAAGAATGTTCTTTTCCTTGACATTGTTCTTCTCAAAGAAGGGATCATCGGCAAACACGGTGTCACCTATGGTAGCGGCTTTGTGCACACCGAGATCCACGGCCTCAAGGTAGGCCTCCATCCGCACTTTCCAATACGGAAAATCATCCCCATCAAACATGGGTGGCGGTCCATCCCCATGGGACATCTTGCTCTAGGCGGTAAAGCCTAATTTGAGAGCAACCTTGCTCCGATACCAATTGAAAGGATCTAGATGCCCAAGAGAGGGGTGAATTGGGTTTCTTTTAAATTTCTAAAGCAATATTAAAACCTATTAATGCCAATCACCCCCTAGTGCCTACCGCAATGTGTATCCTAACTAGAAAGCAATAGCAAGCCAAGGAATTGAAAGACAACCTAAGCAATTCTAGTAGGAATTGAAAGAACAAGGCGGAAAGTAATATAAGTAAGTAAAGAACTAGGGAAAGGAATTCTTGATGCAACAATGTTTTTTCGAGGTATCGAGGTGTCGACACACACCCCTAGTCCTCGTTGGAGCACCTCGCAAGGTATAGCTCCCCCTCTACCCGCGCAAGGGTAGAGTGCTCTCTACGGGATGATTCTTTGCCACTCCGGCTCGGTGAATCGCCCACAACCGATCACAGAAGCTTGGAGAAGAGCCGCCGACAATCTTCTGGCGATCACTTCCTCCGAACACCACCGAACTATCTAGGTGCTGTCGAACACCAAGAGTAACAAGCACAAGACCTTCACTTGACCAACTCAAGGCTAGGAAGGTGGATGGATGCACACAAGTCACTCCTAATCACTCTAGGAGGGAAGAACAAGATGAACTCTCTCAAATCTCTCCCTCACTAGGCACTTGGCTCTCCAAGAACTCTCTCAAGGGTTCCTCAGGTGAAACAATGGCTAAGAGAGCTCTCAAGGACGAAGAGGGCAACTATAAATAGTCATCACCTCCAAAACTAGCCGTTTCTTACTTTTTCTCTTTTCTGCGAAAGCACCGGACTAGTCCGGAGCCTCACCACCAGACCATTACTCCTGGTCCGGAGCATGCAGTCCAATTCAAATCCAACGCTGAACAGGGATCACTGGACTACTTGCGATAGTCCGGTGCCTAGTCCGGAGCCTCTGGTCCGGAGCCTAGGTGCATACTGGACTCTGCTGAGAACCGTCGGACTAGTCTGGAGCCTCCTTTGAGACTCACTGAAGAACACAGTAGCCACCGGACTATTTCCATTAGTCCGGTGCCCTCCGGACAGGTTGTTCGGAGCACTGTCTGATAGCCTTTCAGAACCAGGTGGCCACCGGACTACTTCCATTAGTCTGGTGCCCTCCGGACAGGTTGTCTGGAGCACCTTTCTCTGAGAACTGCCTAAGGAAGGACCACCGGACCACTTCCATTGGTCCGAAGCCTCCTAGGCAAACTGGTCCGGAGCTTCTTTCTCCCCTTTTTTCAACTCTTTTCACTAAGTCTTCTCTAGGGGTTTTGCTTCTACCATCTTAAGGGCTAATCAAGGGCTGATAGCAAGGTCTTTAGGACTAGTTGTGAAGTGTGCATACACCAACATTCCCAAAATCTCCTAGGTCAAGCTACTAACCTCATACCCCCTTTATAGTACGGTCAAAGGAAAAACAAAGCCCTAGTCTATACTTAGTGCCCTTCTCAACCTCATGGCACTAAGAACTAGCCTAGTTTTCAACTTGTATCTCCATCCTTTGAAACCGAAGCGATTTCCATCTTGGGGGCATGAATATCCATTAAGCTCATTCAATAAGCATCACTTATGACCTAACTCTTATGACTTTGCCTCTGCAAAACACACATTAGTCATAGTGACCTAGTATTGTTGTTAATCGCCTAAACACAAGGGACCATGATTCTCCAAAGTGGCTTCAAGAGTCAAAGAGGATATTGAGCAAAGGAAGAGGGCATTAAGGGGGTAATCAACTTAGAAAATATGTAATATTGCGGCTAGTGTTTCTCTCTTTTTTTTCTCTCTGAGGAGAGCGTGCCTCCTCCATTTGTACATATAAACTTCTTTTCCTCTCTTAATTGAAAGGCAGAGCTCCTACCATTGCATTAAAAAAAGGCTTTATGGCTATTATGTTGGTTCTGGACAAATGGAGAGCTTATTTGCAACACTAAGGGTTCATAATTAGGACTGGCCATAAGAGTCTATTATATCTCAGTGAACAAAGGATCACTATACTAAGATTCAGCAGAAAGCCTTGTTCAAATTAATGGACTTGCAATTCAAAATTGTCTATAAGCAATGGATCAGTAATATGGTAGTTGATGCCTTGTCCAAATGTCTTTAGTCCCAACACGGCCTAAGATGAAGGATGACATTTAGAACTACATCAGAGAGTGTAACTGTATGTCAAGAGGCGAAGGATGAGCACACTAAGGTTTCAGACTGCTGCAACCGCTACCCATTCCAGATCAGTCCCAAAGGTATGACACTAATTAAGTGGTAATTAACAAGTTTACAAAGTGTGCACATTTTGTGCCCTTGTCCCATCCATTCACTGCACTGAATGTGGCTTTGGACACTGTTTACAAGTTTCATGGGTTGCCTGATAGTATTGTGTTAGACAGAGATAAATTTTTCACCAGTGCAGCAGTGCTATATGGAGACTTGGAGAGAGTTATTTACTCCGTAGGCTATATGATACTCAGCCGCTGATGAGTTCTCCGTACCATCCACAAACTAATAGGCAGTCAAAGCGTTTGAATAAATGTCTAGACATTTCTTTGGTTGGCACTAGCAGAATTCTGGTACAATACCAGTTTTCATTCAGCTTTGGGCATATCACCATTTGAAGTCTTATATGGGTATGCTCCAAGGCATTTGGGATTGAGTTCTGACATACAATTTCATTGCCCTGATTTAGAGCAACGGATGCTGGAACTTAAGTTGCTCAATGATTTGTTACAACACTAGATGCATGGGGCACAACTATGCATGAAGCATTATAAATCAAGTCTATCTGTAAGATTCAACCATATATTCAGACACCAGAAGCACCTCGAGGTAATCAGAAACTCAGTTACAGATTTTATGGCCCATTCAGAGTGCTCGCTCGGGTAGGTGTCGTAGCTTGTAGACTTGATCAACCGAAGGATTCTCGGATACATCCAGTGATGATCTCAGCTCAAGCGTCATGTAAAGGCATCAACTACGGTTGAGGATGATATTGCTCAGTTGCCAGATATGACACACAGTCAGTCTGTCCAATAACATTCAGTGGCACGCGATTGCTGCAGAAATGATCTTCTTCCTTGTTTCAAATACAAACTCAGTGGCCTGCGTCCATGTGTGTTTGGGAGGAAGCCTCGGATCTCAGACGACGTTATCCAGCAAGTCCAGCTTGGCAGCTGGCTCTCAAGAAGAGGCGAATGTCAGGAAGAGGAGGAGGAGCACTGCACACTTAAGACAACGGCAGAAGCGGGAAATAACAGTGGCTAGGCGCAATGGGCCTTGGGCCGTTAAGTAGAGTGCAGCCTGCCTGCTGATGGAGTTGGCCTTTGGCCGTGTGGTCTCCGAGTGAGACATTAAACACCTGAACTGTGTTTCTCATTGGTTACAATTCAGTTACCGCATCTTCATTCTGTTATTCTTTCAGTTCTTATGTTCTTGCTATCATTCTACTTAGTTTTGGTCAGGCTTGATCCATAGCCTGACAGGCCTGTGGCTACTGCTACTAAGGTCGAGGACGATGTTCTCGATGCACCGTCTCAACTGAACAAGGGTAAGCGAGCAGACCAAGCGATCTCCTGTGCTTTATCCCCTTTGCCACTGCCGGGACATGAAGAGGATCGACGTTCTAGGGACGCGTGGCATGATTATTTCACTTTTCGCACTGAGTGATGGCAAAGATGAATTTTCTGGTGTCCCTAGAACGTGGCATGGAACTATTATGTGTCACATTCCAGTTCCACCGTGCAAAGGCAGCCAAAAGTTGAAAACAAGCAGAAGCAGATGGGCGATGGCCACTATTTTTCAAGGCACGAATTTGCAAGATGAACGGATCCATATGTCTGTTTGTTGTCTCTTTATTGTTACTGAGAAGGCACGGACGCATCCATACCTCAGGTAACAGAAGCACTAGAATGGAGCAGAGTAGATCAGCTGCAACCAAAGTGGCCATAAAAAAGCGGAGGTAAATAGAATTTTACACTAGACGTTGTAGGATGATACAACTTTCAAACCAAAGAGACATTGCTGCAGAACAAAAGAACTAGGCACGAGACAGGCTACGGTCTACAGTACATCTCAAAAGGCAAAGGCGTCACTGACGATGGCTACAGCTTAGAGCATCTCCAACAATCTCCAACAATGGCCCTCAAAATAGAGCTCATACTTTAGATTTGAGTGTTTCCCCTACTTTTGTTGACCCCTACTCTATAATTGCTCCAGCAGAAGCCCCCAAAACCAGACCCGCAAAACTATGGCAACCATCACTTACAGATGGGACCCATATGTCATTGAGGAACAACGTAGAGCAGAGGCAGAGGCAGAGGCCGACGGAGCGAGCCTGTGCGGCGGCGCTGGTGGACGAACGGCCGCATCCGCGCTCGTGCCCACGCAGCGGAGGAGAAGGGGCCAAACGCTGGGGAGGGAGGTCACGCATGTTGCTAGCAGGTGCTGCCTCGTCCGCCGGAGGTAGCCGCCGCCCGCCGAGGGAAGAGAGACAGAGCCGCGCGGAGGTAGCCGCCGCCCGCCTGGGGAAGAGAGACAGGGCTGCGCGGATGTGCGTCGCGTTGGGGAGGGACGCGGCGGATGGAGCCCGCCGCCCTTGTCCTCCGTGGATCTTGCTTGCCGGAGTCGAGGGCAGAGGGAGCAGTGGGAGGAGCCGCCGCGCTCGTCGGAGGGGATGGTGGGCGAGATCCAGCGGTGGATGGAGCACGCCGGTGGAGGTCGGGGATGGAGGGAGGGAGCACACCGGTGGAGATCGGCGCCAGAGGGAGGCGGGCGCGGCCGCGTCCGTATGGGCGCGGGGATGAAACTGCCGCAACCGGCAGATGGGGGCCGAGGTGTTGGCCAACAGGAATGGGGTCTCAAGGGAAGATTTTTCGGAGGCGAGTAGGGCCCTGCTAGAGCACGTTTTTTAGTTTGAGCCTCCATATTTAGCTATGGAGGCTTAAGTAAAGGCTCTGCTGCTCATGATCTACAACCAGATCGAGTGGAACACGAATCTGACCGAGGAAAGGTGAAAATTTTTAGAGCGATCCGAAAGCAGAAATTTCATAAAGACACATGAATCGAAAAAAGAAACTACCACGCTCAAATACCTTCACTCCCAGCACTAGCACAATGTACAGTACTACTTACAACTGATCTGCAGCACCCTTATTCTTGCACAGATGATGTCAATCTATTGCTAAAGATTACAAGATATAAGTTTCAAGGGAGTCTAATTGCATTTTGATCATAGTTCACTGATGCCAAAGTATAAACTCTGAAGGGCCGTCAAGAACCCACGACCAATTTCACAGGAGGACAATTCTTGCAGAAATCATAGCTCCTGTTTGGCCGTCTAATTTGTGGTTTCTCCAAAATACATCATACCTACTACTATTGAAAAATGGTTTCTCCAAAAAAATCATTCCAGAGCCCACAGAATGCATTCGTTTCCAAAGACACTGGACGTAAATTAGCAGAGATGCTTGCATCAAAGTACCAAACTATAATTAGACAAGCAGTTAAAATGCTGAGAACTAACAGTGCTAATTCATGTCCGTGGGCACTCTGATGATCCTCGCCCCTAACCACCCCCATCCAGTGCTAATTCCCCAGTAGGACTACTGCTAACCAAGCTAACTAGTGTTCCATCCCCATCACTGCAGCAGCATCCTCCTGGGCAGGCTCGACGGCGGAGTGGCGGACGGCGACCTTGACCTGGCCGCAGACACGCCGACTTTGTCGATGCGGATCATGAGTGCGGACGGCTCGCCGGAGTTGTCCTGCAGCAGCGGCGGCGGCGCCTCCAGGAATATGCCGTTGTTGGAAGCCGGGAAGCCACCGGCCATGTCGCTGCTGGCCACCATGGACGTGAGCGTCAGTTGGAGGCCCGCGACCTCCGTCCAGAGGTTACAGCGGTACTGGGACGCCCCAACGGCCGCGTCGCCGCACGCCCGAACGCACACCAGCGACGACACGCCCGTGGCGGCGGCGCCGAGGGCGCTCGGGGACACCAGGAACACGCACCCGTCCGCCGCGCCCACCAGGACCAGCTTGTCCTGCGGTCCTCCTGGGACGGCGAACTTGTACGGCTTCGCGTAGTCGACCTTGACGATGGGCCAGGCGTGGTCGCTGGAGAAGTGCTCGACCAGCCTCCCCGGCGAGGTGAAGTGGCCGCAGCCTGGGACCGGGCAGAAGCAGGGCGCGGACCGGCAGGACCGGTGGTGGTCCGGCGCCTCGTAGTAGACGACCCAGCTCGTGCAGCCGTAGGTCTCGTAGGCGCACGGCACCTGGGCGCCGCGCACGATCCCGTCCATCCCCGCGCAGTGGACGTAGGTGCCGGCGCCTGCGCAGGCCTGGACATGGCTGCCTCGACAGGCGCCGCACACGACGTGGCCGGCTTCGCACTGCGACCCAAAAACAAATTAAGGCAAGAATTTCAAGAATCAAATCATCACCATGATATCAACAGTTCTCCGCACAGAATTCTTTCCGTCCAAAATGGAAAGATTTCATCATACACAAAACCCCCAAATCCAAAAGAAAAAAGTGTTTTTTTTCCGGTTCTGAATGCCAAAGATTGGTTCTTGATTTCCTCCAAGAAAAGCGAGAAAACCCTCTTCCCATCCCCAAAGAAGGTTCAGTATTTCCTTGCAGAAAACCCTCTCCATCAGGAGAGAAAAAAAAACAGAGAACCCGCAATAATTTCCTTCCACGAATCTTTGCCCTCAATTGCGATGATCAGCAGGAGCAAAGTAACTGACCTGGAAGCTAGGGGGTTTGAGGGGCTGGCCGCAGCTATGGCAGTGGAGAAGGGACACGGCCATCCGGATGTTCTTGATCTGCGGCTCCTCCATGCCTTGCACCACCGCCACTAGAGCTCCCTCTCCCTGCCCGCCTTGGCCTGCGGCCTCTTCTCCTTCCTGCCCGCGCTGCTCCTGCTTGACCTCGCCGTCGGGTATGGCGAGCGCCCTCGACTTCTTGGCGCCGTTGGCGTGCTCGGTGTCCTGCGCAGCAGCCCTCTTTTGCTGCGGGGAAGACATGGACTATTACTTCTTTGTTTTGTTTTGTTTTGGGTGGAGTGAGGACGTGAGGCTGTAGATTGGGACTGGTAGACTTGTACTACTACTCGTGAAGGAGAAGGTGAGCGTCCGCTGAGCAGTGAGCAGTGAGCACACAAATTGAAGCCCAGAGGAAAATGTGTAGTTTGGCAAAAGCGACAAAATTGAATATTTGGGACTCAAAAGATTGAACTTTTGATTATGTTGACATTTGGGTGGCTGACAAATTGATTATATTGTTTTTCAAGCATCTTAATATTCTCAAATGAAAAATATTAAAACTCTAAAGTTGTAGATATAATTAAGAACTACATTTTTTTTATAAAAATATCTTCATCCGAAGTTGTATGTAAGAGTTATGATTTTTCAAAACTGAAGTCTTATCACTCGACAAAATAATATTGAGGCGTGACAAGACACAATTTTCAAAAAATTATAACTTTTCAATAACATGTCGGATGAAGGTAATTTGTATATTGTTGATATAAAAAATAACTACAACTTTGTAGTTTTAATATTTTTTGTTTGAGTACATTAAGATGCTCGAAAAACTAATATAAATTTTAGAGCCATAATAATTGTGTTATAGCGCTTGCTATATTAGAAACATAATATATCTTTTGTATGGTGTCAAATGAAAAAAAATGTACAAAAGTTGTATCTCTCAATGAGATCTACAACTTTGTAGTTTTGAGCTTTTTCATTTGAGGATGTTAGGATGCTTAATAAATTAATATAAATTTTAGCGTCTCTTAAAAATAGAAAATCATTTTTGAAACCAACCGATGGTCAAATTTATCCGGTTTTGACAGTTAGAGGATGTCTTTTATCCGGTTTGACAGTTGAAGGTTGAAAATTGAACTTCCATACGAGTTGAAGGTTGAAAAAAGTATACTTTACCCCTAATTTTCCTTGAGCAAGCAATGAGCAATAGAATTCGGAAATGATATATAAGCCAATATTACACGACTTGTCGACTTGCATTTTTTGGTCACGGTAGTTTTAGTACCATATTATGGCTCAATTATATTTCTGAACTTTTAACCACCCAAACAGCTGTATTTGGAGCTACTCAATAACAATTTTTCGAACTTCAAAGATTCAATATCTACACCCCAAGCTTGGTCTTTCGCAACTGCAGCCTCATGGAGTTCCTTGCACTTGAACCGGGTGTGTGCCTGCTGTCGCTCAGCTCCTTATTCACTTTCTTCCTTTTCTCGCTCAGCTCCAAAACGGCCATGTCACTTGTCATGGAGTGAACAGTAAATAAAAGCAGTCAAATGAACACATGCATCGCTGCAGTTACCGTCGTGCGCAATTTCACCCACTGCTCATCACACCTTGCTGCAGTAGGCAATAGCACAGGCACAGCCAGCATGGTTTGCTTTTTGCGTCGAATGGCACCTCCAGCTCCAGGAGTAGCACATGCTGATGCGCACATTACTTCCGTGCTACGACGGTCAGCAACTCCCTGCTCCTGCCAATCGGTTTTCTTTTCTCTCTTTTTTCCCCCCTTCATGAGGAATTCCTCTCTTCTTTTTGAGTGGATGATGAGGAAGGAATTCTCTGATTGCCAAGATCAATCAGAGCGTCAAAGAAAACAAACGCATCGTCGGGCCGGCGAGCCCAAAGCAACGAATGGCCCAATGAGCTTACAGTACGCAGAACAGAACTGCCTCCTTGCAGCGAAACGCTTGCTGTACGCAGGCTGTTACGGTTACGAGGAGAACACACCTTCCGTGCCGTTCTCTATCTGACCTAATATTGTTACAATTAGTTTCAAAATAATAATAATAATATTGCTACAATTCAAAATGAATGTACATGTACACACGTACTGTATTACAGCAGTAGTATTCTGAACCTACAAAGCGACAGTAGCTGCTACAGGGAACAGAAAAGGCAGAATACCAAAAGATGAAAGAGAAAAAAGGGGGACAAAAGACGCCTACTATTGAGTAGGGCATTTTAATACTGAAAGGAATTTCAGAGGAAACTAGAAGTTTGAGGCCCAAAGCGATCAATCCAACTTTTACTTTGGTAGTTTGGTTGAACAGGCCAACGCAACACTATATGGAATTCGGAAGTGATGATAAGATGGTCATATATAGTAGTCTTCTTTTTATCCCAAACAGGCTTTTTTTTACTCAAGCGATCGACCAAACTCTTGCTTTGGTTGAGCGAGCAATGGCCAATGCAACAGTATAAAAAAATTCGGAAGTGATGATTAAATGGAAATAATATATCCATAACTTACTCTACCAAAAAAAATGGTAATACTATATCCATAACTTTACTCTAACAAAAAAAAAATTGAAACCTAGCGGTACTAGTGCTTTTACATTTTGACATTTTGAAAAAAATAGTATGACATATTTTAGGGAACTATTACTATGGCTATTTGCCTATTTGGACAACCCTGTGCCTTTTTTCCTAAAAAAACGCAGCTACAGTATGTAATTACTGGCTGGGCCCATTGCATCACTATTGTCATTAGATTAGCCTAGTTTTTTTATTAAAAAGTCAAATACTATGTCACTATGAAAAATAATCCAAACTAACCCTAAAATCTTCATTTAAATTACCCACCCTACACCACTATGATAAATAATCTAAAGTATCACATAAACAATTTGAACTAAACTACCTACTTCTGCCATGACTAGAATTACTACAAACTAACACTTTAAATTTGCATCTAAATTATTTATATAGGCCATCAAAGGAAATACCTAGGGTAAACCCTAACTTTGGATATTAAACTACCGACATGTCAATTAATCTCTTAAATATGTTGTTGTTATTACAAATAACATAAATAAAACCAAATATAATCCTAAATTATCTTTCAATCCCTTATAAAATTTGTCAAAGTATTTGGTACATGCTTATGGAAAAACTACCTTTAGCCATATATTAGGCTCGACTAAATACTTGAAGCTCGTTAATCGCTCAGCTCGTGGGCTGGCTCCGCTCAGCTCGGCTCGGCTCGTTATGATAAGGATCAAGTAGAGCCAAGATTTTAGCTCGTTAGCTATAACGAGCTAACTCGAGCCAACACATAAGCAGCTAGTGCGCCAAACAACTCACGCTTCAGTATAATTTATAATTTATATTAGTTTTTGTATCAGTTCATGTCTGGTAGCTTACAATTGGTTGATGACTGATCTAGACCCTATAAACGTAGAATTAATATGACTTTATTATATTGTTCTTAATGGATGTAGGATACTTATGGTATAGAGTATTTACCATAAATGCATGGTGTAATACTATAATATATTATTATACTTATATACTCTCTTTATTTTAAATTATAAGTCATTTTATGAATTTTAAAGAGTCAAAGTCATCTCAAGTTAGAAAAGTTCTAAACAGGTAATAATGATCAAGGGAAGGCATGAACAATCGGCGGGTAGTAAACAGAGCAAAAGAACATGAACTATATGTCTAGTACAACCTAGATGACCTGGAGCACAGTGATAGCAGATCTGTTCAACTGATCGTTTTTGTGGCTGATAAGTCGACTGATCGTTTTTTTAGCTGATAAGCCGACTGATATTGTTTTTAGCTGTTTTGTTGTGAGATAAAAATACTATATCATTAGATGTTTAAAATGGAATTTTGATTTCTGAAGAAATGAGTCGACGATAAAACTCTCCTCATTGTCTTTTCTCTTCTCCTACTATAATGATCTACTTTACTGATTATACTGTCATAGCGCAAATGAATTTCCTGAATACCAAACCCACAAATGCTAGCATTAAGGTTAACAATCACAAGCAAAATCTCCACAAAAAAAAACAGTCATTATTATTACTGTACTAGTGGTGCAGGTGCATCATGCCTGAGGTCCCTTGCATTTGCCATGGCAGCTGCCACGGTAGCATCCTCAGACATCAGTAGACGTCAGCAGCCTCCTAGAGCTAGAGCTCCTCGGTGTCAGCGTGGTGGACTTGGCAGCAGCGCCTGCTCTGTCGATGCGGACCATGAGGGCGGGCGCGTCGCCGGAGCCGGACGCGTCGTCCAGGATCTCCGGTGGCATCGCGAGGAACATGCCCTGGTCGGCGGCCGAGAACGCACCGGCGGCACCGGACATGCAGCTGCTGCGCACCATGGACATCATCATCGCCACGCTTTCCTTGCAGCTGGCGGCCTCCGCCCAGAGCTTGCACCTGAACTGGGGCGCCCCGTCCGCCGCGTCGCCGTTGGCCCTGACGCACGCCAGCGACACCGCAGCGGCGGCGCCGAGCGTGCACGCGGACACCAGGAACACAACGCGCCGGTCGTCCTCCTCGCCCACGCCCACCAGGACGTGCCAGCCCCGCGGCGGCGGCAGGGTGACCCTGAGCGGCTTCCCGTAGCTCACCTCCGTGACGGGCCAGGAGTGCGCGCCGGCGAAGTGCTCGGCTAGCCTCGCCGGCGAGCTGAAGAAGCCGCAGCCCGGGTCCGGGCACGAGCAGGGCGCCCAGTTGCACGCGCGCTGGTGGTCCGCCGCCTCGAAGTAGACCACGGAGCTCTTGCACCCGAACTCCTCGTACGCGCAGGGCTGCTTGGCATCGCGCACGAACGCGTCCACCTCCACGCACGGGGAGTAGATGGCGGCGCCCCGGCACACCTGCTCGTGGCTGTTGCAGCAGCTGCCGCAGATCACGTGCCCGTACTCGCACTGCAAGCAAGCACAAGAACACGAACTTGGTGACGTGTCGATGAACGATGATGATGAGAACAGAGCAGGCCATAGGCAGGTACCTTGAACGTTGGAGGTTTGAGGGGGAGGAGGCAAGATCGGCAGTGGAACAAGGTGAGCCCAAACCTCAAACTGATCTGCGCCTCCTCCATGGCTCCCGCGCCGCTGCCCTGGCTAACTTCTCCTTCCTCCTGCTCTTCTTCCTCCTCTGCTGTGTCGTCTACCTCTTGCTGCTCCCGCTTGATCACGCCGCCGTTGGGCATGGACTGCGCCCTCGCCTTCTTGCCGCTGTGGCTGTGCTCGCCATTCTCCAGCTGCGAGGCCCTCTTGCTCGGTTCTGCCATCTCACTCAAGTGTGGTGCCACTGCCAGCAGCAACGTACCGAATCATCTTTTATTCGGTTTCGGGGAACGGATCAGAAGGTGAGCTCGGTGTGGTGACCACAAGCAGCACAAGAACAGAAGCCCCTAGCTTCTGGCCCCAACCGGCAATGTGATTGAAGGTAAATACTGTAGACTCTAGTATGTACTGTACTATCTACTAGATAACATGTGCCTCTCAAACATATCTTTGGATTTATGTTTGCTATACGTTAGTCTCGTTACCGTTGCGATGCAATAGCTCTAATCATAGCCATTGATTTTTGAAATTCATGACACAATTAAATAACTAATGGAAAGAAAACAAACTAGAAAAAGAAAAATATATCACATGGATTAACGTGCAATGGCATCCCTGCAGTTATATGCACAGCACATGCACATGTGAAGAATAAAAAGCAAATTAATCCTAGTTGTTGTCCTAGCCGTGACGGCAAACTTATTTAGCCTGCGGTAATCCCTTGCTTGATCAGGGGTGAATTACTAAATTCATGCTATTGACTCGATAAAACCAAAAATATGTCACTATAAGATTTTTCACCATATTCTAGCTGTCATGCACCCATGCATGATGCCTGTTGGCTGGGAGGTTGGTTTACGGTTAGGTAGGCAACGCCTACAGTGGCCCTTTTGGCTCGAACCAGTAGTAATCGCTTGTATGAGTGTGGTGCTTAGACTTTCGTTACTCTATGCATTCTGTATTTTTGGATTGGTGGTAGATCAGGAGGGTGACAACCTCATTGAGTTCTCTATGACTGACATGTTGACGCCTCCGTTTACAAAGGATGCGAGGCAAAAGGGCCTCTAGATGGGGTCCCCGTGGGGACGCGGGTGCCCTCGACATCGGCAGAGGAGAGAGGCGGGGAGACGTCGCCGTTAGGGCACTGATTGGAACACACAAAAATTGTTCGTGGTTTCCTATAAAATTGAACTGATTTCTGTGAAATTTCTACGTCATTCTAATTTGTGCGTCATTTCTGCTGCAAAGAAGGCACGACGGAGGAGCCCTTACGACCACTCGCAAGAGACAAAGAAGGCACGGCGTCTTCACGTCTACGTGGATTGAACTGGTTTCTTTGTTTCTGTATCAGACGGACGTGCGCCGTGCCCGTGCGTGACCACGCGACGGGTCACGGGATGGTGTGGTGTGGGCTGTGGCTGTGGGTGCTCGCTCGATTGCGAGGGCCCGCCGCGGCCTCCTTTGTCTCGCTCCGCCTCCAAGGGCCTTGGCACATGACAGATGAGCACTTACTCGAAGTGCAGAGCGGCTTTGCTCTGGGAACGTGCATAGCACACACAGGTCTGCAGCAAGTGTAGCAAGCTAGGTATAGGCTTAAACAGTATCCCAAGCACTTTTTTTACGATCAACAGTGTTATGCATAGGCTTGGCTTGAACAGAATCCCAAGCTCCAGTAGGCAGTAGTAGCCAAGTACTACCACGTACTAGTAGGTAGCCAGTAGGAGTAGACCATTGGACACATGCATTCCCGGCCGATCCCAAAAAAGCTGGTTAAAAAAAAACTCAAGAACACAAAATCAACATTTTTCCTTCAAAATTCCTAAATTTATAAAATTCTCTGTCACATCAAATTTTTGAACGCATGCCATGTAGGAAACATTAAGAGCCTCTTTGGTATAGATTCAACCGGCTCCAACTAACACACTACTGTAGTCTGTAGATGAACTGTTTGCTGAAGCTATTTCTCTCTCCACCACTCACAGACCACTTGGAGCCGGAAATTTTAGCTTCACTAGACCCGGATCCTCTGACACACAACAGTGTCCACACGGTGCGGGAGCCGGAGCTAATGAGAGCTCGCTAAACGGTCCATAGATAAAAGAAAATAATCAATTACACAGTTTATCTGTAATTTGCGATATGAATCTTTTGAGGCTAGTTAATCATGATTGGACAATAATTATCAAATACAAACGAAACACTACAGTTCAAAATTTAGATTCAATTTTTTTTATGTAAAGTACGGTAGCATTTTATTTGTATTTGATAATTATTGTCCAATCATAGGGTAACTAGGTTCGAAAGATTTATCTCCATAATTACGGATAAATTGTACAATTAATTATATTTTTTTGTCTATATTTAATGTTTGATGCATGCGTTCAAAGATTCAATGTGACGTAGTACAATCTGGTAAATTTTTGAAAT
The DNA here is from genome assembly GCA_022036555.1 of Microstegium vimineum. NCBI lineage: Eukaryota > Viridiplantae > Streptophyta > Magnoliopsida > Poales > Poaceae > Microstegium > Microstegium vimineum. Next base: position 12,837,515 of record CM039134.1, read on the forward strand.
TTGAAAGGGATTAAACACCCCATCGTAATTTAGAAAAGGTGTACTGTACTGCACTTGTGGCCGCCTCTAATACGTACAGTACGTGACTACCTCACGTACGCAACGCCGCTAGTTGTCGTTGGCATCTGCAGCTGAGCAGCGCAAAGCAACCTTTGTCAATCCGACCATGAGGTCGGGCATCTCTCCTCCGTCTCCGGGCTCGTCACGCAGCAGCCCCGGCGGCACGGCCAAGAACATGCCCTGCTCCGCCGCCGCCACGTACCCACCAGACAGGTCGCTGCTCCCGCCAGCCACCGCCGCCGCGCGCGTCCTCCTCATCTAGAGCGTGCACCTGAACTGGGGCGCCCCCGCCACCTCGGCCGAGCGCGGACGTGGACACGAGGAAGTGCAGGCCGGCCGGGCCCCGCGGCGGGGGGCGGCAGCGGGATCCGGTGCGGCTTCGCGTAGCTCACGCCGGTGACGGGCCACGAGTGGCGGCCCGCGAAGTGTGCCAGCAGCCCAGCAACCTCCCCGGCGAGGTGGACGCGTCGCAGGCGGAGTCCGGGTAGCGGCAGTGCGCCCAGTGGCAGGCACGCACGCTCGTGGTCGGCGGCCTGGTAGTAGACGGGGAAGCTCTCGCAGCCGAACTCCGCGGGCGAATGTTTTCATGCCCGCGTTGGCGCACGGCAGCCTCTGGCGCTGCGCACGTAGGCGTCCACGTCGGGGCTGGCCACTCCTGGCCGTGGATGCCGCGGCAGGCGCCGCACACCAAGTGCGCCCGGCCTCGCACCGCGAACAGACAGAAACCATGGCGACAAGATCGCAAACGCGGCAAATCATCCGTTTTGGAGGTAGTAGTAGCATATAGTATAGCAAAAGATCGAGCGTCTCACCTTGAACGTTGGAGGTCTGAGGGGGCGGAGGCAATCCTCCATGGCCATGGCTTCCTCCTCCACCGCCACAGCTCCCGTGGTGCCTCTGACGACGGGGCATACCTCTCCTTCCTCACGCTCTTCTGGTTCTTTTGCTTGACCACGCAGACGCGGCTGGGTGATGGAGGAGCCTGGTCCCTTGACTTCTTGGCGATCAGAGCCTGCTGCAGTGCCCATTGTGCAGCAGCGACCTCCTCTTGTGCTGCTCTGCCATCTCCTCGTTTTGTGGCAAGTGCCGTGCCGTGCCGTGACCCGTGAGTCAGACGTGCTGAGAGAGAAACGAAAGAAGAGCGGGTGACGAGGGACTGGGGTTTTAGATTCAAAAAAATAATTTTGAATTTAGACACTGATTAACTAGACTCAAAATATTCATCTCACAAATTATAGACAAAGTGTGTAATTAATTTTATTTTGTACCTATATTTAATGGTTCATGTATGAATTCAAATATTCGATGTGACGGATAATCTGATTTTTACCCATGTTTAGTTCGCTTTAAAATTCTAAAACTTTACATGATTCTCTGTCACATCAAATGTTTGGACTTATACATAGAGTATTAAATAGAGGTAAAAAAGATAATTAATTGCATAGTTTATCTATAATTTATGAGCTGAACCTTTTGAACCTAGTTTTACTATGATTGGACAATAATTACCAAATACAAACGAAACGATATAGTTCAAAATTTTGTAAAGTTTTTTTATCTAAAGTTTTACAATTTTTGAAGGGGAGATGCACTTGGCAAATAAATAGAAGCCCCTTCATCCGAAAGAAAAAGCACTGATATATAGGACGTGAAGAGACGGATGAGACCGAGTTTTTTTCGATCAGGTAGCACTTGAGACTTGACCTTGACTTGTAGGATTACTAATTTTATAAAAAAAATACATTTCATATTTATATTTTAAATAAATTTATTAAAAAAACTAAATTAAAAAATCCATTTAATGATATTAATTATGCATCATAAATATTGATATTTTTATATAAAATTAATTAAAGTTAAATCTCAGAAACTGAGACAGACAAATATTTAGAGGGCACGAGGGCACAGTTTCATGTGGCCGTGGCTCGTCTTAAAGAGCAAGAGTTGTTTTTTGAAAAACAGGTTTAAGAGCAAGAGAAAAAGAGTTGTTTATATTTTTTTTACTGAAAAACAAGTTTTTTAGATAAACTTTATTAATTTTTTTTAAGAAGTTAGAGCAGAAGCCAGAATGTTTTTTTTTCAAACAAACCCTGAGTGAGGAAGTGACCACACAAATTTACTATCATCATTTTGTTTAAGGTTTTTAGGCCCTTTCTAATTCTGAGGTGTTTGATTCTGACACTAAAGTTCAGTTCCCGTCATATCAAATGTTCGGATGTTAAAATTAGAGAAACTAAATATGAGCTAGTTATATAAATTTACTTGTAGAAACCATGGCTAATTGACCAGACAATCTATTAAATCTAATTAATACAACATCAACAAATATTTACTATAACATCACATTATTAAACCATGTATTAATTATGTTTAATAGATTCGTCTCACAAATTAGTCTGAAGACGAGTATTGTAAAGTTTTGAAATTTTAAAGGCATGTAAACAAGGGTAAAGTATTGAAAGAGCTCTTCAGTGTTCCTTGGACGTGACATAGGTAGGGTTATTGCAGTTTGCAAGTTTCCTCATCTTTCTACTTGTACTGTAACTTGTGAAGTTTGACTTCTCGTAGCCAGTCGAGAAGCAATTGGTGGTTACTAGTACACTTCTCGTAACCATCATTTGGATATTGATATCAGATCAGATGAATCATGCAGGGATCCGGGCCAAAGAACCCTAGACCATTACTCAGATGAGACGAGTTATCAGCAATTTCTTCCTGTGATGAATCTGCAGCTTGGCACATTGCATAGATTCGAAAATGGTTATAGAATGAATAGGCCATGTGGTGTGGCTGCAAGCCATCTGCTAAGTAGCACCTCATTTGCTATGGTAAGCACGACCGAGTTACTGACAAACTACAGCAGCCATTGCTATACCATTGTGTCATTCTACACATTGCAATTCACAGAACAACCAATGGAAATTTCAGCATTTCTAACCAAGAGAAACTACATGTAATCCTCTGATTTAGTACTGACATTGCAATTCACAGAACAACCGATAAAAAATTCAGCATTCATAACCAAGAGAAACTACATGTAATCCTCTGATTTAGTACTGATACACAAACTAAAATAGCCAGAGGCCCAAAGCTGACAGCCACCAAAAGAGTCCAAAGTCATACTGGAAATTTCAGTATCTCACGAGTAGGTCTTCGATCTTCCATTTGATCCTTCATTAGACAAACCAGTCGCCGCATTCAGTTTTTCGACATGTCAATCCTGATGCTGAGGAGCATCTCCATGGAGTTCCCGTGCAGCATGCTGCGCCGCACAGACAAGGGCGCCGCAGCCGTGGCGGCGTCGCCAGGGCCAGGCACCGAGCTGCAGCTGCTGCTCGGCACGTCCGCCTCCGCCATGGCGATCTCGACCCGGCCGGACTCCGCGCCCGGGTTCCCGGTCGCCCACAGCTTGCAGAAGTAGGCCGGCCCCGCCGCGGCGCTCGCCCTCATGCACGCCACCGTCACGCCCAAGCGCGCGCCGTGTTCGCCCACGGCCACGATGAAGACCCGGCCGTCGTCCTCTGCCTCGAGCAGGCGCCGACGCGGCCACGGCTCCGCCAGACGGACGTTGTGCGCGTGTCCGTAGGTGATCTTGTCCACGGGCCAGGCGTGAGTGTCCCTGAGGTGGTCGCGGAGCATCGGCGGCGAGCCCACGAACGCGCAGCCGACCTCCGAGCAGTGGCACGGCGCGCAGGGGCAGTCGCGCTGGTGGTCGCTGGCCTCGTGGTAGGTGACGTACGTCCGGCAGCCGTAGACGTCGTAGGAGCAGAGGACCTTGGCACAGCCGACGATGTCTTCCAGCGGGGTGATTCGGCTGTAGGCGCCATCCCGGTGGCACGAGTAGCACTTGTTCTTTGGGAGGAGGGCGTGGCAGGTGTCGCAGGCCAAGTGCCCGGCCTCGCACTGCGCAAGAAACTCCCCGATCAGGCGATTAGAGTGCAGGAGCAAGTGATGGATCTTGCCGATACTAATGGTGATTGGTGAAGCGTACGTACCTGGAACTGGAAGATTGGAGGCTTCAAGGGCATGGTGCAGCGGGGGCAGTCAAGCTTGGCCTTGTCGATCCTCACTTCAATATCCACTACCGGGGCGGCGACTAGCACGGCCTCCATTGTGCCGGCTCCGGCGGTCGCCTGCCCTTCCTCCGCTTCTTGCTTCACTCGGTAACTCCACCCTCGGCCTCTTCGTTTTCTGTTGCTGGACTCTCTCCATTTGGTTGCAGACTAGTGCAGAGGGCAACCACTTTAATAAAGAAGTCGCAGCAAAAACTGGAAAAAGACGCAGTGGGGGAGTAGTTTTCTTTATTGGTCAAATTTGATATTGAGATGGTTTGACTCTTCAAAATTATTGAAATATTTTATAATTTGAAATGAAGGAAGTACTTCCTCCGTCTACGAAAGAATGTATTTCTGGGTTTGTCCTAAGTCAATTTTTTTGAATTTTAACCAAATTTCTAAAATAAAATATTGAAAGTTATAATATCAAACTAGTATCATTAGATTTATTTAAGAACATATTTTTACATGGTGTTCATTTTAAGTCATAGATGTTACATTTTTCTATAAAATTTATCAAAGTTTAAAAAGTTGACTGATACGAATTCTAGGATTTGATTCTTTCGTGGACGGATGTAGTAATTAGGTTTAAAAATTACATCCCACAAATTATAGACTAGAGAATGACAGACATAAAAAGATCGATTTTTTTACAAAAGAGTGAGGAAAAGGGGATATTACATATCCAGACAAATGTAGAAGACCTTCGTTGACAGTCTCAGGGCACTCACAATGCAAGACTCTATCATAGAGTCCATGACTATTTATTAACTTTTATTTATAGCATTTTGCTGATGTGGCAATATATTAATTGAAGCGAGATGATAAAAAAATAAGACTCCAAGTCTTATTTAGACTCTAAGTCCACAATATTCGAAGTAATTAATAGGTTTAGACTCTATGATAAAGTCTGCATTGTGAGTGCCTTCACTAGGCCTGGTGGTTTCGATTCCCGGTAAAAAGTCACGGGGAAGAGAATAATCGGTTCAGTTTTGCATCTTCTTTCTTCTCTCTGTCCTTCTCACAAACCTGTTCCTATTTTAGACTTCTCTTCTTCCTTCTTATAAAAATAATATATTTTATTATAGAAATACCAAACAAAAATCTAAGGATCACAATAAAATAACATGTTGCAAACATGTATTAGGAAAATTAGTGGGTAAAACGCAAAACTAACTCGATAGCTATCAGGTACAATATACAAACAAGATGGGTATTCTATACAAGAGCAATGACACAAAATTGGACGCCCCAAATACTAAGGGCAATTCCAATATTAGAAATCATGACAAACAAAATGTAAGGGAAGTGATAATGAAGAAATAAAAAATTGAAGTTTTAAGAGTTTTAGGGTTCGTGCCCGTCTTTCAACTAAGCCAAAAGACATTATAGGTCTATTACAACCAATTGGATGATAGCTCATCCGATCCAGAAGCTCAACAGAAGAACCATTTCAACCCTCAAAAAGTGAAACTAAACAACGTTACATCAATTCCATGTTGTTAACAACCTTCCACCACAATCCTGAAGATGTTGTCCATTCCTCTCCGGCCACTTCATCTTTCCCTTAATAAAAAAATTTGATCCTCCCATGCTACATAGAACTGAGACATTTGCAGGAGACTTTGCTTGATTGTGCATCCACATGACCCTTCTTGCCGAAGACTAGATCTCATTCAAATGGACTTCAACAACTCTTTCGTTTTTGGTGGGCACAGAATTATCCAATTTTGCAGAATCCCAACAATCATGTATAGCAAAATCTCCATGCTTTTCCAGTCAGTTTTCTGAAAACAAATTTCATTCCGGAGTTTCCAAATAGTCCATAAAACTGCAGGAGTAATAATATTCATAGTGCCATATTTTTTTTATCTCTAAGCCAAATTTTCTCTATATCTTTTTTTAGATACTGGATAATTTATATCCGGCTTCATCTACCTCAGGTAGAATTAGGCCAATCATTACAAAGTTCGGTCAAGCGACCAGCACACAAACCATAGGTATCACAAGCTTGCAAGTAGACCCCAGGAAAACAAAGCGGAAAGTAAAGTTTTGACTAATGAGGACCAATAAACCTAGTTGATAACCATCCATTGGAATTAAAGAAGTGCAATGCTCATGTCTCCAAATGCTGCCCAATAAGAATCAGCTGATCCCGTAGATCATTACGCCGCTACAAAGCCTTGCCCATTGTCGTAGCCAATGGGTTCCCCTGAATAGCACCTGCAAAAAAGTTTTTGGTATGTATTTGTCAAAAACTACTTCGTTTCTTGTTAACCAAATTGTCCAACATAGAGCTAACGCTGCCATTAATAACAATGAATTATGTATGTTACCACTTGCCTTAAACCAATTAATAAATAAATCATGAATACTAAGGGGAGGTGATAACCCAAACATTAAGTGTACAACACGCCACAAGAACTTAGCATAATAATATTAGGAAAAAAAGGTGTTGAATAGTTTCTGAATGATGCAGAAGCAACTTTTCGTATCACCATTCCAGTTTCGTCATGCAAGATTGTCCTTGGTTAAGATCACACCTCTTTTTAGATACCACAAGAATATTTTTATTCTTGAAGGAATTTTGATCTGTCATAAATCCTGTAACACTCTGACCCCATTGTTAATTAGTGCAGCATACATAGATTTAACAGAAAATGTACCAGATGAGTGTAATGCCCAAACAAACATGTCCCTTTCCTCCTGTAAGTTCACATCTTGTAACGAGGCAACAATCCTATGCCAATCCCTCAGATTTCTACCCCCTAAATTCCGACGAAAGGAAATGTTTAGCGAGATTGATGCAAGTACAGTTGCCACGGATTCCTGCTTTCTTCTCACAATGTTGAACAACGAGGGAAATTTATCTTTTAATGGTTGGTTTCCCAACCAAGTGTCCATCCAAAAACGATTTTGTGACCCGTCTTTTACTTTGAATGAACCAAAAGTCATGAAATTATCTTTTACAAAAGAGAGAGTCAGTGGGCCTTTTGGTACATTTCCCTAGAGTTTATCTTTTATATATTTATTTCTCAATAATTCTTGCCACATGTCATCCTCATTTAACAACTTGAATTAACAACTTTAAGAGCCATTTACTCATCAGACATTTGTTTTGTAACTCCAAATTCTGTATGCCTAAACCACCCTGTAATTTTCGTTGACACATAATTTCCCATTTAGCTAGTCTATATTTTCGCTTGTGATGGTCGCTTTGCCAATAGAATCTTGATCTAAAACAGTCAATCTTTTCTAATACTCCTTTTGAGAGTTCAAAGAAAGACATCATAAACATTGGTAAGCTCGAGAGCACCGAGTTTATTAAGACCAAGCGACCTCCTAAAGAAAGCATCTTACCTTTCCATCCGCTAAGCTTGTGTTCAATTTTGTTCTCTTTTGACAGCCGATCTTTATTACTTAGTTTCCTAGTGTGCATAGGTAAACCAAGATATCGAAAGGGAAACTTACCCACTCCACACCCAAACAACCGTGAATAGAAAACCCCCTGCTCTTTTGCTTTACCAAAACAAAATATTTCCCTTTTATGAAAATTAATTTTGAGCCCCGAAAGTTGCTCAAACGTGCTTAGTATTAGTTTCATGTTTACCGCCTTCTCAACATCATGGGTCATAAAGATCACTGTATCATCCGCATATTGTAGAATAGACAAACCATCTTGGACAAGATGAGGAATGACCCCTTTTATCTGGCCGGCTTCCTTAGCCCTAGCAATTAGTATAGCCAACATGTCTGCCACTATATTAAATAGTATTGGAGACAGTGGGTCACCTTGCCTTAGGCCTTTTTTGTCTGGAAATAGGAACCAAGTTGGTCATTCACTTTAATATTTACATTTCCTCCCTCTGTAAACTGTTGCACCCAAGAACACCACTTCTGAGAAAATCCTTTCATCGCTAAGGTTTGTTGTAAAAAGTGTCATTTTACTTTATCATAAGCCTTTTTCAAAATCTATTTTAAAGATTATTCCATCTTGCTTTTTTGAGTGAAGTTCATGAATCGTTTCATGGAGAATTATTGCGCCCTCCATGATATTTCTTCCTGGGAGGAAGGAAATTTGTGTTGGGCTAATGATCTTTTGGGCAACAGTGGATAGTCTATTAGTCGCAACTTTGGTAAAGATCTTAAAAGAAACATTCAACAAACAGATCAGTCTATATTGTTGAATGACTTTTGCATCTTTTTTCTTTGGTAATAGAATTATAGTACCAAGGTTGAGACTATTCAAAGGCAGATTTCCCGCATGAAATTCCATAAAGAGAGCCATCAGATCACCTTTTATTAAATCCCAGAAGACCTGATGTGGAAAGCCATCCGGTCCTGGTGCCTTGTTGTGTTCCATCTGGAACACCGCTGCTCTGACCTCAGGCTCAGAAAACACACCAGTTAGAAACTCATTTTCAATACTAGAGACTTGAGGTATGTCTTGGACTTGGTGCTCCTCCAAAACTATAAAAGAGCTATTCGGGGGACCAAACAAGTTTTTATAATAGTTGATAATATGTTGTTTTAGTTGAGCATCACCTTCTATTATATTGTTGCCATCCTCCAATTGAAAAATACGAGTTTTTCGATGTCTACCATTAGCCAACAAATGATAATATTTAGTATTAGCATCACCCTCTAGTAGATGTTTTACCTTTGCCCTTTGGTACCATTTAATTTCCTCTTCACGCAATAGTTCAACCAATCTCTCATTTAACACATGTTTAAGATTTAGTTCCGTCTGATTAAGCAAAGAGATTTCTGCCTTCTTGTCTAGCACATCGAGTTTGTCTAACAGTTCTTTTTTTCCTTCTTATAAGCCCCGCTCACATTTTTTGCCCAACCTCTGAGGTACTGGCGAAGTCTCCTAATCTTCGCCTGCCACCTCTCTAAAGGGGAACCCTCCACAATCACACTAAGCCAAACATCTTGCACCATATCACAAAAACCATCCCTAAGCAACCAACACAATTCAAATTTGAATTGGGGTTGGTAAGCCGTAGATGGAATATTTGTGCTTAAAAACAGTGGAGTGTGGTCAGAAATGTCTCTGCTCAAAGGAACCACGGTTGATAGCGGATACTTAGACTCAAAATCCGTACAAACTAGAATCCTATCTAGCTTCTCAAACGTCTGATTTTGTACGCGATTGGCCCAAGTAATTTTTTCTTCCCGACAGCTCTAATTCTCTAAGATTTAGTATGTCAATGACTGCATTAAAAAGAAAAGGTCATCTATCACTATAGTTGTCATTGTTTTTCTCATCTGGACTACGAATAATGTTAAAATCACCACCTATAATAATAATAGGTATGGTGTCTTTTGAACATACTCGAACCAACTCAGATAAAAATGTGATTTTAGATCTAATTGAGCAGGGCCACAAACTAAGATTAAATTAAATTTAAAATCAACCTCCTTATGCCTCAACTTGAACCGAATAAAAAGTCTCCTTCTTCTATCTCACCAATGTCAAAAATTAAAAGGTTTATACCTAGCATCATACCACACCGACCCCTTGGAGTCATGCAATGTCAAAGAAAGTCTCTACCAGCCGCAGATATTATTCAAAGTTGATTGCGGAAAGTTTGCTCTCCCGGTCTCTGATAAGGCAATGAAATCTAGGTTCTTTTTTTTTTGTCAAGTCAGATAGATATTTATACTTTTTATAGTCAGCAAAACCGTTGCAATTTCAGAAAATTCCTTTCATTTGGATCGACTTTTAGTTTTTTTTATTAATTTTGGACCTAGATTTTTTGTAATGTGATAAAGGGGTCTGTAGATACAAAGGATCACAACCCCCATCACCTAGCTCTTCAGTAATCTCCGCACAAATGAGGTTTAAAGCCTCTAAATCCATATTTTCCTCTAAAGAGCAAACATATGAGACATCATCCACTAGTTTCTTGCTAGATACTTCTAAATTAAAAGACTCAGATAGTCTATATGACTCCACATCTTTTAAAGATTTTAAAGAACAGGAAACCTCATGCTCGTTAACCCGAGTGAAATTCCTAGTGCACTAGTAGAAGCTAGCAAAATAGAATCATTAAGAACATCAAAAGATAGTGGTTGTGATTCTTTACCTTTGAACGAAGAGGATTCCAAATTTTTGCGTGCTTTTAACTTCGTTGCCTTTTCCAACGATTCTTGCTCTGAAGTAGACGCGTTTCTCTTGCTAGCTCTCACCGGTGACACTGTCCCACCACTCATCGCCTTATTTTTTTTAGGAGGCCAGAGTCACTTTTGGACTGCAACAAACTAGCCTTCCATTGTGCAATACCATCAGGAGTCATCCCAGACTGAGATAGTAACACAACTGGCTTATTTGCATCTTTCTTTTCCATGGCGACATGTCCTGAAAGATTCTGCTGGAGTACTGCACCAGTACCAGACTACCAGCCACCACACTATGCTGAGTATCATCAACCCGCGGTAGGACTGGCTGTTCAGTAAGCGTACCAGCGGACACCTTGTTCTTGTGCTGTGCAATTGAGTCATTCTTGTGCTGTGCAATTGAGTCATTGGGCTGGCTGTCAGACGTTTGACCAACTGGTGGATCTTCTATTTTGTTAGCATCATGATCCATGTTTTCCGGTTCCTTCTCCTCCGGACTTTGTCTTCGTCCATCGTAGAGTCCATGTCAATGACTTGGGGATCACTATCGGACATATCCTTCTCAACTCTAAATTGTAGCTCGTATACAAAATCCCCAATGACTACATCCACAAAGTTTGGGATCTAGAGAGTTATCTCTTACTTTCACCTCACCAATTCATACACCAACACTTCTGTGGTACAATGCAATAAAAAAAGACACTACTTTGGTACAATGAAATAAAAAAAATACATGTTGCACAGATTCAGACTTAGAGCTAAAAATATATCTGATATCCTCCAACTCTCTTCTTTTTGTCTGACCATCTCTAGTTAGAACTTTGTTTATTAGAGATTAATCAAAGGAAGAAGTGCACTCTAGGTGGGATTTTGATCTTCCATAAAGCCGACAAATGAACAGTTTTAATACATCTAAAGTTGGCAACGTTGTCAAGAGATTGTGAAGAGTACACTCCACTAGAAGAAAACTACCAGATTAGATAATCTTCTTCCTCAGTCAGCTGTGAATGATAGAAACTAACTCAACTATTTCAAGACAAGTATTAAACACCTCCTCATTTACTGTTCTCCTAAAAGTGCATTCCAAACTTTTTCCATCCCAAAGCTCTGCCATAGAGTCATAAAATATTCACACATTGACACTAACTCCCAATTTGCTAGCTAGATGATACTTATGGCCATTTTAAGTCATTCCACAAACAACTAGCCATATGGGTGTTTGGCAGTCCGATTGCCCATTCGGGAAATTTGATACAAGAACTAGATATACTAAAATTCTAGCTAAGCACGTTTTAATTAACATGGCTCTAGAAGCTAAGGATAGAAACTCCCCTCCAACCAGGAAATTTTGATGCCATGCATGACTTTGAAGGAAATTGAACTACTTTTGTTTCGCATGTGGTTGTTCAAGGCATGCATTATATCGTGGGGTACCGTCAGGCTAGATTTTCATGGCAAGTGGAGAAGATGAACATGGTGCTACGCGTAAGATGAAATTGCAATCTTCGGATTGAACCGCTCCATTGGTTAAGCTCGTCTAGCGTGGCCAAAAAAATTGGAGATGTGCGTAGATGAGTCTCGTCTTTTCATAGTTTGACGCAAACAATCCCCTCTTCAAAGCTAGCTTTAAATAAACTATAAAGCAGATTTATGAGGCGTGTAAATTAAAGAATCACTCCCATAATCAAAGTAGTCAAGGAACTAGGAACATATGAATGTATGCAATGTACAGTACGTAGTACTCCGTATCAGAACCACGTGAAGGAGATTTTTCTACTTTATGCCAGGTAGCTCGAGAGAGGCATGCAACAGCAAGGCAAAGGTTGTTCAGCCTTCAGCTCTGTCCAATCCTTGATGAAAGTTGAAAGCTGCCTTCAATGGGCCTGCCATGGTGGTGGTAGGAGTACTAGAGAAGCTCACATAGTCTGGCTTTACTGCTTTACGCTGCCTTCCAAACTATTAGGTAGTAGCCCAATATATATGTATGGTACATACTCGTTATACCCAATTTTTAATTAGTGTACATATGAACCCTAAACACTACTCCGATCCTTCCATTTCAAAATCTATATGGTGTATTAGAATTCACAAAAGTCAAACATTGTGAACCTTATCTATACCTACCTATTAATAAAGAGTCAAAATTTTAGACTCTTTTTTTTCGTCCAATAATTTATTTCTGTATCCATCTCCCTTAACTACCGGACAATAAATGACACAATAAAAAGGAAAAGAAAGAAAGGACACATGAACCGGACTCCATATAAAAAAGGAAAAAAGTAAATACCGGACTACATATAAAAAAAGAAGAAAAAGGAAAAGAAGAAATCAATAAAAAAAGAAAAAAGAACCGGACTCCGTATAAAAAATGAAAAAAGTAAATACCGGACTCCATATAGAAAAGGAAGAAAAAGGAAAAGAAAAATATCTATAGAAAAAAAAGAATAGGCCACGTAAGTAAATACCGGACTCCGTATAGAAAATGGAAAAGAAAAAATAATAGAGAAAAGAAAAGAAAAAATAGACACGTATGCTAAAAAAATAAAAACGCAACAAAATAGAAAAGAAAAAAAGAACACGTTATGAATCGTATTCCGTATAGAAAAAGGAAGAAAGTAAATACCGGCTCCTTATAGAAAAAGGAATACCGAACTCCAAATAAAAAAAAAGAAGAAAAGGAAATCTATAGAGAAAAGGAAAAAAAGAACACGTATGCTAAAAAGGAAAAAAAGAAAATCTATAGAGAAAAATAAAAAAGAATAGAACACATATGCTACAGGATACATATATATATTCTAATACGTGTTCTAAATCATACAATTGCTCGGACAACTTTTGTTCTTTTGTGTTCTTATTTTCGTGGTGCGCTTACTTCTTTTAAGCGCCGTTACTTCATACCCTGTGACTTTTTCATCCACACGAACTGTGACATCTACTACTATCTAACGACGGACATGTGATGAAGGACAGGATGACGTCGAAAAGCACCACGATGAAGGCAAGACACCTGGCGCTGGCGGCATGCTTTCAATGGCAGCAACATCATATCGCTGCACTATAATAGCCTTTGCCACAAGGTGATGTGCATCTACGAGTCTAATCAACACCTGGCCACTAAAAGGATGTACGCGCATGTTGCATCAACATAGGCAATCTATATGAAAGACTAGAAGATGGAGCCTCCACTCCGTGGAGGGCATATGCTGGCAAGCGACCATGGGCAACTAATCTCTTACCTTCTCTTTGCTTATTTGTCTTGTCTTGTCTTATCTTTCTTTGTTGATCATGTACACATATGCTGGTGAGTCCGGTATGTTATATAGCCAGAGCCAACACCTATATTGTGTTGCCCAGTGCATCATCGTTGATCTGGGTACGTGGTGATCGCGGTGGTGGTCATGGCCGAAGCAATCAAGTGTGATGAAAGACATTGCATCTTTTGTGCCAACCAAGTGTAACGAGGCGAACGACGCGAGCGAGACTGACGCTATGATATGGCTCCATCTACGTCACCCACCACCGTTCAACACTAAAAGGTAGACAACATGGGGAGCTATCGAGTTGATGTTCCGGCTGCAACAATATATATTAAACCCGTTGCAACGCACGAACATGTTTGCTAGTAACCATTAATTTGCCAAAATATATGTATGTTTAGTATATTTAACATGCCTTTTCAATTTTAATAGCATGTTGGTGAGCAGAATTACATACATATTTATTAAATTTTAAGGGCACTCTTAATGTAGAAACTATTTTAGTTCTAAGGGCCTGTTTGGATGCACCAACTAAACTTTAGCTAGCTAGATTTAGCTGTCTTGCATCCAAACAGGCTAGCTAAAACTCTAGCTAAAGTTTAGTTGGTTTTAGCTACTTCAACATAACTAAACCTAGCTAAAGTTTAGCTGAGCTATTAGCTGGTGCATCCAAACACCTAGCTAAAGTTTAGCTATGAGACTTTTTAGCTAGCTAAAGTTTAACTCTGAAATTTTAGCTAGCTAAATTTTAGTTGGGTGCTTCCAAACAGGGTCTAATATGGATTAACTATATTGCTAAGTGAACAATTCACTGTACTGACAAGCAATTTATTGAAGAGAGAGAAAAGAGGAAAATGAGGAAAACCTTTCTTAAGAAGAAATTCACTATCTTGTGGTTTCCTTCTATTTCTTTCCAAAAAGATTGTTTTTGAGGCCCAGTTTGGGATGTATGTTCACATGGTATTTTAGGATGAGCTACATGATGTTTGGTACAATTGATCTACTTTGATCGTGTTGCATATTAGATTTCTTTTCCGCAGAAACTACTATTAGAAACAAAACATTGGGGATGATAGTTTCCAATTATGAGCTCTTGGAGATACGAAAACTACAGGTGGCTTGTGCATTAAGAGAGCCCTAATACACAATATAAAAGAAAAAAATGGAGGCACCGGTACATCTTACAGAAGATGTCAAGTAAAAAGTAAATTTTTTTTGCTACACCTTCCAAGAAGAAATAGAGGGAGAATATCAAACAGGAGTAACAAAAAGTAAAAGTTTTCTCGCTGAATGTTTAGCAGGGTAGTTCGAGCTTTTGGCCAGGCTTCCATCGGCTCCGGCTGTAGCAGTCTGGCAGAAAAGATGTCATGGAAGAGAAACAGTGGTGGCTACAGTAGTCTCTCACTTTTCCACAGCTAGGTATTATTAGCTCTGGTTTTCCTTTGATGATCAGTTGCAAGTTATTCTGTTCTACTTTTTTTTTTGAAAGAAAAGTTATTCTGCTGTACACTACAAACAAATTGTAGTTCAAAGCTATAATCAGCTCCTAGCGCCCCTTGTTCCTCCTCAGAGGCTCAGATGAAAAGAAAAACGTTTCTCGAATCAATTTTGGTCACAGTTTCCCCCCTGGTCTTGATGCTTGTTACCGTGACTACTGATCCTTTCGGTTTTTTCTCGTCCCTTTTTTCGTTGGTGCTTTCCTGATTTCTGACAGAAGACGTATAATAAAGTAAAAAGTGTTTTTTTTTTCATATGTTCTCCTTTGAGTATTTGACGACCTGCCCATCCCCAATTTCCCATTCCTCAACCACAGCTAGGCTCCCTCTTTAGCAGTGTGACTAGGAACAAGTTGTGCTAACTCCGAAGCTCTGGTCCAGGGGGCAGGGCAGGTGAGGTTCAGCCGAACACATCTCTTGCTTTGATTCTTCTGCCAAGTTCTTCTTGGCCAGGCTCGAGTTCTTCCAAGTTTTCCTTTGATGATCAGTTGCAAGTTATTCTTTGCCAGATTCATTTCAGTTATACAGTTCTGAATTCTCTCGAGCAAAAACCTTTTCCATGGCTTGCTTGCTAATTGAATTCCAGCTTCCTTGTGTTGTACATGCAGTGCGCGTTGGGACACCTGGCGTGCGGCGTCTGCCATCGCAACCCCACCAGCGGCGGGCGGTGCTACGTGTGCGGCGACGGAGGCGGCGGCGGCGGCGGCGGCGGCTACACGCGCTGCAGCGCCATGGAGGAGATCGTGAGGTCGGCGAAGGTGCTGTGCCCGCACGACGCGTACGGGTGCCGCACCTACGTGACGTACTACGACGTGGGCGAGCACCAGCGGTCGTGCCGTCACGCGCCGTGCCTGTGCTCGGAGCCCGGCTGCGGCGGGTTCGCGGGCTCCGCGGCGGCGCTCCGCGACCACATGAGCCGCGCGCACGCGTGGCCCGTGGACGGGGTCAGGTACGGCGCCGACCTGCGTCTCCGTCTCCGCGTGGAGCACGCGGACACGGTGCAGCGCCAGCGCCTGCTGGCCGCGGCCGACGACGACGGCGGGGAGGTCTTCTTCCTGACCGTGCGCGCGGTCTCCGACAGGCCGCCGTTCCTCGCCGTGTCGCTGGTGTGCGCCCGCCCCGGCGCCGCGGCGGCGGAAGGCCCGCGGTTCGCGTGCACGATCCGCGCGGTGCAGCCGGCGGGGGACGGGGAGGGGAGCGCGGAGAGCGTAGTCCTTGAGATGGCGCCCGTGCCGAGCAGCGCCGCGCCCGCCGAGACCTCGATTGAGGAAGCGGCGTCGCTGGTGGTGCTGCGCCGGACACTGCCCCGGGCGGCGCCCGGGGAGCTGCACCTCACGGTCCGCATCGACAGGAGCGTGCGCCCGGGGACCTGGGAGCTTGCGGATGGGATGCTCGATGTGTGACATGACAGTTCATGTGGACTCCAAGCTGTGTCCCTAAAATTATCTCTTACTATAACAGTAGTAATAATAAGCTTGTGTCCGTTTAATTAGAGATCGTTGCTGGGAAAATTGGACTAATGTATGGCGATGAGTTGTTTGATTTAGTAATTCATGATCGGCATTGCAGACTTCTGGATCAGATAATTTCGGAACAGTTGGTGGAGTTGGCCTCGGTAGATCCTAGACATCATTGTCTACAAAATTTCCAGTAAACCAATAAGCAAATGTACACACCCATCCACCTCACCTCACATTTTACTTGCTTTACCAACAGCACAGCAACAATCGAAATAGGTTTGCCGTGGCCGACGTTTCTGATGCTTTACAACTTTACATGGAAGCTAGTAGTATAGTATTCTATACAATGCTGAATTGCTGATTGGTTCACGAAGACAAGTCATAACAAGAAGGAACTAAGGGTGTGTTTAGTTCCAAATAATATCTCAAATATTCTGCATTTTGTGTTATTATTCCGTATAATAGAACTAAACACTATACAAAATTTATGGAAAAAAATAGATCATTATGCATTTTTGACCCAGGAGTCCAGAAAGCCCAACCCGTCTCTCTCCCACGCGCCCCTCGCCCCTCGCGAGTCTCTGACCCAAACGCCCGTCGCGGCCTCTCGCACGCCGCCGCCGCCCTCCTCCCGCAGCCGGCCCTCGCTCGTCCTCGCGTCCGCCCATCCTCCCGCAGCTCGCCCGTCGGCCGTCTCCGCCCTCCTCCCGCAGCCGGCCCTCGCTCGTCCTCGCGTCCGCCCGTCCTCCCACAGCCGCCCCTCCAGCGGCGCCCCGTTGGAGGCGAGGGTGAACGCGGGCGCCGTGATGGAGGTCGCGGCGTCGGCGTCAGGCGCGGAGGCCACGAGCTGGAGCTGGACCATCTGTCGGGCAGCGTCCTGCAGCAGCCACGCCGCCGGCCGGAGCGGATGCGGATGGGGCTGGACCTGGACCACCTGGCCCTGGAGCTGGAGCTGGAGCTTCATGTCGGGCCACGTCGGGAGGCTGTTCTACTGGCTGCAGCTGGCGTCAGCGACGGCGTGCGTGGCGCTGTCCGGGGTGCGCCTCGCGAGGCAGGACTTCGGGGAGGCGGTGGACGCGCGCACGAACCGCCGCCTGCTGGAGCGCGTCGCCGCCGAGTGCCGTCTCTCGGGTGCGCCGCCAAGTCCTCGACGAGCTGAAGATACGCGGCGTCGGCTGGCGCGGCGCGTGGCGGAGGGCACCGGCGGCGCGGGCGAGCCCGAGCGCGCGCTGGCGGCCGTGGAGCGGCTGTGCTGCGCCGAGGGCGGGCGCGACGCTGTGGTTGCCGGAGCCGGCGGTGGGTCCGTGGCCGTGACGGCGCTGGTGCGTGCCATGTCCGGGCGCGCAGCGGAGCATGCGGCAGGTGCGCTGGTGGCCGTGGTGGGCGGGTCGGAGGGCAGTCTGCAGGTGGAGGCCGTGGTTGTTCGTGCTGGTGGAGCCAGCTGCATTATGCATTTGCTATGTACCAACTCCGGTCTTTGACAATTTTGGTTTGGTAAAACATGGAATTTGTCAACTCTGAAATAGATATATCAAACCAAAAAATATGTAATCTCCAACAGTTCTTCATAATGACTTGGCAAAAACAGAAATTATGGACTAGTGGACCCGTTGCCTAGTGTTCTGCCATGAAAAAAAGAAGGAAAAAAAAGGCTAACGTGCACCCACAGTTCTGCTGTGAAAAAAAAGAAGAAGAAAAAAATTATCTCCCCCTTTTCACGGTCGCCAAATTGCCAAATGCGAGCTCCTATTTGTAACTTTGACAAAAATATCAAGCCCAAATGCTAAACTGTTGAACAATAGTTTTTAAATTTTTTTGGTAAAATTAGATATACGAAGTCTAAATGTTAAACTGTTGGAGTTGCTCTAACTAAACAGGTCCCAAAAAAAAATTGTATTCTGTATTTTCCCATTCCTACAAATTCTGCATTCTGCTTTTTTAATCCGTCCTGGGTGGGTGTGCGGCGATGGTGTTGAGTGCGCAGTGCCAAATTCATGGGTCTCAGTGGAGTACTAGAGAGCAGATTGTCTACTCTACTCCCACTTTCTCAATGCTAATTAGACATGGGCCACATGGCTCAGGTTTATGATGTTGCGCCTGTAGCCCATTTGAGATATTTTGTTGCCAGGCTCACTCCAGCCCAGAACCTAACCATCTTTGTTTAGTAGCCCATATAGGCCCAATTCACATGAGCTCGCCGGACTGTTATTTGGTTTCCGGATTGACTCCATCCGGAATTATCCGATCCGGAAACCCAAAGAGACATGGATGCGTCACTGAACAAGTAGGCACGGGCAGCAGCAGGCCAGCAGCCTCTCTGGATGCCATGGTCCAGGGGTGATGCCGTGCGTGGTTGTTGGAGGCCAGGCAAATGAAGGGATACAGGGAGAAGGAGAATATGAGTTGCCGTGTTCAATCGATTCTATTGTTCACTCAAACAATAATTTGCAAGCGAATGATATTCGAGTTGTTTTCTTGTGCACAGGAAATTGAAGCCAGAATCAAATTACGGGTGACATAATTTACAAAACTTCTAAACAGGGTAAGTAAAGCAACTCCAACAGACTAGGTAAATGTATTCGTGAAACTATTTATAGTTATTGTGCTCTAAAAATACATTCTAACAAATTATCTATATCCTTTTCTATTTTTTCTAGTTGGCTATCTCACCATTTTAGCTGGCCATTTTTACCTAGCGAGTCATACTTGCTACATGTGTTTTCTAATTTAGTTAGAATGTTGTAAAACTCTACATTTTATATATGCTTTTTATTTTACATAATAACTAAATCTTATAATTTAGCTTCTAATTTTACCAGGTCTCTTAACGTGGGATATCAATTCAACCTAACAATTAAGGGTGAGAAATTTTATCGAAAAAGTTGGTGTTTATTCTACCCAAATCTAATAACACCACTAGTGGTCAACCACACCCCTAAGATCTTGTTTGCATATACATATATATGATTTTTATATATATCATAGGTAATTGACAAAATCATTTGGCTTAAAGAAACACACTCCTATTTTGGGATTGAGGAAGTGGATGTTCAGACCTATAATGTAGATAATAGTCGAAAATTTCAATATCGAATTTCCTTTTCCATTACCACTAGGATGGGTCGTGGTCGTGATCATGGACGTGGTCGCGGTGTTGTATAAATCTCAGAGTTGAGAGTAAAGCACTACTACAAAATTGATTTTGCGAGATACCACCCAAAACTTAACGGAGGCGGGCACAAAATTCAACCGCCTCCATAAATCGGGGCTATTAACGGAGGCGGGCAATTTTTATTTACGGAGATGGTCACATATGCCCGCCTTGTAAAATGGAATTACAGAGGCGGGCGTCAATAAGGCCCGCCTCGATTAATTCCGGCCCATCAGCCCAAACTCGGCCATATATAACAAACCCCTAGGGTTTCACACCCTCCCCCTCCCTCTCCCAGCCCCCACCGACCCTCCCAGCGGCGGCTCCCCCTCCCCCGAATCCCCCTCACGCCCGACGGCGCCCCAAGTCCCCAACCGCGGCGGCTCCGCCCTCCCTCGACGGCGGCCTCCTCCCCCGATGGCGCCCCCCTGCGGCAGCTTCCCCTCCCCCGACGGCGGCCCCCCTCGGCGGCTCTCCCTCCCCGACGACGCCCCCCCCCCGCGCGGCGGCTCCCCCTCCCCGATGGCGCCCTCCCCCACGGCGGCAACCCCTCCCCCGATGGCGGCCCCGCTACCCCGACGGCCCCCCTGCGGCGGCTTCCCCTCCCCCGACGGCGGCCCCTCACTCGGCGGCTCTCCCTCCCCCGACGGCGCCCCCCGTGGCGGCTCCCCCTCCTCGACGGCGCCCCCCCCCCCCCACGCGGCGGCAACCCCTCCCCCGACGGTGGCTCCCCTCCCCCGACGGTGCCCCTCTGGATCCGGCAGTGACGGCACGGATCTGGAACCGACAGATTTTTTTTAATTTCATTTTTGGAGGCGGGGTATTAACCGAGGCCTTTCATTTGAGGCGGTTGCGTTTTCCCTCCTCCAAAAATGAAAAGTGCCCGTTCGGAAAAGTAATTTTGTGCTAGTGAAGGCACCCTACCAGGGTGTTGCAGAAAAAGATGTTGTGATGGCATGTACAACTAGGCTCGCAAATATTATGATCACTATTCCTACTCTATCCTCCGTGAAGCTGCAAGATATAAATCTCAACATGCGTCATGATCTTCAGGGCTTGTGTGCACACATGGCTCAGAACAACCGGAATGATGTGGTAAAGTCAGAACAACCGAAATGATGTGGTAAAGTCTAAGTCAAACTCATAGCTTATACATATATTTGTTGTTATATGTTGTAAATCTTGGTTCTTATAACCCTATTTTCTACCAACACTTATATGTAGAGGAGTATGACATGATCTAAGTAGGGTGTAGTTTTGAAGTCATTCTGTAGGCAATGAATGAATCGGGTTATGAGTAGAATATGCTCATGAAGAACCAACACTAACTACGGAAGAATTTCAGGCAAAAGTGCTTGCGACTAAGAGGGGTGACCCACCCACTGTTCGAGCATAATTAAACATTGTGAGTACACCATGTGCTCATAGTTGTGAAGCAACGGAGAGTACACTATTTAATACACTACACTTCATCGATAATATTATTGGATACACTTCATCGACAATATTATTGGATACACTTCATCGACAATATTATTGGATACAAGATCGGTGACCTACACGTTACCGAATTGAAAGTGTGAGAAAGCCAAATTT
This sequence comes from Microstegium vimineum, assembly GCA_022036555.1. NCBI lineage: Eukaryota > Viridiplantae > Streptophyta > Magnoliopsida > Poales > Poaceae > Microstegium > Microstegium vimineum. The sequence goes on from CM039134.1 coordinate 12,858,713, forward strand.
ATCGTTGAACTATTATAAATTAAGATATGTAAATTAATTAGGATATATTCTCATACATTATATTTCAGTGTGATATATATCTCATCGATGAATTCTCATATATTATATTTCCGTGTGACATATATCTCTTTAACATATGCTCTAACGGATGTATATATTAGCAACATACAATTCATCTACGAATAACTAAATTGAAACCAAAATAAATTGATCTGAAAAGAAACGCAAGACAAGAAAACAAAAACAAACACCTTTAGCCCTAGTTAAAAACACCAACCAGAGCTAAAAGTGCATGTGCCGGGGCAAGGGCAAGCGATGCGTTTTCAACCGGAACTAAATGTCTAGTTTTAATCTCGGTTTTCAGAGCCGGGACTAAAGCGTGGACCTTTAGTCCCGGATTAACCATCCCGGTCGAGAAATCGGCATTAAAGAGGGTTTCCAATCGAGATTGAAACCATGTTCACCGGTGGGGACAGGGAGGTGGGGCGGGCGTGCGGTGGATCAAGAAATAAAGATGACAAGAGGCAATCCCATTGTATCATGCACAACAGAGATAATAGATATAATGAATTAATGACCCCATGCATTATTCAATTTGTTTCATAAACAAATCGTCAAATCTATCAACTTATTTTATTGATGACGACGACGACAACGACAGGCGAGTGCGTGGTTCTAGGATGAGCTCGATCTACTCACAGACGTGCACATGCCTCGCATGGGTATCTTATCTTACGTGTGGTGTGAGGTAATAAGGTAGGTCCGGTGGATGGTAATAATGTGTATGCACTTCGTTTTTTACGAGCATACATAGAGATGGACAACCCCTCAATAATTCACTCTTCTTCATGTAAGATTAGATAGACAGATGGAGGGGCGAATTATTGCGTGCGTATATTAATTGTTTTGCGAAGCCCCACGTCGAGATGACATATTCTCATCGCACCAGATCCGATCCATCATCCATTCGTATATTTTCTTTTATTTTACTTCCGGGCACGTGGCCTACTTGTTGCGATATGATACTGTACTCTTGGGATGATTATATATACGACTAACTAGCTGTTGGGATCGATCAATCAATCAAAACAAGAGATAAGAGCCGCGAGAGCGAGAGGATGACGAAGCTCGCCGCGCTGCTCCTGCTCTCATCTCTCTTGGCCATCTCATCATCCGCGTCGTCGGTGGGCGATGACCTCTTCGATCTCTTCCTCTTTGTTCAGCAGGTCGGTCGGTTTCTTCTTCTCGCATGGCATCGCAGATCGCATACGTACATTAGTTGTAATCTGTCCAAAGATCGATTCGATTTCGAGGTGGCTAACACGTACGTTTTCCAAACTCCAAATACATGAATGCAGTGGCCGGGCTCGCTCTGTGAATCAAAGAAAGGCTGCTGCTTCCAGGAGACCAAGAAACCAGCGGTTGCATTCGGCATCCACGGGTTGTGGCCGCAGTACGCCACGTGCAGACCCGCCGCCGCCGCCTTCAACATCCTCGGCACAAGCATCACGGTAGGGAAGAAGAAGAAGAAGTGCTGGCCGGAGGACTGCGGCAACAAGAAGGACAAGATCGACCTGCTGCAGATCAGCGACCTGCTGGCGGCGCTGGAGAGGGAGTGGCCGACGCTGTCGTGCAAGAACGGCGCCACCTACATGGACTTCTGGGGCCACGAGTGGCAGAAGCACGGCACCTGCTCGGCGTTCGACCAGCACAGCTACTTCCAGAGGTCGCTGGAGCTCAAGGACGCCCACAACCTGACGGCCATCCTCGCCGACGCCGGGATCGTGCCCTCCGACACCGACACCTACTTCCTCAGCGCCGTCAAGGACGCCATCAGCGGTGCCACCGGGTTCGACGCCATCGTGGAGTGCAACCGGAACATAGAAGGCGAGGCGCAGCTGTACCAGGTGTACCTGTGCGTCTCTCCTGACGGGAACGACCTCGTGAACTGCCTGGAGCCATTGCTGCGCAACTGCGACGACAAGATCAAGTTTCCCGTCTTCTGATTGTCGCCTTATTCGAGTGATCGTTTTGGTGACCGATAAGCTATATGATGTTATTTTTAGTTGTATTTGATGGATAATAATAAGCCAAACGAACAGGATGTACGTCTGTTCATTAATAAATAATAAATTACTTTAGTTGTGCTTCTTTGTGATGTCTAGTAGGGCTTCCAAATTTTGCCCTATTCCACACCTGGGCATATGCATATGGATGGATAGTTCTTTGAGTTTCCAACAAGTTTGAACTTTTGGGCGGCAATTTTAAGGACACAACCCGTTGTTACTCCGTCCACCAGTCAATCCAAATATGCCTACAAGTTTTATCTTAAATTTTTTCGCAATATATATCAACTCATACAAAATGTGACATCGTTCTAAAATGTAAGTTGAGTTTGACCTATTGACTGATTCAGATTTGGTACACCAAACTTGTACATAATTTAACCAATAAAAACTGCAAGACATTAAAATCAAAGTACATCTCACATTGAACAACTAAGAAGGGACGGAAACACGTGAAGCCAAAAAAAAAAAAAGGATAACCCGATCCGTTTGTCTTTGTCCCCTTCTCAAGAGCCGGAATCAGCATGTTAATCACACTCGAGAAAGCATGCATATCTCGTCCACTTGGTGCAGTGTCACTACAGTACCACTCGCAAATCTCGTCCTTTAGCGTGGACATGTTCCTACAATACCGGAGCTAGCTGCTAGCGATCTTCTTACCATGTTGTTAGTAGACATGTCTCAATGGAGCTGTAGATTGCAGACTGTCTACTACTCCATTCCCATTTCACAGTCCTGTGAAGTAGACAGGATCATGTTTAGGAAAAAGTTCAATTTTCATCCTTCAATTTGGACATATATATGTCCATTTTTACTTCCCGAACTAGAAATCTTTCCACCTCCAACTTTGAAAACCGTTCGAATTATGACCGGTTTTAGACGGTGGTTTTGCTATAGCAATGGCGAGTTTATCTTTTTTTTTCTTGTTTATTTATTTTGGTTAAATATTTAAAAAATCATAGTAAATAATAAAAAATTATAAAATAAAAAATCTAATATTGTTAGACTCCACATGAGCAGATATATACAATGAACATATATTAGTCATAAAAAATAAATCCTAGTACATTCATAGCACATTAGTCTCACTAGACAATATAGTAAATTGCAACATTGCGCACTCTAATTTAATCTTATTGAATATGATCGATAATTTGTACATTTCTTGTTCAACTACTCTTATATCAAATAACTCTCTGGAATGCTTTTTGCTTTCATTTACATCATATTGTATACAACATACCATAAACGTTACTAAGATATTCAGATTTACAATGAAGATAATAAGCCACCTTTTGAACTCGTTAGTTGCACAGGTACACACACAATAAAGAACAAATAGATGTTAACTTAATACAAAACAATCTTTTTTTATTTTATATCTTTATATCTTCTTTACATTACGTGCTTAGGCACGTGAGGTATTCCTTCTTTTTTTTCTTTTATCTTTTCTCCTCCTTTCTTTTGCACACTTGATCGTCTATATTTATTTTCTTATGCACTTAATTATTTTGTCTTCCATTCTACTCATTTGATTTGTTTAATTATGTGAGGTGTTTCCTTATTTTGTCATACATTTTATTTCCTCGATTTTTTTCTTTTACGCACTTGGTTAGGAGTAGATTAGTTCGTATCACCATAGCTTGTCTGCATCACATGGGAATTTTACATTACACATAGGGTATGTTTGATAGCCCACCAAATCTCCAAACCAGTCCCATTGCATGCGTGGTTGTATAGTCACGGTCTGGCTATGCACGTGCAGGGGTGGGCTAGCGGCCTGGCCCAAGGCGGGGAACGCTCGAAATCGGCTTCGTTAATGGGCCTGGCCCGTGCGTGAACGATATAAAACCTGTTGCGAGCATAATTGCGCTAGGGTTACCTCATCCACTCCTTGCTCGCGCCGCTCTCCTTCAGCCTCTACCGCGGTGCCGGCGAGTGAAACGCCGGCGAGGTGTGTACTCATCGCCGGCCATTTCAGGTCTTGCACGCTCCACCAACGGTAGATCTGTTCTCCTCCTCCCTCTTTCTCCGCTATTTGATCATTTGCCTCTTTCTCATGTCGCGAGGTGTGTACTCATTGATTATTTGCCTTGTTGCGATTCCCCTTCTCTCTTCTCGGTGCTTCTATCTTGTATGTGGTTCCTCTTGTTGCTCGTCTCCTGGATCTACGAATTAATGCATACTACTTGTACCATTTCTGCAACTATGGCATGTATTCGATTTACCTTTTCATACATTGTAGCGCAACACCACACTTACCTTGATTTCTATTACTTCGATAGCTATGGATTTCGCAACTAGGCGATGTCGTGCAACTGCTTTTATTGCTTTTATTGTCGTCGTCGTTGTTGCGTGGTTCTTTCTCTAGATTAGGCGTCATTGTGAGGATTCTAGGTCTCTTATGGGCGAATGTTTTTTTGCGACGTTATGGGTGAATGGTTGAGAGGGATAGTGAGTGAATGACGAACCTTATGTTTTTATGTATACGAATTCGTCATTACTATCTATGCATGACGCGTTGTCTTATTAGCATTGTCTGGGACTTAGCCAATTTATGTGTTCAAAGCACCAAAAGGGTGGTAACGTCACCTCTAGTACAAACATGGTCATTGCACCACCCCAACGCAATCTACCAAACAACCTATTCTCGCTCAGGTCATGTGACCCAACCAAGCGAGCTAACAACCAAACACAAGCCATGGTCGACCTGTTTTACTCTGGTATGGCAAACAAACAGTCTCAGGCTACTAGCGCACATGGTAGCTGGGCTAGGCCCGTAGGTTACATCTAGCTCCAAGCTAGGCTAAGGGTGACGACGGCTACCAAGATCTGGTGGAGGCATGGGTGCACACGTCGTCTTGTTATGATATTTGGGCCTAGGGTGAGGAAAAGAGGACAACTCATACAAAGTAACTTTGTTGCATAAGTGTTATGGCGGACAGATTGCCAGGGCACCGGACAGGACGACGGAACATCAAAATTTGGGAACTAAGATAAAGAAAGTTAAATTTGGGTTCTAATATGACTCACTCATAAGTGTCATAGGAACCACTTGAGGCTTCGAGATCGCTTTTCGAGTGATAAGTTTGAGATTTGACATAGGTCAAATGATCAGGTTGGCCACATATGACTTGGGTTGACTTAGTTTGACCGGAAGGGTGTTGCGAAGACCTTTGGCGAGGCTTGGGTTCTTGTCGATCAAGAGTTGAGGTAAAGCGGTTTTCATTAGGGTGATGAGGTTGTCCATCATAGGAAGAAGATCAAAACAAAAGAGGTCATGTGTGAGGTCGACATAGGCTTGCAATCCAAACGGGTTGCGGTGACTAGCAGAAATTCAAGTCGTAGTCGAATGGGAGGTGTTGGCTATGATTCAAAGTTTTAAAGTTTTTTTTTTGAAAAAAGTTTAAGATGGGATGGCCATTGGGTCGTGACAGAACCACTGACTAGTGGTGACCAAACGCTCATCGCCACCGGAGTGCACCTTTGACCATCGGTGATCGTCATTACGCGATCATGTAAACCAACTACGACTACAAGATCAACAACGTCGGTTCAAACTTTGAGCCAACGTACGATGACCTTGGCTTTATCATGCATAGTCGGATAAAATGGCGAACCGGAGGTGACAGCTGATTACGTCAATTTGTTGGCCAGATTTTTTTTTAAAAAAAAGAGATGTAACCTGATCGACATGGGAAGGGAGATGACACGCTAAGGGGAAGGGAATGAACCTTGGGACCTTCCGTCTCGACGTGCACCCCGTGATTGACCCACGACGGGACGAGGGCGCTCGGTGCATCGCCTGCCACACGTGAAGCCCGTCGGCGCGCCCACACCCAAACCCACGGCCACCACACCATGTCATCACCACACCTCCATGCATGCAGAGGGTACCCCCATGCCCTCCTCTCGACCATGTTTACACGTCCGCGTCGCACGCGAAGAGAGAGCATGCACCACCATCTTACGGTAGTAGTCATTGCGTGTTGCGCGTCGACGCCGCCAACGCTGGGTCGTCGGATCGGAGCTGTGGCAGCCGACACGACGACGGTGACGCTCGCTCTCCAGGCCCATCGCCATAGCATCCATGGTCTTGGCTTCGTGAGCACCAGCTCATCATCGAGTCGGTGCGTGTGCGTTGATTTCAACGATACTCCGTAATTAAGAAAAGCTGATGCGATGTTGGATCTGATCTTGGGACGAAAAGGAAAATTCAGAGGACGAAAAGGAATGAAATTGCATGGACCTCTATTCATGATGATACACTTGGTATCTTAAACAAATTATACAGTCAACAAGTCTTTTATAATTACATTACATATACAAATATGGTCTCACAAAACATTACCTTATTTAGATCAGACGACGTGTGAGTATTTTTTTTTGGGTATATGTGTCATTTCATTCATACAAAGAGTAAAGGTCCATATGAGAGATTGGAAACACGGATCCATGCACATAGAGGTTGCGGGTTGGCGATAAGTGGAATGAATGCTTTGTATCGTGACACTAAGACGATAAATGGTCCACTTCTATATTAGCATACACCTAACACAATAAATCATTTAAGAGTTCTAATACATAGTGGATAAGAAACTTTTGGATATGAAGTATTTTTTTTTATTTTTTTGCTATAGATATATAGATAGATAGATAGATAGATAGATAGATGGGAGCGTATGCTATGTAAACTACGCAAACTATAATCTAGGACACACGATTCTAATTTGATGGTTTCAGATAGAGGTGTGACAATTATTCACTTCAACCCTTCCACCTCTATCTTCCTAAGCACTTTAACCCTACCTACAACCCCGCTCCATTATGCCTCGCTCCGTTACCTAAAAAAATCCCTTCGAGTCCCGGTGGCGCCGCGAGCCGCCTCGGCCGCCGCCCCATCGCGCGTGATCCCGCAGCCCCCTTCGCTGCATCAATTTCCTGGCGAGTCACAAGTACTCTGGTTCTGCATTAGGCGTCCCTGTGGTCTTGTTCACTGAAGCAATTGTTCTTGCTCACGATGATATTTGTATCAACCTGTGTGTGATAGTTGATCCAGCCAAAGAGATCGGTACGTAACCCCTGTCTCTTATGATACTGCATTATACAGAAAGCTAGCTAGGTCCACAAAATTGAAATTGTGTTACAAGTATGCGACAAAATTGAAAGCAGGTCGGGGACGGCCGGACGGGGCTGCGGGATCACGCGCGATGGGATGGGGCGGCGCCGTGCAGCTTCGCGATCACGCGCGATTGGGCAGCGGCCGACGGGACTCGAAGGGATTTTTTTTTACGAAACGGAGCGAGACATAACGGAGCGAGGCTGTAGGTAGGGTTTAAGTGCTAAGGAAGATAGAGGTGGGAGGATTGAAGTGAATAATTGTCCCACCTTTATCTGAAACCATCGAATTAGAATCGTGTGCCCTAGATTATAGTTTACGTAGTTTGCATAGCTAGTAGGTTTGCATAGCATACGCTCTCTAGATAGATATAGATTCAGTATATATTTATATATGGATATAGATTAGAATCTTACTATGTAAACACTTCACTTTTAGCTTGCGGTGCAGGCCGATCAATTGACAATTGGGCAAACTATATAGTGTGAAAGGTAGGCCCATTAAGATCTCACCTTTCATCCACCCAAGACAAGCATGGCCGCTCCCTTCTTTCATTTCCACTTTAATTTCCAACCAAGACATACCGTTTGGTTGGACAATAGCTTTTGAAAAAGTTATTGTAAGATTTGGCCTTTTGACAAGGCTTTTGAAGAAGCTCAAAGTTGTTTGGTTGCACTATTATAATCTTTACGAAAAGCAGTTGGTGGTGGTCCCACATGTTAATCGACCTCAAATGTCAGTCACCCAATGTATTTTTCTATATTTATTCTTCTTCCTCGGTTTGTCGATCTGCATGGGGGAGTAGGAGGCCAATGAGAGGCAATGCTCCGGCTAACCCACTTCTCTAGTGAGGGCGGAATGGCGGTGATGCCACAACTGAGTTGCTCGCGCATGCCATGGCCATGATCCCCTGCTCGTCTAGCTCCGTGAATGGGAGGAACTACCACCGTCGGGAGGGAGGTGCGTAAACGCCTAAGTGTGGCGGTCGGCCGAGAGGTCACAACCATGCCCACGGTCAGGGCAGGGGACGGAGCCACACTTGCTTGAGGGAATGTCCACGTCGCGGGGGAGGCCGAAGTGGGTCGCGGGAGGGTGGAGCGCCACCACTAGGCGGAGATGCTGGAAGCGACGGAAGAGAGGTGCGCTCTTGCGGACATGAAGAGGTCAGGGACGGGAAACAAGAAAATAAAATGAATCTTCTTGACCAGTGGTGTGTGGGTAATTTCCCCCCAAAAAGCAGATGAATGCAGGGGAGAGGTGTGATAGGTTTTGTACTAGAGCAGAAGGCTGCTTTTACTTAAAAGCTAACTTGACTTTGCACCCTTTAGTTGGCTTTTTGCAATTTTTTGAAAACCAAAGTAGGATGGAAAGTTGTACGTCTTGTAGTCCAAAGATCTCACCTTAGGAGGGAGCAGCACAACAGACGAGTGATAGGGCGTTCGCGAGCTCCTCTAATTTTAGGAGGACGAAATGGCCTATAGATGATCCATCCATCAAGGTGAGTCATCTTGTCACCACTCATGGAGACTGGTTTTTTTTGCATGTTTTGGTCCCTATTCTGATGACCTTCCATTTGCAATTCTAGTGCATGGCAACTACCGACCATGGAGGTTTTGAGAAATCCTCTAATATAGATCCAAGACATATGGTTTTGAGAGGGGGTGAAGGTGGATTCCAAATGTTGTTTTTAGTTTTCTCATCTGCACTGATTGATTGGGAACTCAAAGGGCCAAAACAATATTGCCTATTGACATACAATTTACAAGCACACATCAATAAATAGTGAGCGTGGTTCTTTGTTTGGACATGATCTAATCATTTTATGAGAATCCATACGATCTCTAAAATGACTTTCAACGACCATTCCATTAGTTTTGATTAGGCTACTATTAATATCTTGTGCCTCACTTCTTTATCTAATTCACAAACTTTAACACCGGTCACTGTAATGATTGCTAATGCATAGCAGCTCACAGATGGCTGGGAAGAGGCCAAGGCAGGAGCCTTCAACGAGCTCCGCGAAGAAGGGTTCTAGGCAACAGATTGAGACCCCAGTTGAGACGAGCCAACCCGAGATGAAGAGAAGATAAATATCTCCATCATTGCCAACATGTGGCAATGCTTTGTATGCTCTGGCCTATTGACGTCACCCCTTTTCCAGGTATGGATGTGCAAAATAAATCTCTCATGTCCAATGCTCTAGTACGCCCTTGTAGAATTTCGATGTTCTAGATTTTTTAAGTAAGGCTAAACATCATTCAAGTAATTTAAGGTTTCTTCGATCTTGAACTTTTATTCCTAATACAAGAATGTTGCATGGTCTTCTTCCAAATTTTAGCAAGGTTAGGTATAGGGTTAGGTTCAGGGTTTGAGGATTTACCTAAATCTATAGGTTTAATAGGATTGCAGGGGAGGATGCAGGACTGACGATGGTGATGTATGTGGGGGACAACATGGGGTGAGACAACGATGGCACTTCAGTCGTGCAATGGGTGAAGGCAGTTGAGCAAGGCAAGGGCAGAGGCGTAATAAATATAGCCCGGTGACCTCCATCGGGTCAGCATGGTAGTAGTCAGAGGTGGTGGGGCTCCAACTCCACCAGAGCGAGGTGGGAGGTGGCATCTGGGAGAGCTTAGTTGGTGATGAAAATGATGGAAAGGAGGAGGCTCATTTGACTGATTTAGGGTTGGGCCATAGTGGTTGATAGCAGGGGAGACACTTGAGCTTGTGAGGAGGCGGAGGCGAGTGTCGGAGTCGGGGTTGAGTGCGGGCAGAGGAAGAAGAAGATAATGTTGGGAAAGAGATTTGAGATCAGCGCTCCAGATTATATCTAAGAGTAAAAAAAAATGAATGATAGTTACCTTTAGATCGCTCAATTGTTACCTGTGACCTGTCATTTTTTATGTCATCTTTTTATATTATTCACCATGCTTCTCTCTATAGACAGTACCTTTTTCCGTATCTTTATTTATGTTTGCAAAATGAATTTTCCAACTACCTGAATCTATAGTGTAGTCATATAAAAAAATAAAGGAAGTATAGGTTTCAACATGTTTTTCATATTAACTAAGTGCCTATTTAGTAAGCAGGATATCTAAGTACAAGAATGGAAAAAAAATAGAATTAGAATTGCATGTCACTTGCAATCCTACATGATTTGTAAATGCATGAAAGTTCCTAAAAGTGCATGGGATAGGAAAGTTTTCAAGTACTTGGACCTTATTTTAGATTTCCTCCAAAATTCTTATGAGTCAAGCCATTCAGTAGCTAGAAATTTTGTAGGATTTAAGGATGTCCAATCCTTTGTTTTAAACAGTTACATAGTAAAAATTCCTATAAGTTACAATCCTATAAAATTTACTAATGAATCATATGTTCCAAACAGGTCTCACTGTATCGTTTAGCCTTAAAAATAAACCCTTGGCATTTAATGTACTTCCACCCAATCTGGCTTTACATTATCCTAAACTAGTTCACTAACATTGTCAATGTATGATATTAAGGGTCTATTTAGTTTGGTTGTGAGCTGTGAAAAAGTTGTGAGCCATGTGTGTGGAAAAAGTTGTTGCAAGTTATGAGCTACGAGAAAGATGAAAGCCATTTGGTTGAAATAGTTGTTAAACTATAGATTTAATAAAAGAAATGCATGTAATGTGTTTGAATGTTTGCGAAACTATTTATATACAAATTGATCATAAAGCATTGTGTTGTTCACTAATTCACATCTAACTGGTCAATAACAGCATCTTGCTGGAAAGTTCAATTAAAAGTAGTTGTCCCTTTTGTCCTTTTTTGCCAAATCTTCCATGTTATCATACATCTACACAAGATATTAATATATTAATAATCATGGCATCAATGATACAACATATGTAAGCAATGCCACAATATTATTTGAAACAAGCATAACACAACACTAGAAATGGCTCTCTGATGACACAAGTAAATAATCATTTACAGTGTAGGCACCTAATGGTTCTCAACATAAATAAATAAATATTGGTTCACAACACAACCATATAAATAAATAACTAAAAAATTTATAAGCACTTCATCATCCATGCCCCCTCTCAAGCAAACCAAACTTTCCTTCATTGTTTTTTATGAGCTGAAGACTTCCCTAAATATAGGCTTGAACAATCCGAAAGGTTGTTGTGTGCATTAGGGCAGCCTTTTCTTGTAGCCCCACAATCTTTCACCATCTTCATGTCCTCTGGAATGTTGGGGACTAAGTTGGTTGGAGAATCATATGATGCTTTACTCTTGAGGAGATCTTTTCTACTACAGTTTCTATCTTCAAACTTATGTTCTTGTATAGTCAAAAGAATGAGGTCTTCTCATACTTCTTTCGGTAGCACTAGAGCAACCCTTGCATTTATTTTTTTCATGGTTTTTATTTCTTCAAAGCAACAAAATTTACATCATCATTATCCAATTTTTTAACCTCAACAGCATCCTCATCACTTGACTTATCAAAGGATATGTCTCAGGGAAGGATGTACTAGCCATATATATATATATATATATATATATATATATATATATATATATATATATATATATATATATATATATATATATACTTCCTCTATCCCTGAAAGGATCAATTCCTAGAATTTGTGTTAGTCAAACTTTTTTTAACTTTAACTAACTTTATAGAAAAATATAACAACATCTATGACTTAAAATGAGCATCATGTGAAAATATGTTCTTTGATAAATCTAATGATATTAATTTGATACCAGAAATTTAATGTTTTTCCTAAAAAATTAGTCAAAGTTCAAAAATTTTGACTTGGACAACTCTAGAAATCTATTCTTCCATTCATTGATAGATGGAGTATCAAACAATATCTACATATCATCAAGGTGATTTGTTGGTCCTTATTTTCTGAACCTCACATGGTTGCATTTGATACCTTTATAGGGCCATTGCATCTCTAAAGTTAAATGAAAAAGTTAGCAAGTCACACCATATAAAAGCATGGAAAATGAATAATGAACAATGGCAGTATAATTTCTATCGTAAGATTTTCATCCCACCATTCCTTAGAGCACTGAACAATTCACTTTGACTCATCCCATCCAAGCCCAGTAGCACAATTCTTAAACTCCATGAACCATGTATATTCCTTTCTTTTCATGTTTTCTCACTTGTTTCTCACTTGTTTATTTGTTAGCTTCTGACATGATTTAACCGTGCACTCTTCTTTATGACAAATGTCTATACACATCGGCAAGTGCACCCTCTAATCTGCTCTGGTCGGTCGGTAAAACCCCTGCTGTTTCACTTCCATTTTCTCCTTTTGGTTGTCATGCATGCAGTGCACAAAAGGCCACATCTCATGCTCCAAGTGCTGCACCGATGGGAAGGTGAACGACAAGGTGGAATGCGACATGTGCCGTGGCCCAGAGACGGTCACCCGCTGCCACGCCATGGAGCGCGTCCTCACCGGCCTGCTCGTGCCATGCCCGTTCCAGAAGAACGGGTGCGCCGAGATGGTCCCCTACGCGTCGGAGCAACAGCGAGCCCACAAGGCGGCGTGCGTCCACAAGCCGCTCTACTGCCCCATCTCCGGCTGCGCGGGCTACGCCGACAACAGGCTCCTGCGCGAGCACATCCAGCAGGACCACCCCGGCCTGGTCCGCACGCTCATCTCGCAGCGTTCCCTCACGCCGCTGAAGATCCGCGAGCACGAGCTGGCCCGCGTGGTGAGGCTCCACGACGGCGCCGGCGGCGACGACGACGACGACGACGAGGACGAGGACGAGGACGGCGACGAGGACGAGGACGAGGACGAGGACGAGGACGAGGACGGCGGGGCGGAGTTCCTGGTCGTCGTCGACCGGTACAATGAGCTGGGGCGCGCGCTGTCGGTGGTGCGGCTCGTGGGCGACGAGCAGGACCGGGACTTCAAGCACAAGATCCAGCTGGTCTGCAGGGACGGCGTGCTGTTGCTGTCCGGTGACACCATGGACGCCGAGCGGCTGGCGGAGCCGTACGAGGCCAACCCGTTCCTGTTCGTCCCCAACAAGACCTGGGACTCGTCTTGCCCCTTCCGTGGCGAGGCGCCGTACTTCCGCGTGTTCCTCGAGCTGAAATGAAGTCCTCATTTCCAAAGCTTTTGTTTATTTTAATTTTATCATATTCTCGCAAGAACCTATACTATTTTTGATATTTTCCGCTGTCGTCAGCATCCAACTTTTGCATTTTGAGACAGACTTGACATGGTGCTCCTATCACCCGAATAATATCTACTGGTTTTTTTTCCTTTCAAATGATAAACCATTCCATTGATTTTAGACATCGTTGTTAATAAATATGTTGGGTGAGTTGTTTTCATATAAATATTGGGTGACTTGATCTTCACAACATTATGTTTGTAACCAATCATCATTTTTATGGAGGTTTGTTGGTTGGGTTGAGCCTTATATCAAGCTTGATTGAACCCACTTGGCCTTTCCGCCTTAATTTCCATAATTTTCTCTCTTAGTTTTCTTTGCAAAATTTCTAGACTAATTTTTAATCAGTATTAGTACAATCTTTTCATTGCGTTGCGTTATTTACTTACAAATGATATCTAACCAGAAAATCATAAGCAACAGAAAAAGGTTTGATTATATCTTATTATAGGAATCACAATGGATCTTTTGGACGTAATCAACCCAGAAAGACATGTGTCTATGCTTATGGAGACTATTATGGTTTTCGGGAAGAAGCTTCAGATTGTAAACATTCTCATTCAGGGCAACAATAATTTCTTTCTTTCATGGTCATTCGATAACACTAAAAAGTAGATTAATTATCTTGCCAATATAAAGTAGTTCGACCCATGAACTGCCTGGTTTGCTGGTTCGCCTTCGAGGAATAAGATGGCAAGCAGGCTTTGGATCCACAACACAAGAAGAGCTATCGTTAGTAACGTGTTCTTTCATTTGGGTATTAGAATGAAAATGAGATAAGGTGGCTATCTTTTCTAATTTTACTTACTCTCTTGGTAGATGCGTTTTGGTTCCATTGTCGTTACTCCCTCCATTACAAATTAGAAGATGTTTTGACTTTTCTATATACATAGACTTTGCTATACTTCGATTTATATTTGTCTAAATACATAGTTAAAACAATTTATCTAGCTAGAAAAGCTAAAACATGTTATAATTTGAAAATCCAAAACATGTTTAATTAAAATGGAGGGAGTAATAAATATTGGGTGACTAGTTTTCAAAGGACTTGTTTGGTTAAGGGACTAGAGAGTAGAACATGGGCTAAACTTTAGTTTCTACCACGTTTGATTCAAGGGACTAGATGCATTAAAGCTGCTGAACAAACATGGAATGGACCGTGCTGCATCTGCGCGCTTTCCATATGGGCTTCATACAGGAATGGGTACGCAGCCCAGGCCCAGGCGCGGTCCAAATCCAACCGATAACTACGACGCTCAGTCCTGCAGAAACAGCCAACGCCGCCAGTGTCGAGTGTGCATCACGATTCACGAGTCCGGCGGCGGTGGGTGGGGGCTCAGGCTCAGCTCGCCGGCAGAAACCGGACGGGCCACGGGGCGTTTGCGAGCGCCTCAGGTTTTGGGAGAATACATATCATTCATCCTCCATCAAGGTGAGTCGTCTCGTTACCACTGCACGCAGATCGTTTTTTTTTTTTTGCCTGTTTTTGATCCCCGATCCTGCGGCCTCGCGCTGCCAATTCCAGGACCCAAGATCTGCATGGTTTTGCTCATCTGTAATGGTTGATTTCGGACTTGGGTGTGAGGGGATATATTGCCTGTCGACGACGTGCAATTTACGAGCACCCGGCAGGAGACAGTGATCTTGATTGTTTTGATAATTTGTTTGGACCTGATTTATTACACCCGTGTCGTCAGAGTCCATGCGGTTGCTAAGATGATTTTCGTCAGCCATTACATCGGTTTTGATTAGGTTACTGATTAAGATGTTGTCCCACTGCCTATTACAGACGCGTGTGAAGTTTACGATTTTTTTTCTGTGATTTTTACAGACGTGTCTTTATTACGCGTGTCTGTAGTATTATTAATATTTTTTACAGGCATGTCTTTATTACGCGTGTCTGTAGTATTATTAATATAGACACGTGTCCGTCGGTCGTCTGTACGAAACTGGCGGATTTGCTGCTTTTTTACATAGTGCATAATACACTGGTCGTCGTGGAAATGCTGATGGTTGATGGAAAACGTCTCGCAGATGGGTGGGAAGGCGCCAAGGCAGGCGCTCCGTACGGGCGGCGGCGCGATGAAAGGCCCTAGGCGGCAGGCTGAGACCAAAGGTGAGACGAGCCGACAAGCATAGGAGAAGATTACTGTTGCCATCAACGCCAGTCTCCTGCAATGTTGTGTATGCTCCGAACCATTGACCCCACCCCTTTTCCAGGTATGGATGTGCGCAATCGATCTCTCATGTTCAATGGTCCAGTATGTCCATGCAGTTTTTCGAAGTTCCCGGTTTATTTTAGAGCAAAACTAAACCTTTTATGGCAACCACCCCACCGAACCGCGGGAGTTAAAGTATCTTTGCTTTTAACGTTTTCTGTCCAATCTAAGAATGTTGCGTGGTCTTGTCTTCTCTAACTTGGGCAAGGTTATGGTAAGGGTTTAGGGTTTGGAGGTTTACTTTGAATCCATCAGGTGTGGAGGAGGTGTAGGGTAAGGAAGCGGTGGCACTGCGCGTCGTGTAGTCGAAGAAGGGGGTTGCACAGGTCAGTGGCTGGTGTGTGATAGAGATACCCAGTGACCTCCACCGTATTAGCATCAAAGTTCAAGAAGGCGATGCTAGGCGCTCGCCTGGACGCGCCTTTGCGCTGGGCGGAGGGGTACCGCCTTGCATAGGGGGGTAGGCGGTACCTTAGGCGGCTCCAGCCCTGCGCGTAGATCCAGCCAAGGCAGAGAGAGTGCGAGCGGCGCTGATGTTGGGCGGAGGTCGCCGGTGGGGGAGAAGCAGCATGCATCGGGCGGAGGTCGCCGGTAAGGGAGGAGCAGTGTCGGGCAGAATGGCGGGCGCATGCTTGTTCGGCGGCGGAGCAAGAGAGAGATGCGGGAGAGGGAGAGAAACCAGCGGCTGCGAGGGAGGATTGAGAGAGCCATGCGAGGGGGAGAGAGAAATGCGCACATGCGGGCATGCGGGAGGGGAGAGAGAGATGTTGGGTCCGTGTGTAGTGGAAGGAGGCGAAGGGGATAAGGTGTACGTGGGGGTGGGAGGAGGCGAAGGGATAAAGGATAAGATGGGCTGGGCTTTTTCAATGGGCATTTATTCCAACTTTAGGTCCATAAGTCTCTTGTTTTTTCTTTTATTTAGGTAATATAAGGTAACATATATATATGTATATAAAAATATTAAAACGTCTAGAGAAACGCCTTAAACGCCTAGGCTCTAGGCTATGGGTCAGCGCCTAGAAACCGCCTAGCGCCTTCTTAAACTTTGATTAGCATGATGGTGATCAGAGGCAGTGGGGCACCATCAGAGCCGAGCGAGAGGCGGTGGCGGCAGGGGTGCTCAAGAGGGGATGAAGAAAATGGCGAGGAGGAGGCACATCTCATGGACTTAGGGCCGGGTGGTGAGGGCAAGCATCGAAGTTAGGGTTGAGTGCGGGCCGAGGAAGAAGAAGATAATGTCGGGAAGAGAGATTTAATTTGGGTCCTCCATTTTATATCTAAGAGAAAAAAAACGAGGGATAGTTGCCTATGAATCATTCAGTTATTACCTATATATATATACTAATGTATTTATTTGCTTTCATTATCATGTCATATTTTTATTTTATTCACCATGTTCCTCTGTATACCTTTTCTGTATCTTTCATTTATGTTTGCAACCTAAATTTTCCAGCTACCGGAATCTGTAGTGTGGTCACATAGTCACATAAAAAAGTAAAAGAAATATAGGTTCAGCAAGTTTTTCATACTAAGGGCCTCTTTGAAATGTAGGATATCTAAAACACAGGAATACAAAGACATACAATTAGAGCTACATATCACTTGATATCCCTATAGGATTTGGAAATGCAAGAAAGTTTCTAATAGTGGATTTGGATAGGAAAGTTTTTAAGAGGTTGGACCTCATGTTAGATTTCCTCCAAAGTTCTTATGAAGTGAGCCACACCATTGGAATCTTATTATTGGATTTAAAATTAACAATACATGGCTAATCCTTTATTCTAAAGAGCTACGTAGTAAAAAAGAATCCTATATGTATACATTCTATAGTTCCTTCATGAGATGTACCAGGGAAAGTAGCTTTTAGTTCTTTGTAGAACCTGGTACCAATTTCATCACTTTGGTTCTCTTTTGACTTTTTTTTTAGCGAAAGCACTGTTGGAAGCTCAACCAAACACACCTTAACTCACCCGGTGAGTATGTCTAGCTAGTTGTTGTCTACTCCACTGAGCACTATCTTAATTTTCTTGTAGTACGGATTCAGAATAAACAAATTGGTATCATCACCAAAGGGACCATTTCATAGCAAAAGAAAGGGTTAAAATACATGCTTGTCATAATTCCAAGTAACAAACCATATAAATTGCTCAGTGTTGAAAGTACTAGTAAAACCAGGGGCGAAGCTATGTTGCTTTTTGGGTGGTGCAGATGCACCCAAAACCTATATATATATAAAGTAGGTTTAATTAAAACTTCACCATATTACATTATTTATAGCAAATGTTTATACACTCATAACACAAGTGTATCCGCCCTAATTTTTCCAGCTGGTGAAACCCCCAGCCCAATGTTTCAGTTCCAGTGACACACTTCTATTTTTCTCTTCACTTTGATGCAGTGCACGAAAGGCCACGTCTCATGCTCAGAGTGCTGCACCGATGGGTATTCGGACGACGAGGTGGAATGCCTCATGTGCCGTGAGGCAGAGACGGCCACCCGCTGCCGCGCCATGGAGCGCGTCCTCGCCGGCCTGCACGTGCCATGCCCGTTCCGGCAGCACGGGTGCGAAGAGATGGTCCCGTACGCGTCGGAGCAAGCCCACAAGGCGTCGTGCGCCCACGTCCCATGCCACTGCCCCATCTCCGGCTGCGCTGGCTACGCCGGCAAGTCCCTGCGCGAGCACGTCCGGCAGGACCACCCCGGCGTGGTCCGCACGGTCGTCTCGCCACGCTGCCTGACGCTGCTGACGATGCGCGCGCACGAGCAGGCCCGCGTGGTGATGCTCGGCGACGGCGGCGCAGAGTTCCTGGTCGTCGTCGGAATGTACAAGGACCTGGGGCGCGCGCTGTCTGTGGTGCGCCTCGTGGACGAGTCGGTGGACGGGCAGGATTTCAAGCACAAGATTGAGCGTGCTGTCTCTGTCCGGTGAGACCAGGGACGCCGAGCGGCTAGCGGAGCCGTACGAAGCGAGCCCGTTCCTGTTCGTCCCCAACGAGACCTGGGACTCTCCTCAGGGCATCCGCCTCTTCATCGAACTGAAATGAAGTCACCATTTGGAAAGCAATGGTTTATTTTATGCTATTATCGAAAGAACCTAGACTATTTTCCGTTGACATCCCGCATGCAACTTTTGCATTCCAGACAGACTTAAATGATGGTGCCCGTGGTATTAAAGTACTTTTGAATATCTACTCTTTTTCTTTCAAATGGTTGGTCATTCCTCTTTTTTTTTATTATTATTAAATACAATATGTAGCTTTTGTTATTCAGCATGTGGTATTAAGTACTATACTTGGTGTTTATTTCGCTGGTGATAGATTGCGTATACTTTTTTGTTATTTTGTTATTCCTTTTTTATTATTGCCATGGAAATCGATCTCGTGTAACGCTAATGCATTGTTGACCCTTCAATCAGAAACGCAAAAATACCTTTGCTGGCCTGGTACGCTCAATTCCTCTGCCGGCTCCGGCAGGGCGCAGGATGAGCGTCCAGCCCAGTTCTGTGGCAGGGTCCGGTATGACACGCCTCTTGGGCTCCCTTGGTCGCCCCCTACGGATTGGGCTGGGCTTCCCGCTTCAGCTTCACCCATAAGGCCCCGTAGGGTGCTGCTAACATGGCGGTGGCCACATTCGGCGGAGGGCGACGGCCGACAAGCGACTCATGAGCGTGCAAATTCTGTTGGAAGTTGAAAGTGGCGGGCCATGCCGCCCGGAGGCGTGCGCCAAGAGCTGCAGAGTGCGACGACAGTGCCAGCGTACAAACAAAAATCCGTACTGGCTTAAGGCCTGTTCGGTTATCCTTGATTGGGTCCAGGAACCATTCCACTTCGTTAATGCTTCAATCCGGAGTAACCGAACAAGCCCTTAAACTGTTCCCGTCGCCAGTGCTACATGAACATGGTTACCGTTTGCGTTTACATTTCCATTCGTCAACCAAACAGCATCGCATGTCCGTCTGCTACTTTGTCAAAAACGTCACATAAGGTGACCATCAACCTCTTGCACATCGTTGTGGAAAAAAAAACGTTATGGAAAAATCAACCTCTTGCACATTCTGCAGCAAACGCTACTGCATTGCATCCATTCCCATGTTTCGACTGGATACAGCCTAGCCTACCACACTATAGCTGCAGCTGGACCATACTACCATAGAAGGCCACACAATATACCCCTAAAAGCAAACAGATCCTACAAAGGATCATTCAGGCGGTAGGGATGCTAAACTGCCGATTTGCCATTGCTCACATCCACAGTTCATTTAGCTCACTACAGACCTGCAATTAAGGGGCACTGCGTCACTGCAAGAGACCAGAGTTGTTAGTGCATACAGAAAGCACAGAAAATGCAGAATTTCATATCAAGAGGGCAGGACACATGAGATTGAGAATAACTGCAGGGGGACCAGTAAGCATTGTATTAACAACACGTCCACAACAGCAACAAACCAATCAATAGCATTCCCCCGTTCATTTTCTCAATTCTGTATGGAAGCACCAACAATTCCTTCAGTTCTATAAACAAAGGCACAGGTCATTCAACTCACTGCTACTAATTACAATGCCTATTAGCTTCCGTATTCCCACAGTAAGCTCTCTTGGCCTCCAATGATGCTAGCGTGCATGCAACTAAGCCCTTGAAGCCATGACAGTTACCAAAAAAAATTCTAGAAAGAATAAAAACCCATCCCTCACCCTGGCCGTGTGTTCATACAACAGGTACAAAAATGCTTGCCCCTGAAGCCGATTATAGGATGTTCTTGAGACATGGAGAGCTCCTCTGTGCAAAATGAGACAAGCTCAACGCTTCAACCGCGGGATGTTCTTGGATTGGATGCTACTGCTATTGCTTGCAAGAGTTGTTGCTTGACTTTGTTTCTTCCAGAATCCGGTTTATATATGTTCGGAACTTCTCAGCTTGAGGACCAGGTCTTACAATGTTGACGTTGCTCCACTGGGAGCAAGGATCACTGAACCACCTCCTTCTGCCTGTGCACCATGCACCAGGAACAGGTCTGTGGCGCCAACGTCGTAAGACTTTATCGTCAATCTTGTCCAACAGGGTTCATTCTCCTTAAACTTCCGGGCAAAAGGAACCCCACTCCCTACTAGCTCATCGTAATGTGTAACATTTAGGAAATGGGCTCCATCTGAGGTGGATCGTCCCACACCATATGCCGCAAGTCATTGTTCACTGTGAAATTGCGGAAGTCCGAGTTGCATGCAACCGAATGGAAATACCCCTCTAGAGGTAGCATCACGTTTGTGAAATACATGAGGAGTGTTCTAGGAAGATTGTCCCAACCAAAAACACAATACTCAACAAAGCGTCTGTTTAAAATGACCCATGGAGAACCTAAGAGTAAGGAAATGCATGTGTTAGAAAACAGTTTCATCAAGCAGGTAAACAACAAAGTGCAAGTAAAGAGAAATGCCTGTGAAAAATTTGAAACCATCAGGAGTGTCCCGTTTCTCTGTGGCTTGGAAGAACTGATTCCTCCCTGCCAAGTATACTCCGGCATCTACTATAATCGGTTGCACTCTCTGAGACCTGCAATAGAAGCATGCTGGTGAATTAACAGCAGTGCACTGTGTACCATTCACTATTGCTATGTTCAGAGAAAACATACTCTTTCCATCCAATGTCACTGGTGTGATCAATAAAATTGAGGTGCCTTGGAACAGAGGAGAACACATGAATCAAGTCTGCAGCAAGGGACAAATAGAAAACATAGAGTCATGAACAGGAGACTCAATAACCCCTAAGAGGTGTGTCAGAATACACAAGCCAAAAGCAAAAATTAGAGCATGCTAGTATCTATTAAAAACAAAATTTGACTTCAATAAGAAAGAGTGTGAACTACATGTGACATAGTGGAAGCAGCACATAACACAGATCAAACTACAATACTTACCGCATTATAACATAAAAGGGCAATGTCATACAGGTAGTGTTAGAGGAAATGAGGAAAAAGGACAACATAAATCAGATTGTCAGATTGTGCATCCTGTGTTAATAATTCAGTGTTGCACTTGTTGCTAAAGCTCTCTTAGTTGTTCATTGAAATGAATGGTTAATCAGTTGCTCTCTTAGTTGTTCATTAAAATGAAGGGTTAGTCCCAGCTAGATGACACAAACAGAGCCACAGCCAGAGTTGCATAGCTTGTTCCTGACGATTAGAGTCCTCATATTAGTTGTGGAGTGGTTGAGCTGGTATGGTACCAAAATAGAGAATGAAGACAGCATGCTAATCTAGAGTAGTTGCACTTTATCTCCACCTAAGGCGGCTATGGCACCACAGTCCAACAGGATTCCAAACAAGCAAGTTCCTCCAAAATCACCTAAACGTAGCAGCAGCAGCAGCAGTCGGCCACTTCCTAATCCTGGTGGGGTAGTGGGTCTTTGGTCCTTTCAGGCATATTTATGCATTCAATTATGCAACTTGACAGATAACATTAAACACCACTTAATACAAGTCAGCAACATGCTGTGGAGAACACGAAATTGATTTCTGTAGCTACGGAGACCCCTCCCTCAACCGAATAATGGCAGTTGCTCCCCTTGCAATTTCATGATCTGTTCGAACACCATGCTTTGCCTCCAATTCAAGCATGGAAATGCTCGGCAAACGCAATTTCGAGCAGCAACCTTGATTGGTATCCATAACGACTAAGTAAAAGAGTTCAGATTTGTCTTTAGATCCGGACAAGTCTGTGCTGCTGTGAAGCAAAGCTGCTACTCAAACAGATGGAAATCGAGCATTTGAATCTTACCGTCCTGGGTGAGAAGGGGGTAGTCCGCGGCGTGGAGCGTGATGAACCAGTCCCACTCGGCATCAAGGCGGAGCATCGCGGCGGCGGCGCGGAGCGTGGCGGCGAGGCCGGAGGAGCCCATTGGGGTGCCGGCGGTGGGCCTGCCGACGACGTCGACGTTCCCGAAGGCGCGCAAGGCGGGGGCGGCGCGCGCGACGGCCGCGGCGAGCTCGGCGCGCTCGGAGGGCGGCGCGTCGGCGGAGAGGTGGAGCAGGTAGCGGTTCCTGGGGTGGTAGACGGCGAGGAGCAGGCGCAGGAGCTTCCTGCCGTCGCCTCGGCCGCCCGCGAGCAGGTAGGCGAAGGAGGGCGGCGCGGCGGCTCCCCTGCGCACGTAGGAGGGTGGCGGGAGGCGCGCGAAGAGCGCGGAGGAGGCGGAGAAGCCTGAGAGCGCGGAGAGGAAGAGCAGCAGCGAGACGAAGGAGACGGAGACGAGCGGGAGCAGCCACTTGTCGGCGGCGCCCATGGCTGCTGCTCCGCGCACGCTGAGCTGGTGGTGGTGGTGGTGACACGCCGCGCACTGGTCACTGCCGCCGCCGCATTCGGGGTTAGGGCTCCGGCGACGGCCGGGCGGCGGGCGGGGGGATTAGGGTTTGGCGAGATCGCATCGGGGGAGAAGGGAGGGGAAATAGGCGAGATCGGGATGGCTGGCGCCCTCGCGCTGCTGTATTTCCTGCTCGCGGCTCGCGTGCGTTTCTCCCTTGCTTGGCTTGGCAGGGTGGGGGAAACGGGAAGAGGGCCAGAGGAGGGGAAGGGGAGGAGGGACGCGAGCGTGAGGCGCCTGTCGCTTTGTAGCACCGCAACACGGGGGAATCGCTTCCGCGGGCGCGGCCCATGGAGCCTGTGATTCACTGGCAACTGGGTGCCACGTTTCCCTGGCCCAGCAGTCATAGGGACGGCGTAGACCATGGCGGGTGGGTCGTGAGAGGTTACTACGGCACGGGTCCCGCGCGGTCAGAGCCACAGTCACGGTACACGCGGGTAAGTCGTCGGATGGGGCGAACGAACGGCGCTTTGCTTCCTTCTCACGGCCGGCCTCACGCAGCCCAGTCACGGCACACTGACGTGTGGGCCATGGAAGCGAGCGCGGTGAGAATCGGAATTGGGGTAGGCAGCGGGTAGCTGGGGGAAGTGGGGCAGAAGGCGTCATCACGTCAGGGAGGACGTTGATTCCGCTTGGTAGGGCCCAGATGGCAGAGGCGCCTCGGGCGAACAGCGGTGACGATTCTGGAGACTGTGGCGGCGTCATGGGTGACTGGGTGAGGATGATGGGTCATGCCCAGCTTAAGATTTTAATTCGTTGTTATATTTATATAAATCTCCCGCGTCTTGTCTGGGCCGAGCAGCACTTACTATTAGCGAAGCCTAGCTGTAATTAAGAAGCTTCCGTTGGTTGCTTCGGCCGCTATCAGCCTTTTTGAGCTCCTTGCTTGTACTGCACACTCTATGCTTCTCTTTTTGGAGATTATGTGAGGACGAGAGAAGCCGCTAGCAGCTGCAGAAGACTTCATACGGTATCTCTAAATAAAGCCAAGCGACTCGGAAGAAAGTCAGCTTAGAATCCGGGGTCACAGTGCAGTGCAACGACTTGCAGGTGTGTCGCGGCATGTGTTAGCCTTCCGTAGACAAAAAGGATGGGACAAATATAAACGGAGTCGGGGTTCAAGCGGAAGCCTACACCTTCACGGTAAAAACATTGACAAATATGATGTGATGTACTAGTTTTCTCCTCGATGCTCTTTCTCGTAATTGAAGTAGGCTTTCAAACAAGTGCCCACTCATCAATAGAATAGTAGCTTGCCAACTTGTCAGATTAGCTTACAAAAGGCAAGCATGCAAGAGAGAAAAAGCAAACGGAAGAGAAGAAGAGAGATGTTGCGTAGTACAAAAGCAAGTGTGCCTTCCATTGTATGTCTAGTAGCTCCAAAACTTCAACACTTATTAAAAAAGCCATTTAAAAAAACACTTATTAAAGCAGTCTCAACGCTCCATGTTATACAATGGTTCCACCGTGTCAAGTAGATTTGGATGGTGGGTCGAAAAAAAAAGGGAGAGTTAGGAATCAGGCCCTAAAAACAAAAGTGTTTAGGAATCTGACTCTTTTTTAAAAAAATTTGGGAATCTGACCTTAAAACAAAAATTTCTTAGGAATCTGGTCTTCTGTCAGTTTGGAGGTCTAACGGTGTTAACTTTGGGGTACAATGGTCATTGAAGAATCATGGTCCTAATTGGTTTCGGTGATTAACGATAATTAAAGATTATTATGGCTAACGTGTGTTTTGCAGAGGCTATGCGTAGCTTAGCCATAGTGATCAAGGAGAATGGGCTCTAAAGGTCATCACGTAGCCCCCAAGATGGATATCGTTTCGGTTGTTAAGGAGACATGATGAAGACCCTAGAATGATAGACTAAGTGTCATAAGGAGATGAAGAGCACTTAGAATTAGATAGGGCTTCTCTTTTTACCTTTGACCGTACTATTAAGAGGGGTTGAGACTAGTAGCTTGACTTAGGAAAGCTTCATGTTTAGGTGTGGAGCACACTTGACTTCCTTAGCTCTAAGCAAGCCTATGGTGACCGTAAGATAGCCTAGAACAACTTCCATTTTCATCGCGACGAAAAACGGAGTTGTTAAAAGAGTTTTCTGGGCGTCGGACGCTCCTGGTAGGGGCGCCGGACGCTGGGTGGTTGAGTCCACAGCGTCCGTCGGCCTTCCAGAGAGGTTGTTTTCTGGCTAAGTTTTTCAGGGTGCGTCGGACGTTGTCCGTCGGCCAGGCGTCGGACGCTGCGAAGAGCGTCCGTCGACCTTCCAGAGAGGGTGTTTTTCAAACCCTAGCCAGAGCTCAGCGTCAGACGCTGTGGCTGAGCGTCCGTCGCCCAGTGACGTAGCGTCCGTCGCTGGGAACAGTGTGTCAGAACTAGCCGTTAGACAGAGGCGTCGGACCGTCCGTCGCCTAGGCGTCGGAGCGTCCGTCGCCTCAATTTTGAACAGAAACTAGCCGTTGGGCATGCGACGGACCGTCCGTCGCCTAGTCGACGGACCGTCCGTCGCCTAGTCGACGGACCGTCCGTCGCCAACTTAAATTGCCAGCCCGAGGCAGTTTTCAGAGGGTCTATTTATAGCCCCTCCCACTTCTCTCCCACCTGGCCTTTGCTCATTTGAGTTGCTGAGTTTGTTGAGAAGGTTGGGAAGAGAGCAAGAGCCCTAGAGAGAGAGAGAGTGATTCGCGAATCCATCCATCCTCTCTCTAGTTCATCCAAGAGTTCAAGTGTGCATCCTCTAGTTGTGAAGCTTGAGTGAGTCAAGCGAAGATCGAGGCTTGTTACTCTTGGTGATCGACATCACCTAGACGGTCCGGTGGTGTTCGGAGGAAGGTGACCGCCGGAAGATTGTCGGCGGCCCTTCTCCATCGACGTTTGTGATCGGTTGTGGGCGATTCACCGAGCCGGAGTGGCGAAGAATCAGCCCGTAGAGAGCACTCATCCCTTGCGCGGGATTGAGGGGGAGCTATACCTTGCGAGGTGCTCCAATGAGGACTAGGGGGGAGTGTCGACTCCTCGATACCTCGGCAAAACATCGCCGTGTCAAGCATCTCTTTCCTTAGCTCTTTATTACCGCATTACTTTCCGCACTTGTCTTTCATTTCATACTAGAATTGTGTAGGAAGTTTTCGCTTTCCTTTGCCTTGTTACCGCTTTCTAGCTAGGACACACAAGCGGTAGGCACTAGGGGGTTAATTGGCTCTCTATAGGTTTAATTCTTGTTTAGAAATTAAAAAGAGCCCAATTCACCCCCTTCTTGGGCATCTTGATCCTTTCAATTGGTATCGGAGCCTGGTTGCTCTAAATTAGGCTTCACCGCCTAGAGCAAGATGTCCCATGGGGATAGACCACCTCCCATGTTTGATAGAGACGACTTTCCTTATTGGAAAGTTCGTATGGAGGCCTATTTAGAGGCCGTTGACGTGGGCGTGCTCAAAGCCGTCACAAAGGGAGGTACTCTCTTCGCGGAGGACCTCAACTTTGAGAAGCACAATGCCAAGGCAAAGAACATACTCTTTCGTGGCATTAGCAAGGATGTCTTCAACCGAGTGCGTAATGCCAAAGACGCATTTGAGTTGTGGACCACTATTTGTGCACTTCACGAAGGCACAAAAAGTGAGCGTGAAGAACGCTATCACTTGGTTATGGCTAAGCTCAATTCTTTCTCTATGCATGCAAATGAAAATGCAAATGAAATGTACTCACGTCTCAACATTATTGTAGAAGAATTGAATGGGCTCGGTCTCAACCAAATGGAACCGGCCGATGTGGTACGCAAGATTCTTTGTGTCTTGCCCATTGAGAAGTATGGCCACATCGTCACGGTGCTTCACCAAGGAGATCTCTCCGCCGCTACACCAACACAAATTTTGGGCAAGATTAATGCCCATGAGATGTACATGAATATTGGTGATGGTGGCTTATCTTCCTCCTCCAAGAAGAAAGAAAAAGAGAAGGAGGAAAAGAAGGACTTGGCACTCAAGGCATCCTCCTCGGAGAAGCACAAGATGCAAGTCATGTATGAGAGCACAAGCGATGATGATGATGATGATGATCTCGCTCTCATGGTGAAGAAAACAACCAAAATGTTGAAGAAGCTAAGCAAGAATGGAGTCAAGTTTGACTCAAAGAAGAAGAAATTCTTCACAAGCTCTTCAAGAAAGCCCCTCTCCAACATGGATTGCTACAATTGTGGCAAACTTGGACACTTGGCTCATGCTTGCCCCGAAGAAAAGAAAGACAAGTACAAGAACAAGAAAACTAACAACAAGTTCAAGTACAACAAGGGCAACAAGGTTGAGTCAAGTGATGAGGAGAAGAAGGATGACAAGCCATTCAAGAAGAAGAAGAACTTCAACTTCCACAAGAAGAAGAAGAATAGCAAAGCCTACATTGTTGGTGATTGACTCACCGACATTGAAGACTCAAGTGACTCATCCGGAGATGAAAGTGAAGAAGAGAAGGTGGCCGCCTTGGTGATTGGTTCATCTACTCCACCGCCACCCCCTCCATCATCTCCGGGTTCATCCTCTACACACCTATGCCTCATGGCTAAAGGTGACAAAAAGGTACAAAAAGAGGATAGTGATGATGAGTTTGAGGCACCTTCCTATGATGAGCTAATTGAAATTTGCAATAAATACACTAAGCTCATTAGGAAGTATAAAGGCAAAAGTGAATCACTAGAGAAAGCCAATAGTAACTTGCATGCTAAGCTTGATGACTTGACTAGTGCTAATGATGAATTGAAGCTTAAGAACAAATCTCTCTCATCTAGCACTAGGGAGCTCAAAGCCTCACTCAAGCAAGCAAATGAGAAACATGATAAGCTTGAGAGGTCAACACAAGAGCTCCAATCAAGATACAACTTGCTAAAAGATGACTACAACCAAGTTAAAAATGAACATGGCACACTTGTGATAGCTAATGAATTGCTTTCAAATGATCTTGCTACACATGTTGCTATTAACACGGTTGTTAAGTGTGATATAGCTACTTCTTGTGAGGACTTGCTTGATGAAGTTGCTAGTGAGCAAAATGCTAAGTGCAAGGGCAAGAAGGTAGTTGAGGCCGACAAGCATGATGACTATGTGAAGATGAGGCAAGAAAACTCCAAGCTTAAGGAAGAGCTAATCAACCTCAAGGCAAGCAAGCCACTCACTATCAAGTCAGCCAAACAAGATGACAAAGATGCAATGACCTTGATCAAGTCTCTCAAAGAGGAAAATGCAAAGCTCAAGGTTGAGAAGATCAAGCTTACAAGTGGATTGGAGAAGTTCACCAAGGGTCACAACCTTCAAAGTGAGCTCTTGATGAACACTATCATGAAGACCGACAAGACCGGCATTGGGTTCAAGGAGAACCAAATCATGAAGGCCAAGGTCAAGATAGAAGCCAAGAACTATTACAAGAACAAGGCTATGAGAAGCAACTATGACACACCAAAGCCCAAACCCAAGAAGTGCTTTGGATGTGGTCAAGAGGGTCACCTTCAATCCCAATGCAAGACTCCACCCCCCAAGACCTTGCCCAAGCACATAAGGCCTTTCGCTCATGATGCACACTTCATCATCAACAAGGACTCCAAGGGTAGACCTCAAGTTGTATTTCTCGGTCCAAAGATGAAGAACAAGCCCAAAGTGCTATGGGTTGCTAAGGAGTTGGTGGACAAGGCTATGGGACCTCGCCAAGTGTGGGTCCCTAAACAACAAGCTTAACTCCAAGTTGCTTGTGTGTAGGTGAACTACAAGACCGGTGGAAGTCATTGAGTGATTGATAGTGGATGCACTCAACATATGACCGGTGACTCTCGGATGTTCACCACACTTGAGAAAGACTGTGAAGGGTAAGACAAGATTACCTTTGGGGACAATTTAAAAGGCAAAGTGCAAGGTCTAGGCAAAGTGGCAATCTCAAATGATCAATCAATATCAAATGTCTTGCTAGTACAATCATTGAGCTTCAACTTGCTATCGGGGGACAACTATGTGATCTTGGTTTCCAATGTCTCTTCACTCCAAATGAGGTAGTTGTATCCAAAATTGAAGATTCGTCATTGATATTTAAAGGGTTTAGGCACAACAATCTCTACCTAGTGGACTTCACCTCAAATGAAGCTAGTTTGCAAACATGTCTTTTCTCCAAGAGTTCTTTGGGTTGGCTATGGCATAGAAGATTAGCACATGTGGGAATGCCAACTTTGAAGAAGCTTGTCAAGAAGGAATTGGTTAGAGGTGTGAAGGATGTGGTGTTTGAGAAAGACAAACTTTGTAGTGCATGTCAAGCCGGCAAGCAAGTAGCAAACACTCATCCAACCAAAGCTTTCATGTCAACCTCAAGAGTTCTAGAGCTACTCCACATGGATCTCTTTGGACCTACCACCTATGCTAGTCTTGGCGGCAATCTCTTTTGTTTGGTGGTAGTTGATGACTACTCTAGATACACTTGGGTGTTCTTTCTTCAAGACAAGGGAGAAACTCAATCAATATTCAAGAAGTTTGCAACTAGAGCCCAAAATGAGTTTGATGTGAAGATCAAGAAGATAAGAAGTGGCAATGGGACCGAGTTTGTAAACACCAAGATTGAATACTATTGTGATGAAGTTGGAATCAAGCATGAAGTATCCGCCACCAATACTCCTCAACAAAATGGTGTAGTAGAGAGGAAGAACCGGACACTTATCACTCTTGCAAGATCAATGCTTGATGAATACAACACCCTCGAGAAGTTTTGGGCCGAAGCAATCAACACCGCATGCTATGCGGCCAACCGGCTATTTGTCCAAAGGCTTCTCAAGAAGACCCCCTATGAGCTTGTAAATGGAAAGAAACCGGACATATCCTTTTTCCGAGTGTTTGGTTGCAAAGTGTACATCTACAAGAAGCGCCAACACTTGGGCAAGTTCCAAAGAAGATGTGACATTGGTTTCTTAGTTGGGTATTCACTTAAATCCAAGGCATACCGTGTATTTAACAAAGCCACCGGCTTAGTTGAAGAAACGTATGACTTGGAGTTTGATGAAACTAATGGCTCTCAAGAAGAGCATGAAAATCTTGATGATGTAGGTGATGAACCCTTGAGGGAGGCAATGAAGAACATACCAATTGGTGCTATCAACCCACAAGAGGTGGAAGAAGTTGAAGATGAAGCAAATCAAGATCCTTCTCCACCTCACACGCCTCAAGTTGATGAAGGAGATCAAGTGAGGGAAGCTCAAGAAGACACTCACATCCCTCAAGATCAAGCCGAGGCCGAAGCAAGCAATGTTGAAGCACCGCAACCTCCTCCCCAAGAGATCAATAGAAGATCTACACCTATGCTTCAAGCACATCCTCAAGACCTCATCATAGGAAGTCCATCAAGGGGGGCAACAACTCGATCTAAACTTGCTTCTTATGTTGAACATCACTCCTTTGTTTCCTTTGTTGAGCCTTCTAGTGTGGAGGATGCACTTGCGGATCCGGATTGGGTGAACGCCATGCACGAAGAATTGAACAACTTCACCCGGAACGAAGTGTGGACACTAGTAGAAAAGCCCAAAGGAGCAAGAATCATTGGCACCAAGTGGGTGTTTAGGAACAAGCAAGATGATCAAGGCGTGGTTGTGAGAAACAAGGCAAGATTGGTGGCAAAGGGGTTCTCCCAAGTTGAAGGCTTGGATTTTGGGGAGACTTTTGCACCGGTTGCAAGACTAGAAGCCATTCGTATCCTTTTGGCATATGCTTCACACCATAAAATGAAACTTTTTCAAATGGATGTGAAGAGTGCCTTTCTTAATGGTTTCATTAATGAACTTGTTTTTGTCTCACAACCTCCCGGGTTTGAAGACCCAAATTGTCCTAATCATGTGTATAGGTTGTCCAAGGCACTCTATGGATTGAAGCAAGCTCCAAGAGCTTGGTATGAGAGGCTAAGGGACTTCCTACTCAAGAAGGGCTTCAAGATCGGGAAAGTGGATACCACACTCTTCACCAAGGTGCTAGATGGAGAGATCTTTGTTTGCCAAGTATATGTCGATGACATTATATTTGGGTCAACAAACCAAGGTCATAGCAAGGAATTTGGTGTATTGATGTCCAAGGAGTTCGAGATATCGATGATTGGCGAGCTAACCTTCTTCCTAGGCTTCCAAGTGAAGCAATTGAGGGAGGGCACCTTCATATCTCAAGAGAAGTACACTTATGATGTGCTCAAGAAATTCAAGATGGAGGATTGCAAGTCAATCAAGACCCCAATGCCTACTAATGGGCATCTCGATCTCGATGAGGGAGGTAAACCGATCGACCAAACTCTTTATCATTCTATGATCGGTAGTTTACTTTACCTCACCGCTTCTAGGCCGGATATCATGTTTAGTGTGTGTATGTGTGCTAGGTTTCAAGCAAACCCTAAGGAGTCGCATCTTTGTGCGGTTAAAAGAATCCTTAGGTACTTAAGGCACACCCCTAGCATGGGTCTTTGGTATCCCAAAGGAGCTCCCTTCCAACTAGTTGGCTATTCCGATTCGGATTACGCCGGGTGTAAGGTTGATAGGAAGAGTACCTCCGGCGGGTGCCACATGCTAGGAAGATCACTTGTTTCTTGGTCCTCAAAGAAGCAAAATAGTGTGGCATTGTCAACCGCCGAGGCGGAATATATTGCCATGGGAACAAGTTGTGCACAAATCTTATATATGACCCAAACACTCTTTGATTACGGCGTGTTTTTAAAAGAAGTTCCACTTTTGTGTGATAATGAAAGCGCCGTAAAGCTTGCAAATAACCCGGTTCAACACTCTCGCACCAAGCACATAGATATTCGCCATCACTTTCTTAGAGATCATGTGGCTAGGAAAGACATAACACTAGTTGGAGTTAAGAGCGAAGAGCAATTGGTGGATATGTTCACTAAACCACTCGATGAAACAACCTTTTGCAGGTTGAGAAGCGAGTTAAATGTGCTTGATCACTCTAATTTCACTAAAAGATGATCTTGTGTGAACCATGCATTCATGTGTAATATAACATGTTTAATATGGTAATGCACATAGGCTTGGCTAACGCGGTTAAGATAACCGCCCTCAAAGCGTGTGACAAAGCTTAACCGTGGTTTAAACTTGCAAGCAACCTAGATTCACCTTTCGTATTGCATAAGCATATGCATGTGTGTTGTTTGCCCTTTCTTTTTCGGTTAAGTTTCTTGAGCATCCTCTATGATAGTCCACTTAGGGGGAGCATTTCAAGCTCAAGTCACTTCAATACCCCTCTTGTGGCCATATGATGTCTCCTTGGCGCTTCCATTCGAATATTTTGAGCTAAAAACTAAATTTAAGCCTATGGCAAACTATTTGAAAATGAGTGTTTGAGAGATGGTTCTCATATCAAGTCCAATCAAGTGTTATTTGGATCTTATTGGGATTGGAACTTGGTTGGGAGAGAGACGCAAAAAGAAAATTTGAAAAATTCTATTTTTAAGGCGTCGGACGCTGTCGACGGACGCTCGGTGTCAATTGCCTCAACGTCCGTCGCGATCGTCCGGAGATTAAAGTTGCCCGCTAAAAGGGCGACGGGCGCTCTCCCAAGCGTCCGTCGCGGTCAATGCGACTGGGCGTTTCAAATCGGCTCTGGAAGCCCGACGGACGATGCCGTCGGACGCTCCCCGAGCGTCCGTCGCATGCCAATGGAGCGTCCGTCGCCTATGTGTTGGAGCGTCCGTCGCGAACTAATCGGCGAATTTTTTTTTTGAAAACCCCGATTTCTCCTCTGTCTCGCCCGTTCGCTTAAGTCCGCCGCCGCGCCGTTTTTCCTAACCCTAACCGCCGCGGATCCCGTTCAGCGCAGCCGTGCATCCCTGCGCCGCCACCTGCCACCTGCGCCGCCACCTGCCCCCTGTGCCGCCGTGGATCTCCTCCCTGCGCCGCCGGGCTCCTTCCCCAGCGCCGCCCGCACCTGCGCCGCTCCCCTTTGCGCCGCATTTCCACTCTGCCCTGCACCGCCGTGTTTTCCCTCCACCTCGCGCCCAAGGACCTCCACTGCTCCACATTTGTCCCTGCTCTAACTCCTCCGAGCAGGAGTGCTCTAGGTCGAAGGAGCTCTCCCTGTTGGAGGTCGGTTCTTCCTTGAGGGTGCAAAGGTGAATTTCCCTTTCGATCCACTTCTGTGATCCTTTCATTTGCCAAATTGCAATTCACCTCGCCCTCCTCTACCTACCCTAATCCATCCTCTCTCTACCTTGATTAGAGTGCGGATTGAATTGCGGATTGCGGAGTGCGGTTGACGGATCGGGGAAATCTCTTTTCTTCTCCCATTTTGGTCAGAGGCTCGAGGTATGGCAGTGGATTTCATCATTCTATTCTTTCCTAATTTCATGCTTCTAATAGATCCTTACCTTTAGTTAATTGCTTATGGTTTATATATCTCTATCTATCTCTGACGAGCAGGGTCAGTTGGTCAGTTGATCAGAGACTCAGACAGTGGGCAGTGACAGATAACTCGGGGCAAAGCCCGCGAGTACGGATCGAGGCAAAGCCTCGCGAGGACAGTCCAGGACCGGCGTGCCACTCTTTCAGCTATTTTGGTTCTGAGGTTTGTCAGTTGTTTCATTGACAGTTGGGACAGTAATCTTGTGGTTTGACTGTTGAAAAATGGCAAGGACGAAGAATGCAGGTCCCGTCCCCGGTAGTGGTGGTGACCCTCCACCTCCACCGCGTCCACCCACTGACCGCGGGAAGGAAAGGCTGGCGATGGATCCAGATTCGGTAGCCGCGCTTGCAGTAGCAGAGGCAGCTGAGTTAGCGGAGCGAGGAGGACGTCGCGCCGGCTTGAGGCTCTCGCCTCGCCGTGGAGCGCGCCGTGAGTCCCCTCCACCTCCAGTGTCAGAGCCCGTCGAGGCTTCAGAGGCACCAGCGACAGAGCCAGTCCCAGCGACTGAGCCGACAGAGGCCGCGGGCCACTCTACTATTGGAGAGCTGATGAGCCGTCGAATTACTCGTTCCCGAGGCTTAGGTGTACCACCTAGCCCTCCAGGACCCAGACTCCCAGACCCAGTGAGGCACCAGGTCAGGACACTTACAGCGAAGCAAGTCCAGCTGCTTCGGTTTGTCGACTTTCAGTCCTGGTTCCCACCTCAGAGGGACCCCCATGCCGGACGAGAGTTCTATACCACAGTGCACGAGGACTTCTACCGAGCGTATGTTGACACCGATGCTCCCCTCAGGGCCCACAGGGTGTGCCCATCTACTCAGATTGAGGGGGTCGGTGGTCCAGAGATCCTGCAGCATCTCCAGTACATTCAGGGTTTGACAGACTTGATGGGACGCTCAGGGGCCTATCAGAAGGAGTGGGTTTACCAGTTCTATGCCTCTCTGTGGATCTCACCTGATCACGAGTTCCTCCACTTCGCATATCAGGGACGTGACTTCAGGGTTACAGCTGCCAGGTTCCGAGAGCTCTTTCACCTCGGATCTTCACCTACCAGGATCCACAGTCTCTGCTATGGGGATCAGGAGGCCCCTCGCCGACCTCACGATGGTATAGTGCCATCCACAGATTTTGTCAGTCCGTGCTTTCAGCAGCCGTTCACTGAGGGTTCGAGCCGTATGCCACGTGACCTCACTCCTCTGGCTCGGATCCTCCACGAGGTTCTCAGACGGACTATTCTACCCAGGATTGGAGCTAGGGATACTATCACTCGTCTTCAGCTTTGGCTCCTAGCTCACATTGTTCGGAAAGAGCAGTTCGACCTCTGGGATTTGATAGTGAGCGAGCTCGAGGATATCATAGCTGTTGGATTCAGAGGCCATTGGCAGCTACAGTTCGCACATTGGATCTCATACTTGATAGTTGCCAAGACTGGGTCAGGGGTTATGAGAGTCACCCTTACGAGGTCAGCTACAGAGTTCCCAGTCTACTCGATGAGCCAGCTTGAGGCCCATGGACAGTTGCCTCGCCCCAGCAGAGCCTACAGACCAGGCACGAGGCAGGCCAGAGTGCCACCACAGTCAGCCGAGGTCACCGATGCCACAGTTGAGCAGATTGCTCAGGCAGAGCTAGCAGATTTGGATGCTGAGATCGATACAGCTGCAGAGACAGTATTTAGAGAGGATCTCGACTCTGACAGCTCTGACAAGGACTACCAGCCCGTGCACGAGTATACACCTATGACACATGACCACGAGGCTGGAGGGTCTGGCACCGCCGCAGCAGCTCCAGCTCCAGGCTCCAGTTCTTCAGAGGCTACCCTGCTCACTATACTCTCGAGGATGCAGGAGGAGCAGTCTCGTCAGGCAGAGGAGCAGAGATGACAGGCTGCAGATCTATGGAGGCTCACTGAGCAGCAGCTGGCAGCTCAGGCTCAGACACAGGCTAGGCAGGATGAGTTCTAGCGCCAGTTCCTAGCCTATCAGCTATAGCAGGCAGAGATTCAGAAGACTCAGACTTTTTTACTTGAGCGTCTTCTGGCCTCTAGCTCCGGGCAGACCTCCACGCCACACTTTCAGTTGCCCGCCGTCTCTCAGCAGCAGCAGTTCACTTCTCCGCCACCGCAGCCTCCAGTAGTTGTGGTGCCCACTCCAGCGTTACCATCCAGAGGACAGCAGAGTCAGGCACCAGCTACACCTCCCTTCCAGCCAGCAGCTTCTCCAGAGTACCAGACTCCGAGGACCCAGGTGTCCTCTTGGATAGCTTCACCCGGCGAGTTCCAGACAGGATTCACTCCCACCCGGGGAACTACTCTAGCAGAGGCCTCGCGAGATCTGTCAGCTTCATATCTTGAGATCACGGGAGAAGACTCACCAGGAGCACCTCAACAGGTCACACCAGCTCCAGCGACTGCAGTGGATCCTCCGGCGACAGGCACTCACCAGTCCTCAGTTGCATCGTCGGAGATCGCACCTGAGCAGTCGACACAGACAGTCACCACACCTCCAGCTGCCGTTCAGACGGATGCCATATCCCTAGCAGATGAGGTTACAGTGGTAGTGTCCTATCCCGGTCAGACTCAGCCTGCAGAGGTTGCAGCGGCAGTGTCCCTAGTGGCACTAGCAGTGACACCGTCCCCCTCGCCTCGAGTTTTCACTCGTCGGGCCCCCAGGCCCGCTACCACTGAGGCAGGACCGTCAGAGGCACCAGCAGAGCCTCAGGGGGAGTCAGTTGCGACCGCAGCTCCAGAGGTGCCAGTGACAGCTTCAGAGACCACCCAAGTTGCACCTACACCGGCAGAGACCGTATCAGATGAGTCAGACGAGTCCGACCTTCAGGACTTCATTATGCTGGATCGCAGAGCTGCCGCTACTTCGCCTTCTTCTCCAGCCCCAGACTCTTAGTTTTTGGTGTTAGACGCCAAAGGGGAAGAGAGGGTCGAGTATAGAGATATGGGGAGGGATTTGGATCTTTGTATGTTTTATTTCCCCGTACTCTTTCATCATGTCTCTTTTATGCATTTGTCTATATGTGTGATGTGATGATGGTTGATGTATATATGGTTGCATGTGACAAACTCTTGTTTATCTCTAATATATCTTGTGAGTTGTCTCATGGTTCATGATATATCTCCTTGCTTAACGATATTTGAGCTTCCGCGCTTTACTCCGATACATCCTTTGAGAATATCATGAGGTACTGTTTTCTCATTCATACTCATAAGTACCATGTTTTGTGATTTGGCTTGGGTGAGCAAGTATGCTTCATTATTTTTTTTACTAACCCTTGCTCAACCATTCCAAGTCACCCTTGAATCTTAACCAAAACTCTTATCCATACTCGAGTTTCAATTGTCGTCAATCACCAAAAAGGGGGAGATTGAAGAATCATGGCCCTAGTTGGTTTCGGTGATTAACGATAATTAGAGATTATTATGGCTAACGTGTGTTTTGCAGAGGCTATGCGTAGCTTAGCCATAGTGATCAAGGAGAATGGGCTCTAAAGGTCATCACTTAGCCCCCAAGATGGATATCGTTTCGGTTGTTAAGGAGACATGATGAAAACCCTAGAATGATAGGCTAAGTGCCATAAGGAGATGAAGGGCACTTAGAATTAGATAGGGCTTCTCTTTTTACCTTTGACCGTACTATTAAGAGGGGTTGAGACTAGTAGCTTGACTTAGGAAAGCTTCATGTTTAGGTGTGGTGCACACTTGACTTCCTTAGCTCTAAGCAAGCCTATGGTGACCGTAAGATAGCCTAGAACAACTTCCATTTTCATCGCGACGAAAAACGAAGTTGTTAAAAGAGTTTTCTGGGCGTCGGACGCTCCTGGCAGGGGCGCCGGACACTGGGTGGTTGAGTCCACAGCGTCCGTCGGCCTTCCAGAGAGGTTGTTTTCTGGCTAAGTTTTTCAGGGTGCGTCGGACGCTGTCCGTCGGCCAGGCGTCGGACGCTGCGAAGAGCGTCCGTCGACCTTCCAGAGAGGGTGTTTTTCAAACCCTAGCCAGAGCTCAGCGTCGGACGCTGTGGCTGAGCGTCCGTCGCCCAGTGACGTAGCGTCCGTCGCTGGGAACAGTGTGTCAGAACTAGCCGTTAGACAGAGGCGTCGGACCGTCCGTCGCCTAGGCGTCGGAGCGTCCGTCGCCTCAATTTTGAACAGAAACTAGCCGTTGGGCATGCGACGGAGCGTCCGTCGCCTAGTCGACGGAGCGTCCGTCGCCAACTTAAATTGCCAGCCCGAGGCAGTTTTCAGAGGGTCTATTTATAGCCCCTCCCACTTCTCTCCCACCTGGCCTTTACTCATTTGAGTTGCTGAGTTTGTTGAGAAGGTTGGGAAGAGAGCAAGAGCCCTAGAGAGAGAGAGAGAGTGATTCGCGAATCCATCCATCCTCTCTCTAGTTCATCCAAGAGTTCAAGTGTGCATCCTCTAGTTGTGAAGCTTGAGTGAGTCAAGCGAAGATCGAGGCTTGTTACTCTTGGTGATCGACATCACCTAGACGGTCCGGTGGTGTTCGGAGGAAGGTGACCGCCGGAAGATTGTCGGCGGCCCTTCTCCATCGACGTTTGTGATCGGTTGTGGGCGATTCACCGAGCCGGAGTGGCGAAGAATCAGCCCGTAGAGAGCACTCATCCCTTGCGCGGGATTGAGGGGGAGCTATACCTTGCGAGGTGCTCCAACGAGGACTAGGGGGAGTGTCGACTCCTCGATACCTCGGCAAAACATCGCCGTGTCAAGCATCTCTTTCCTTAGCTCTTTATTACCGCATTACTTTCCGCACTTGTCTTTCATTTCATACTAGAATTGTGTAGGAAGTTTTCGCTTTCCTTTGCCTTGTTACCGCTTTCTAGCTAGGACACACAAGCGGTAGGCACTAGGAGGTTAATTGGCTCTCTATAGGTTTAATTCTTGTTTAGAAATTAAAAAGAGCCCAATTCACCACCCTCTTGGGCATCTTGATCATTTCAGTCATTTTACCTTCGATACAAAGAAAAATAAAAAATAGAGTTTGACTTATTTATTGTATATTTAGAATATATATATATATATATGTGTGTGTATGTGTGTGCGCGCTTATGTTGTTGATGCCAATGTTGTTGTTGATGCAGATATGTGGTTGAATGTATGTATATATATATATATATATATATATATATATATATATATATATATATATATATAAAATAATAAATAAGCTAAACTATGCTTTATTTTTTTTTGTATCGGAGTAAAATAGTCCTTGTACCCCTAAAAATAACACCGTTAGGCTTATAAACTGATGGAAGACCTAATTTCTAAGGATTTTTTTGTTTTGGGGCTAGATTCCCAAATTCGAAATAAAAAGGGTCAGATTCCTAAACACTTTTGTTTTCAGGACCGGATTCCTAATTCTCCCAAAAAAAAAAAGACGAGATGGTAGCTCTGCAGAGGTGCCTGTAGAGGTAGTCGCTACCTCATCGGACACACTAATAAAGCTACCGCTGAGTTTCACGATGGGGAGTGAAGAATGACGGCCTTACACACGTTGCTGAGAAAAGTTACCAGAGAATGGCAGGGGCAGGAGACAGATGTAGGTGTGCCTTGCGTTGAGGAATTGTTGGTTTCAATGCACCCGCTCCTGCTTGGATGGATGTTTTTTTATGAGGCTGCTGATCGTATATGCCTGCGCTGGTGGTGGCCTTATGGATCACTTAACTTTTTATGAGATTACTATTATTGTACACTTGTATTGGTTTGGTGATGCTCTCATTGTCATAACAAAGCAGTATAAATGGATAGGGATGCTAGATTTATCTTCTCTATCGGGATCGTGTATGTTGGTTGGTTCAGGGATCGTCTAACTAAAACTACAAATATGCAAAATTAGGCAAAAGTATGATTAGCACAATAAAGCTAAATTGGCAAGCACAGACAGGGGCGACGCCACGTTCATTTACCCTGGTGCACGGACACTAGGGTAAATTTATTTTTATCCTTTAATAATTTTATTTTTACCATGTATTTCAATATAGTTGTGCAAGTTATTGAAGCAGTGCACCAGGGTAATTTAAATTTATGAGTAGCTTCGCCACTGGGCACAGAATTGACCACCGGGTATCATTATCATTATCCTCTCTTAATCACCATTTTTTTTAAAAAAACATGGAAGTGAAACTCCATTACGAAATCATCGAGGTCAAATCTTTGGCCACCAATACTTGATACAAGTTGGAAATTAAGCTGGCACTAACGGAATCAACTCTCGGAGCGAGACTTTTTTCAAGGGAAGCTAGATGATGAGCAACAATATGATATGAGTGGGGATTACACATTTTACATCTCTAGCAATAAAATTACATATAAGTGAAATCTTGAGTTCCCAATGACAGTGCTCGCTGATCTCTGTTGGCCCTATTTTGTTGAAGTCATAGCCATCGAACGCTATTCAATTGATAATTTATGTGGATAATAAATCATTTGATGTTGTTTTAAGAGAAATATTGTACCATGGCTGATAAGCCAGAGTGATAAGTTCAAGCAAATAGGATTGGATCCGCATGTCGCTCAAGCATCTTAGAGCAGCCCCAACACTATAGGTTGCATGTCAGTCCTAACCTCCACATTGGCATAGTAGGGACTTTAGATCACATGTGTTTTTGGTTTGTAGAGGTTCATGTTAGCCTATAGAAGTAGGAGTTGTTTTTATGCGACACAAAGGGCAAGGCACCAACTGAATTCGTGTTGTGACCAAAGTAGCAACGCCTTGTCACATGTTTTCAAGGTTTGTGAGCAAAGCTAACAAAAAAATCTGACAAAAGTTGAACCCACTTTTTTACAAAAGAACAATACCATGCAGTGGGAGGTTTGTAGTCTCAGTTAATGGATGTCTACATGGCATATACTTTTAGCTTGGGCATATGGATTTGGCACCCTGTGTTTTTGTTGTCCTTAGGGCTTCTTTACTGTGGGCTACAAGTTTTGTACGCCTGGAGATAAAGTTGCAGGCCACATCGACATTAGATGGTTTGAGCTCACAAATCAAACAACGTAGGCTACAAATAGCCAGACCTAGAATCATATGCTAATTCATCCTGTAGAGACTGTGTGTATCAAAAGTGGTCTAGGAACGAAGTCGCTTGGTTGCTACAACGCCTACCCCAATTGTTGCCCACACCTTCTGTCAGATGGAGTGGTCGCATCTTCTGCATGAGCCTCTGGCAAACTGCGATACTACCATCGATGAAGACGTGGAGGACGAGACAACCCGCCACATTATAGCGTTGGTGAAGCCCTTAAGAAAAAGCCGGAGCCAATCACCAAGCCATCACAACCGTGAATGGCTGATCCTATACTTTAGGAATAAAGCATGCTCACCATTTCTTGCGCTTATTCAGAGCTAGAGAACCATAGGGGAAGGGACAAGTTGTCCCATGAAGGCCTTGTTTGTATTATTGGATGTAGTATGTTGGGGTAGGTTGGAATGCAATTTACAATCTGTTTTTTTTTAATTTTTATCATTATTATTTTGCTACGACCAAGAATGGAGCTGCGTAACTAGCTCAAGTCACGGGTCGATATCAAAGGCCCACCTGGTCACCAACGTGAACCCGAATCCCTGGCCCACAGCCTCACAAAAAGCTCAACGAAACTAAATCGTACAGCAGAAAAGGCCCAGTTCAGCAACCCATTCGGCCTGGCCTGGCCATATGTCTCCTTCCCCATCTCGTCGCTCATGCCGCAACAAACTCACCACCACCAAACGAACTGATCTCCCCAGTCCTCAGTCCTCACACCCTGCCGAAGCGCAGAGGCAAACCCCCTCTTAGCCCCCGGGGCCCCGCTGCCGCTTGCCACTCCTCCGCGTCGCTCTCCGCCGCCTCCCCGGACGTCCCGGAACCTTCTAGACTGAAGAGGGATTGCCATCGGCGCGGCGTCAGCGTGTGCGATGGAGGTCAAGGGGCTGGGGCAGCTCCTGGCCGCGCTGGCCGCGGCGTTCTTCGTCCGCGCCATCGCGGGACCCGGTCCCGCCCTCCTTCCGCCGGCGGAGGACACGGAGGACGACGAGGCCGATGCGGAGGCTGGCGAGGGAGTAGGTGGTGGCGTGCCGCCAGTGACCATCCGGTGGGCCCGCATCACCTGCGCGCTGAAGAACAAGCGCGGGGAAGTGGTAAGTCGCTGCACCGCCGCCACGGTACCACCACACCACATCTCGCCGCAGCCGCGCGCAGGAAACCCTCGCATTGCCCATTTGCCACTCTGTCCGTCTGTCATCGTCGTCGCGTTCCGTTTGCCACGTGTACTCGTTTGCGTTGACTCGCTGACCCCCTGTATTCTACAGCAAGTTGCATAATTTGTACCATTATTACAATTGTACAAATATCAGGAGGTAACTGCAGTGGACTGATAGATGTTTGTGGCATGCTGTTTAAATTGCCAATTGCCAGGCAAGGTTTCTGCTGTCAAATGTGTCAGGGGAGGCGAAACCGGGGAGGCTGTTAGCACTCATGGGACCATCGGGCTCTGGCAAAACAACTCTGCTCAATGTGCTAGCAGGGCAGCTCACGGCATCATCTTCCTTGCACCTTTCCGGGTTTCTGTATGTCAACGGCCGGCCTATCTCGAAGGGTGGATATAAGTAAGATGTATTCATGCTGCATCTGGGGTCTTACTTCTGCTCTTGTTTGTGGAAAAGAGCTGATGACTGTTTCCTTGCACAGGATTGCTTTTGTGAGGCAGGAAGACCTGTTCTTCTCTCAGCTTACCGTGCGGGAGACGCTGTCACTTGCTGCTGAGCTCCAGCTTCCTGACTTGTGGGTTCCTGAGAGGAAGGAGAGCTATGTCAATGATCTTTTGTTTCGTCTCGGATTGGTGAGTGCTAGCATTTTGGTTAGTGTTTCTAGAAATTGAAGCGAACTGTTCCCAGGACAGTCTTAATGGTTGGATTTTTTAATAGGTCAACTGTGCTGATTCTATTGTTGGTGATGCAAAAGTTCG
Organism: Microstegium vimineum; assembly: GCA_022036555.1. Lineage (NCBI taxonomy): Eukaryota > Viridiplantae > Streptophyta > Magnoliopsida > Poales > Poaceae > Microstegium > Microstegium vimineum. Next base: position 12,901,018 of record CM039134.1, read on the forward strand.
TGGAATAAGTGGGGGTGAGAAGAAGCGCCTCTCACTTGCATGTGAACTGATTGCTAGCCCTTCAGTCATCTTTGCGGACGAACCAACAACAGGTATTTAAAACTGATTTAGCCTTGGCCTTCACTACTTGAACAAGGCTTTTCTTTATTACTTCAAAATGTGGTCCTCATTTAGACTTGAAACATTTGCATGTAGCTAATGTGTTTTATTTTTCTGATCACGTCATACAAATACAACAGTTCATGTCAGATATGACACCACGATGAAATGAAAATAAATTGTGTGTATTATCGTAAAAGGATTGGATCCTATATGTTCCCTGAATCGGGCCCTTAGTGGGCTTAAACTGACCGGGCTGTAGTTTTTTTTGCTCAGATAGGGAAAAGGTGATAGCGGCAATTTAGCGACGCTATGGCGCTATTTCAATTTAGCGGCACAATAGCGTGCTATAACGTCAATAGCGCTTATAGCGTGAAAAAGAGGAATAGCTTCGCGTCAAGCTCTTTGGGCCGCTATAGCGGCGCTATAGCGTGAAAATAGCGCGCTATTTGAATCCATGTGTTTCACCATGATGAGACAATGGCAACTCAGCTCTGTTTATGATCTTTCTGTTTGTATGTCCATTGGAGCTAGCATAAAACAAGATCCACCATAGACATTAGTCATCAGCATCTGTTTGGTCATCTGACAATATGATATGTCAAATGTTAAGTTATACTTTTTGTATGTTTGTGATTTTTCTTTTAGGCCTTGATCCCTTCCAAGCTGAGAAGGTCATGGAGACTCTTCGTCAGCTTGCTGAGGATGGGCACACTGTTATCTGTTCGATACACCAGCCAAGAGGTTCAGTCTATGGCAAATTTGATGACATCGTACTACTGTCAGATGGAGAAATTGTATACATGGGGCCTGCAAAAGAAGAACCTCTAACATACTTCGCATCATTAGGGTTGTTATGCTACACCCTTCCCTTTCCTTCCGGTCTTTTCTTAAGTATGTTATCATCATGATTTCTACTTGATTTGAATGTTTTGCCCTAAATATTTTTGTGTGTGCTCACTTTTTGTCTTGCCTGGTCAAGCATAGCATAATAAATAATTCATTTGCAATCCTGAACAGTGAACATGCACCCCCTCTCAAACCTATTTTATTTGAGTATAACAAAACAATCTGGCATTGTGGTGTGCACTTTCATTGTTTGCATTTCCAATAAAACGAATTATTGCCTCTGAATAAATTCATCCTTGTCATTGTACACATCAAAATTCCAATATTAGCTATGCTAGAACTTTTGAAGGTTAATAGTTGCATGCTTGTACATGCACATGAGCTTACTTCTGATCTCTGTCTATTTAAGTTTTGATCAATAAGCAACTGTGCCTTTGCTTTTGTTACATAAATGGCCAATATATCATGATGTTTATTTTAATTTTGTTAGTATTTCCCATTGATAATCTGAGTTTTGATAATTTATCAGGCATCAGTGTCCAGATCATATGAACCCTGCTGAGTTCTTGGCTGATCTCATTTCCATTGATTATGGCTCAACTGAGAGTGTACAGTCATCACAGAAAAGGATTGAGAACCTCATTGAGGCGTTTTCTAACCAAGCTCTGGTCACTCAAGGTAACAATTTAATTGCAACTCCAGAGGATCCTGAATTGTCTGCCAAACTTGTTCGGAAGACTACATTGAAGCAAAGGCATGGTTGGTGGAGGCAATTTCGTTTGCTTTTTAAGCGAGCATGGATGCAGGTTCATCTCAATATATCTATCTTTAATCATGTTTCAGCTTAACCTTTGACCTTTCTGTGTGTGTCTGAATATATTTTTAGGTACTTACAAAGGCTAGCTGCTCTGAATATAGCTTTGTTGACATTTGATTTTAGCCTATGCAGTTGTAGACCTTGATGTCATATTTTTACCTAAAATGTCTGTAGTGTCCACCTATTGCCTAATTCTGATCTTTCTGAAATATACAGCTTATTGTTTATTTTAATTGATATTGGAGAAGCATTACTGTTCGCAACTTGTAATGTGCTACTTGCATAGCTATAAGATATTTTTGTCCTGAACATGCAGGAAAACTGTGTGTCATTGAAAAAGAAGAAATAGCTATAAAATATTTGAGGACTGTTAAGTACACATGTTAAGATGTAGTTTGACTATTTTTAGTCATCAATTGCTTATAATGTGTAGGATCTTTTGTGTTCAGGCTTTTCGTGATGGACCAACAAACAAAGTGAGAGCACGAATGTCTGTTGCTTCAGCAGTTATATTTGGATCTGTGTTCTGGCGAATGGGAAAATCTCAAACATCCATACAAGACAGGATGGGACTACTTCAGGTAGAATATTGTGAACCTTTGAGGGATTCTGAAGTGGAATTTCTAGTTTGCACATATTTTGCGTTCAGGATATATGTAACACATTCACTATCTTCCGAGATTTGGCACTTCATATGATTGTTCCAATTGTATCTTCATGAAGTTGTTCTAGAAATATTGTCTCAACATATTTTGTGTTTGATCTTTCTCCTTTTTAAAAGGTGGCTGCCATAAACACAGCAATGGCTGCACTGACAAAGACTGTGGGAGTTTTCCCAAAAGAACGGACTATAGTTGACAGAGAACGAGCAAAAGGTTCCTATGCACTTGGACCCTATCTTTCGTCTAAGTTGTTGGCCGAGATTCCCATTGGAGCAGCATTTCCATTGATATTTGGATCAATTCTGTATCCAATGGCTAAACTTCACCCAACATTTTCTAGGTCAGTGTAATTTTAAATCTCTTTTTTTTTTGTCAATGCTCAGAGGCATCATTTTATGTATATCTATCTCAGTTTTGCTTATGATTGTCTAAAGAACGTTTCACACTCTACCAGATTTGCCAAATTCTGTGGTATTGTGACTGTCGAGTCATTTGCTGCATCAGCGATGGGTCTCACTGTTGGAGCAATGGCTCCTACAACTGAAGCTGCAATGGCTCTTGGGCCATCCCTTATGACAGTGTTTATTGTATTTGGAGGATACTATGTTAACCCTGAGAATACTCCTGTCATATTTCGTTGGATCCCAAGAATATCTCTCATTCGATGGTATTCTTCAATTGTTTTTTGTGATATATAGTTGAGTTTAGTGTAGTAAGCATTGCATCATCTAACAACTAGATGATATTCTTTTGTCATTAATTTTCAGGGCCTTTCAAGGGCTTTGCATTAACGAGTTCAAGGGTCTGCAATTTGAGCAACAACATTCATATGACATTCAGACGGGTGAACAGGTAGTGTTTTGGTGACATTCAGCAGAAAAAAAAACTAACCAAAAAAGAACTTGGTTAATGCAAGGGGAAATTACTTGGCTTTAAATCTTGTAATGTATTCTAATGAAAATGGCTGATGGCAGTTTGTCCATGGATAGAATTATTGTGGGTATTTGTCAACACCATGTTGACCTCAAATTAATATTTGTTTGCTTAATTGCTTTTATGGGAAAATACTGTTAGTTGATTGTGATTATTTTTTTATTGGTCAACCTACTGTCTTCTATTTGTCAACTCCAAACCCAGCTACCATAAACAATTTTATAATTCTATTTAAATAAAATGTTGCAGTTTTGATATGCTGCTTTTATGTGGCAGGCCTTGGAAAGATTTTCATTGGGAGGAATTAGAATCGCAGACACACTAGTTGCACAGGGTAGGATTCTGATGTTCTGGTACTGGTCAACCTACCTTCTTCTGAAGAAAAACAGACCAAAGTATCAGCCGCTCCTGCCCCCACTGGAAGATGATCAAAATAAGCAGCAGGTGGAATAGGCGTTTTGTTGCAGACTTCCAAAGAATAAAATAAGGTAGGGCATCTTCGCATCAATCATTTCTTTGCAGTGGTTCCAAATCAATAAAAAGGCTTTATTGGGGGAACATACTGCAATCAGCAATACAATCAATGTACTATATTGAATCTTCATTACTTCTATACCTTTCTGTTCGTAACCGTTGCCATTGCTTAAGCTTTTCAAATCTTGAATGGGAAATCATCGCCAATCAAACTTGCCCTGGACCCCTGGTTAGAGTTACTCTCACATGGTATATGAACTCCCAGTCCCAGGATGACAGTTCTGCCATGATATAGTTATTTCTGTATCTGGTTATTCTATATAGTTTGTTGCTGTCGTCGAGAAATGACTTAGAGGATTTGTGTCACAAACAATTTGGGTAACTCTGCAATCTATATGACCCACTGAGATTAACGCTTGTTAGCTATGAATGTTAAATCATGTCTCACTTTGTTGCCGTAGTTTGAGCTGATGACCATCGCATATCGTTGGTTACTTGGCTGGCTGGATCACAATGATAACTGAAAACCCATCTTAAGTTCTGTTGTTTGTTTAGGTGGATATTCCGATTCAATTATATGAGCTAAATTGTAAAAGATTTATAGCAAGCCCCTAATCTTAACACTCCTTAGGTTCTTCTGACACCTCACGTCACTAAGATGCGCTACTGAACTTTTTTTAAAACATGGGTTGGAATACAATACAAACCAAATCTTACTAAGCCAGCAAAGTAGGTATTGCAGGTGAAAGTGTGAAACATGTGTTATTTGTGTTCACCCCCAACACATTTCCTGCATGAGGATTATGGTTCTGGCATGTGGTCAACAGCCCATTAATATTTATGTTTCCTTGTCGAAGCTACACCATTTACCATCTGATTTCCCCTCCCATGGTTGATCTGGTTGTCTCTTTGCAGTGCTATATCACAAGTCAGAACGAGGCCGCATTTTCTGCACAGTATCTGGTTATGAGAGGACCCTCAGCATTAAGGGCTGACTGCCGGTCGAGGCAGTGTACAATCCGTCGCCCTGAGCCGAATAAACTTGTTGAAGTCAGCTCAATGATCAGAGATCGCAGTAGAGGCATTGTTTCTGTTCATGATTGCTTGGGGCTGGGGCCATGCCGCTGCAAATAAACTATCTCCAACTCCAAATCATTATCGAAAAAAAAAACCTCCAAATCACCGTCCAAAGTACGAGCACCGTCCAAACTTCTTTAGTTTCTTATGGTTTATTAATCTCTGTACGTGTCAGCCTCTGGTTGTCAGAGTGCACCTTCGACGTGTGAAGCCCCCAGCGCCTATAAATGCGTGCCCATTTGGGCTCAAACGTGTCATCTTCACTCTCCTGCGATAATCCCCAGTGTGGTTGTGCAGTGTTCTCTTTCTTGTCTGAGATATAAAGATCAGCTCCTGGGCCGCTTCTTTCTTCTCCTTTCCAGCAACGACCGCCGCGCTCCGGCACGGGGCGTGCCACGGACCGGCGCTACCGAGGAGGTCGCCGGCGGCGACAACGCGTTACGCCGGTACGCGAGCGGCGACCGGGGCCAGTACGGAGGCGCGCTGGTGGACGAGGGCATGTCCGTGCTGCGGCGGCGGATCCGGGAGGCGGATGGCGGAGACCAACTACGAGGCACCCGCCGAGTGGGCGCCGTGGGAGAAGCGGTACTACCCGGCGGTCCCGGCCTATGTCTCCGACGTGTCCAGCCTCGTCGGAGCACTGCAGCAGCTGCTCGTAGACACCAGGCCCGGCGTCGCCATCGCCGTTGCCGTCGTGGTGCTCGCCAGAGTGCCAGTGTCCGCCGTCATCGCGCTACACCATCTGGCGCTGGTGGCCGAGGCCGTCCTGCAGTCCGTCCATCACATTTCATGATCCAGTCAGACCATTTTTTTTTCTTTTTGGTCTCTTCTTTTGTGGCCTTGAGGCAGTCTGCCACGTGTATAGTGTTGGAGACCAAGTGTTTTTTGCAATGCTCAAAATTGCTAACCCTTGATTCCCAAGACCGGCTTGGGTTTCGGAAGATTACGATGGATTTGCAGTATTTGTAATTAGATTTGCTGCACTGAAAGTGAAAGACATTCAGAATGAACCTATTCGTCGAATTGGTAAAATTGGAAAACATTGATGCATTTCCAAACAGCTTGTACCAAACTGAATCTTTCTGCCTTTTTTTTCCAACGGTAAAACCGAACCTCATTACTTGTCTCAATCAAAATTATAACTTTTTTTGATAAACGTATTACTTAGATAAGGAAAACATACACGGACACATACGCATACAGATACGAAAATACATGAAAAGACAGTTGGTTTTCCAACTTTGCATGGAAGCCCCTAGAAAAACCAAAAACACAAGAAAGACCCTGGCCACCATGCTCGTCGGCAAATGCCGCCACCATTCATCTCCAGCGTCGGGAGCACCCGCCGCCGCCCAGATCTAGAGGAGCCCCATCGCATAGAAGCTTTACCGAGCCGCAGTAGTCGCCCAACGCCAAGGCCGGGACGATTTCATCGAAGAAAAAACGTCGGCCGGGGACGCGCCCCGAGCACCTCCAAACTTGAATCGCCATTGACTCACGCCGCGGGAAACTCGAGCTCGATCCACCACCCTTGCTGCTACATTACCCCAAACCATCACTGCCTCCTTGACATGAAGCGCCGCCAGCATCGTCGCCGCAACGAGTCGACGATACTCTAGCCAGCGCAGACTCCTACACAGAACCCGGGAAAACCGGACTCCACCTCCACGGACTCGTCGCCGGCGCCGGAGAAGAGCGTCGGCGAGACGGGGGGAGCACAAGAGGACCTTATTCCACGACGTCGCCGCCGTCACAGGAAACCTAAACCTGGATCTACTAGGACCTACACCTCCGACCGGCAGGAGGCCAGCGGTCTTCACTACAGCAAAGGCCCATAGGCCATCGGAGGCGAGGAAGACCGCCGGCTCCCCCAGCGGAGACGGGAGCGCTCGCTTTCGCCTCTATGGACTGTAGCCGCCAAACAGGAAATTTCGATTCACCAATTATTTTAGTACCAATGATGCATAGAATTTGTGGTCCATCATTATAGGGTTTTTTGGATTGGTGCCATTACAATTTTGCAAGTTTGGAAAAATACCATTATTATTCGTCTATTTGGAAACCTTCCATTATAATTTTTCTAGATCTTGAATCATGTCATTCTCTACGTATTTGACAGCGTTGGGTCCACACGCAGGTGACTAAAGGCCAACGTATTCTCGTATGGCCCAAAGTACCCCTGTTGCTTTTATCTCCCTTCACTCACTGACGTGTTGCCCAAAATACGTGCAACGTTTGTAGTTTCAAATAAATTTATTAAAAAACTAGATTCAAAGATCTTTCCAACGATACTAATTATGTAGCATAAATATTAATATTTTTAATATATATTTAGTTAAAGAAGTTTCTTGGGAACCGCAAACTACACTTATTTAAGGATAGAGGGAGTACCATTTAGCTTTATTCATGATAACAACTATAACAACCGATTTAAATGAATGGTTAAAAAATCATTTAGAGATCATGAGAAACCATAGTGTACTTCATCAAAAAGTCACAAAAGTAGCAAACATCGTCAAAGTATGAAGTTACCGAAGCGGATGGATACATGTAAGACTAAATCAGCTCCTGGCATAAAGGTAATACATCGGTCACGCTAATGTATGTGGCGTGACTAATTAAAAGATTTAGTTCTTCAAAATTTAGGACATGTTTGAATTCCGATGGATTATAAAAGCTAGCTGCTAAAATCTACCAAGACTCCCAAATAGCCATAGTTGTTGTCCAGCTTTTACAATCTAGAGCACTCTTCTAGAAAGTTGGACCAACCTAGTTTTCTTTTAGCTTCTAGACATCAAAAGACAATTCTACCCTTCACTATTTGTCACTCAACTATGTTAAAAAAAAAAGACTGAGTGCATTATGGTATTTTTCACTATAAAGCAGCTTATCTCAGCTTTTACAATCTATGGAACCAAACAACCTACCAATTCAACTTCTATAATCTAGCTTTTAAAAGCCAGCTTTCACGATTCATGGGCATCCAAGCAAAGCCTTAGTTCCACATATATTATTATTAAAATGTTACTTTCTACATTCTAAATTATACACCGGTCTGACTTTTGTAGACACATAGTATATAGACATGTTATGTTATAGATATGACTTAGGCCTCGTCTGGTAGGGCTCCCCAAACGGCTCCATCTTTTTTGACGCATTTACTATTCATAAATAGTTCACATGAGTTATTTTTATCTTTCCTCTCTCCTCTCACAGAGCTAGTGAGAGAAGGATAAGCTAGTCTTTTCAGCTTCAGACTCTATGAGAGGAGGAGAGAGAAAAGATAAAAATAACTCTTGTAAACAGGACATAAACAGTGAATGTGTCAGAAGCTGAAGTTGTTTGAAATGCTGCCAAATGGGGTCGGTGTATAGCAAAACCACCGTATTTGGGGGGGCTAAACTAAAAAAATCTACGTAGAATGTTCTATACCATCCCAATCCTCAAACTAACCACTTTCGTGTCATAGTCAACATCTATGCTAATAATGTGTTAATACATACTATAAATCAACGGATCGGTGAAATTTTCAACCAGAGCGTGTGATTTCTGCGCATAAGAAACAATGAATGAGATAGAATAAAAAAGTTTTCCCCCATCTCATTCAAAGGAACTCAGGAGGAAATTCCCTAGTGGGTTATGCAAGCGGATATCATTTAGTTTGAAGGAACCAAAAAGGAAATGATACTCGCTGATTTCAGAGACGGCGTCTTTGATGCTCTTCTTTCTGTACACCTGCCGTCCACATCAATACATCATGCTGAAGGAAAACATGTGACCAAGTTCGACGGTTGAAGCAAAAACCAGCGTGACTTTTCAAAGAAAAAACTAGCTAGCTTATATGTCATTATGTCAGTAGAATGTGCCGATTTTATGTCATTATATTAGTAGAATGTGCCGATTTTAGCTGCTGCTGTTCTGTGAATCTGTGATCAATCAAACTGATAAAGGTGCCGTAGGGATTAGAGTAGTCGGCTGCACGTCCAGACGACCAGACACTTCCCTGAACCTGAAAAAACGGTGCCATTGATCAATGCGGACGAAACTGCAGCGAAAAGCTACGTACCACACGGACACGGTTACGTAGCCATCAGCTAATCGCGTCCAGATAGCACATGCAGAGCATGTAGATGCTGCATTGTATTTTCGGATCAAAAGCCTGAAAACGACACCTGATGCCTGATGGTGGACCGGATAGGCAACGCTGTCTGTGTAATTGGCGTCCCACTCTTTTCCGGCCATTGAACCTGACAAGTGACAACTACCAATTCTTAGTGGTACGGTATAAGTATCAACTACACATTAAATATTTTCTACTTAGGCTCTGTTTAGTTTTCTTCAAAATTCAAAAAATTTACCATATTCCCTGTCACATCGAATCTTTGGACGAAAATATAACTAATTACATAATTTATCTTTATCCATAATTTCCGAGACGAATCTTTATAACCTAGTTACTCCATAATTGGACAATAATTATCAAATACAAACAAAATGCTATAGTACTTTACATCTAAAACATTTTGAATCTAAATAAGGCCTAACAGCATAGCAGACAACATGTTACGCACACAGCCGCCCCTTCTGCCCTAGAGCTGCCGCAGCCGCTGTTCTGTGGTTCATCACCGTTGGTCCCGGACCCCTCCCTTATCCTCTAGTATATCATCGAGGGCTAAAGTGAGTGAGAATTTATTGTTTTTATTAAGTTTCTATGAAAATCGAGTCATTAGCATTAGTGTTTCTCCATGTCAAATTTGTTGGCACCGGAGTTTATCTCCTCCTCTTCGATGATGATGAAGGAGAAAGGTGGAATCATTTTCTTCATGGTGGCTCTGTTGAAGGTGAGGTAGACAACTTCGGCATCATTATTTTCATCGACATGATGATATGAAGACTTATATTTTTGGACCCCCAGTATATCGCCGTCATTGAATAATTTTATTCAATCACTTCTCAATTTTGTTTTGTGGTTAGATCTAGCCATGATAAAGGAGACATTTATTTTTTTGTCATCATAAGCATTGACATCATAACCTGTGTCGCTGACACATGAGTCACTGACATGGTATTTTGTCTACCATTCTCACACTTAAGATGGTAAATTTGTAATTTTCCCTCGATAAAGGACTAAAGAGAATAATTTTTCACATCAATTTTTCTCATTCTTCGGTGGTAGCAAAAATAAGAAGACATAAGAAAGGAAAAAAAATCTCAATTCCGCCTACAGGAATGTTCACCGCCGTTGGTTGAGTATTTGTTTCCAGGCCATTTGTCGAGTGTTTGTCTGTGCGGTCATTCACACTGCAAAGCGTCTAACAAGTTAGGTTTGAGTTGTACTATTCACAACTTAGATACTATTTTGTAATTCAGAGTGATTGTAACGTGTTGGTATACCTAACTATCATACAATATAGTTCCTTTTTCGTCGAAAAAAACTATCAACTACGTGTTTTAGGGGCTCCCAGTAATTAATGTCATCTTAATCTATAGATATGTGGCTTGGATTACATCTTGAGTAAAAATAGCATGTGCTCTTACTCTGGACAGTCTAACACTCGACTCCTTATTTATCAAATTGCCATTACATCACTCAAAAGTCAAAAGTTTTAAAAGAAATGGTGTTATTTATGTCCAAAACAATATATAAATTAATGGAGCACGGATAAAAAGCATATACAAAAACTCATGTGCTGAAAGATCATACTAAAACAGTTTAATATTTTACACATGTTTGATCGAGACGAAGCATAACAACGTCGACAAAAACCTTGAAAACGGGTGTGTATCCTTAACAATCTATGAATTTTGTTTTTACTTCAGTCACTTCTCCCTACTTTCGTTCTTCTTCTTCCTCCACTCTCCTTCTATGTCGCTAGCGCACTGACTCCTCTACCTCACCTCCTCCTCGTCGTTGACCGGCCCACCCACCGTCTGTCCCCGCCTCGTTGACCTCGACCTCCCATAAATACAAGGAAGGTCATGGTGCTCCGCTATCTTGAGAGCGTTTCAAACCGTGACATGTCCTAGTGAGATGGTTCTTTGGGTGTGATTTGAGATGATTCTTTGGCAAAAGCTTTGCTTTCCGTCGTAAAATTATTGCTTAAGGGATTGGGAGCGGTTATAGAAGCGCTACGAGAAAGGAGGTTTATCAGAGCACTCACAATGATATAAGCTAGTTGCTTAGCTTTAAGCTAACTTATCCAATAACACTAATTTTTAGCACATACAAATCATAATATAGATAACCTCATATCGCACTCTCATATGTTTTTAGAATGTCTTGAGTCTAGTTATTGATTAAGAACTAATTTCTCTCTCTATTTTATTAAAATATTAAAAAAAACTTAGAGATAACTTATAACTCAATCATTATGGGTGCCCTCACTTAGTTAAAAAGAGAGAAACAAACCGATGGAAGTGAACCGACCAGGCGACAACGCTAGCTACCCGGCCTGCAGTAATGACTCTTTTTTTTCTCGATAGCTTAGCGAGCAAGCATTGGGCTGCGAGATATGCGATCGAGCCCGCCGGCCGGCCGGCCGCCGTTCACTCTGCAGCTTCGGCTCCATTGCACTTGCCGGCGGCGCGGCGCGAGTGCGCGTTTCAGTGAGACGAGGACGAGGACGACGCGTTTGCGTGTGATTTCTACGCATCGAGGGCGGCGGGGTCCGATCGGTGCATACGCGCAGGAAGGACAGAGGACGTACAGTACATCACAAGACAGGGAGTGGCGATATAGTGATTGATACGACGATTGACATCGACCGGTCGCGCGAGGCCTGCCGTCGAAAACGTCAAAAGGTCGAACTGGTGGTACGCGCCCCGCGAGCCGCTTGCGGCAGTCTTCACGGAATCAAGGGCATGCATGGCTAGCTATAGCTCCTACTAGCTTTAATTTATTGTGTATATCTATTAGGTATAGTACCGTTCCAAATTACAGTTCGTTTGATCTTTTCAACATAAATTTAATCATTCGTCTTATTTAAATTTTTATATAAAATATCACTTTTTTTATTCTATAGCTTACTTATTTAATGACTTCAATTTAATTATATTTACACAACTTTTTTTTGAATAAAACGAGAATTATCAAACTTTAGGTAAAAAATCAAACGAAATATAGTTTGAAATTTGAAACGGATCGACTGATAGCATGGAATGGATGAATCACGGCCCGCGTTGGAATTCATTCCTATCTGTACTTTCCTAGCTAGCTAGTTGCTGATTGTTGTTGACAGCATGCATGCTCCATATCCGGTAACGTAGATTCATTAATCAACGTGGCCGCCCATCCATCTTGTAGTTGTATCGCATTAGGACGTGGACTGCCTGCGTGCGTGCGCGGACTCACCGTGAGTCATGACGTGTAGCAAACGCCGCCCGCCTTCGTTGTTCTCCCAGCACACTCCCGCGCGCGCGCACCGTCGCGTCGCCCGGGGCGGCGGACGTATATATATCAAGTTTGGGTTGAATATTGTACGTGCATCTATTATATATACTACCTCCGCAAAAAAAAATGTAATTCTCGTTTTTCGAAAAGTTAAACAATTTAAAATTTGACTAAATTTATATAAAAAAGTACAAACATTCATGATATAGAATTGATATCATTAGATTAGTTATAGAAAATATATTTTTATAATAAAATCATTTAGAGACATAAATACTAATACTATTTGATATAAAGTTAGTCAAACATGAACTACATTGACCGACACGCTTCTCATAGTTGCATTCTTTTAGGGACAGAGGTAATATATTCCTATCCTATTTGACTAAGTTTCTAGCGAATAGTATTCATGGCTCAAATCAATTTGTTATAAAAATATAATTCATAATTAATCTAATAATATTTAATTCATATCATTATCTATAATAATTAGTTAAATTTATAAAATACTAAAATGTGGCACTTGTGTTATAAAATACTAAAATTGTTATAATTCCATGTTTTTATTTCTTGATGCATGGAGAGAGTATCAGGTAGCGCCTATATAAACGTAGCTGCACCCACCCAAACCCAAAGAGTTGCGTGCAGCTGCAGCGTCCTCCGATCGATTCCATTCTTTCCTTCTATTCCACTTCAAATAATCAAAGGCGCGCGCGCATCGATCCACTTCAATTCTCTCTCTCTCTCTCTCTCTCTATCTTCCCCCCGTCGCATCGCATTGCATGCTTTGCTCCTCTCGCAATCAATCAGAGATTTCTCTGATACATTACATATACCCTCTCGATCTGCTTGCTCACTTCTTGAATTGCTCCGCCGCCGGCCAACACAACACAAAAATGCACCCCATGATGAGCTGCGAATTCGCCGCCGTCCGCCTCTCAGGCTTACTGCCGCTGCGGCCGTCGGGCCGCATCAGCCGACCATCTCCGATGCCGCCGGCACCGCCGGCCGCCGTAGGCGCCAACAGTAAGAAACCCACTGCCTCCTCCTCCTCCTCCTCGTCCGCGCGCTGCGCCTGCGCGTCGTCCCGCCGCGACGACGCGGAGTTCAGCTGCAACGGCGGCGGCGGGCGGCTGGTGGACGAGGGGATGGTGGTCCTGCGGCGACGGATCCACGAGATGGAGGCCGCGGAGCGCGGCGGCTGGGAGGAGCCTCCGGAGGAGTGGGCGGCGTGGGAGAAGGAGTGGTACGCCACCTACGACGCCAACGTCTGCCAGCTCCTCGGCGTCCTCCAGGCGTTCCTCATCGGCTCCCGACCCGGCGTCGGCGTCGGCCTCGTCGCCGTGCTCCTGCTCGCCGTGCCGGCCTCCGCCTTTGTCCTCGTCTCCTTCCTCCTTGATGCCTCACGCGCGATCGTCTCCGGTCTGCATCACTGATTCATCAAACTGACAACACACGCACGCCGCATGATCCTCCTATATATCCATTCTTTCGTTCCTTATTAATTATTCATCAGTTCATCACACGCGGCGCCCATCATATTCGTCGTACGTAATGATCCTGTCCTCTGTGCATTATATATCAATCTCTGTATTCATGACAATTGCTAGCTAGCTACTCCTAGCCTCCTAGGTAGAAACAAGAATATCAAAAAAGTGGCTGTCAATGTGACTTTTTTTTGCGACTGGCGCTGTCACTGTGGCTAGGATGATCTTGTTTATAAAAATTCTGTATTTAAAAAAATCAGCGGAAATAATGACTTCATCAACTTGTTGTCTCTAGAATTATTTATCTTATCATCGATGATATAGAAGCTATGTTTTGCTTAATTATTTGCTAGTTGACTAAGGGCAACTCCAACCGTTTGTCATTTAGACTTGACATATCTAATTTTGCCAAAAAAACTAAAAAACTGGTGGTCAACAGTTTGACATTTGGGCTTAGTATTTTTGCCAAAGTTGCAAATAAGAGCCCGCACTTGGTAATTTGGAGACCTTGAAAGGGGAGGCAATTTTTTTTCCTTCTTTTTTTCACGACTTAACGCTAGGCAGCGCCCTTTTTTTTGTTCCGTTTTTTTCTTCTTTTTTTTCACGGTGGAAGGCGGCGGCTTTTTTTTTCCTTCCTTTTTTCCCGTTTTTGCCAAGTCATTATAGAGAACTATTAGAAATTACATATTTTTTGCTTTGGCATATCTATTTCAGAGTTGGCAAATTCCTTGTTTTGTCAAACTAAAATTATCAAACTGTTGGAGTTGCTCTAATAAAACATGACATTTATCATTCACTAAGAGCTTGTTTGGTTGGAAGCATGTATAACTTGTCTGGAAAAAAGTGTTGCCTGAAAATCTGAAAGAATCTACCTGGTTTGGCAAGTTGAGAGTTATTTGTTTGATTGGTAATCTGGCCCGAGTAAGCTAATAAATATAGAGCATATGTTTTCTTGTCTACTATAGTGAGGTAATCAATTTATTTTCTTAATTGATAATGCCTTTAAAAATACCCAAAAATAAACATACGTTAACCAAATAAAATATATCACTATATTTTCCTAATTTATAATATGCTTAAAATTAATACTTCTATATCATAAAAAAATATGACTCTAGTTTTTAGGAGTCCAATAATTTGGCATTTCACCAAATCAATAAAAAGTACTAATACAAAAAAGTACCATCAGATCAATTATAGAATATACTTTATAGTTGGAGACTAAATATTGATGCTCTTTATTAGAAACATTATTAAGCTTGTTTTTTACTTGATTCAAATCTAGAACAGAGGAAGTATTTCATAAAAAATAATACTACATACTTTTACCAATTTAAATAAAACATAACAAAATATCTTCTACACGTGCTAATCAAACAAAAGAAAGTAACAGTGATCCGTGGACATGTACTTATTATAAATTCTTTTATACATTATTCCTTGGTTGCATGTTATATATCTATATTTATGCCCCTTCTATACACATGCATAAATTCATTTTAACTAAAAATAGCAGACCATTACCAGATTTTTTTTTCGAAACATGTTTTTTTATTAGCTTGTGTTAAATGTAAGGATTTGTAAAAAAAAAATTGAGGCGCATGCGAGTTCAGAATTTATTCTAGTTGTGCAAAATTTAGACTTTAACTTGAGTTACATGAGGTGTACGTATCAATTTTCTGAACGATATATATGCCTCATTTATGGAAATTGTTTCAAATTTTTATGGCAAGAATATACATTCAAAATATGCTTTAATGCATTTTTTATTTTTATGACTACTTCTAGGTATTCATGCTTAAAATTATTTATACGTGCACCATCCATTTAGTCACTAGTCCCGGTTGGGAAACCTCTGTAGTAAAGGGGCGGATCGGGACTAAAGGCCCCCAGCAAAAAAAAAATTAAATCCACCCACAACTGCGCCTTGGGAGAATTGGGGAGAATCGAACCCAGGAACCTCAAGCATTGTCGTGTGTGCACTTTACCACTCCACCTACACAACACATCTAACAATGAATAAGACGTTTTTCTTTTGAACCAAGAGACCTTTAGTCTTGATTCATAACACCAACTGGGACTAAAGGTTCTGACACTTTTATTTCCAGTTTTAACACCAACCGGGACTAAAGAGTCTCACCTGCAAAAAGCTGCTACACTAGCTGTTGACAAGGGACTTACCAACCGGGACTAAAGGGACCTTTAGTCCCGGCCGCAAAAAATACTGAGACTAAAGCTAAATTTGCATTTCGTTCAAAGACTTGTTCTCTACTAGTGAGTGTTTGTTCAAGCTATATAGGGTCGTCAATTATTAAACGTGATATAAACAGTTGATTAAACAAACATGTCTAGTCATTGATAGCATTTAGACCGGTGTGTAAATAGACTAAACAACCATTACGGCAATACTCGCCAGTTAACGTACCTGAGCCAGCCAGTGCAGCGTGGTATTGGCAGTTGCTCGCCAGTTAACGTGAACGAGAGCGCTGACTTGGCGTCGACTATCAGCCTCAACTAAACTCTAAACCCTTAGACTATCTCCAACAAAGAGACTCAAACCCAAAAATAGATCTCCCACAGTTGTTTTGCCTATCAAAAACAAGCTCCAACAGAGCACCCAAACACGCAACTCATTTTGCCTACCAGTCGGATGTAAACGCAAAAAAGCGTCGCGATTCCGTGGCTACGCAAATCTCGCCCGCTCCCAGCGCCCTCTCTCCGTCTTCTTCGGGGCCGAGCTCCCCCGCGCCCTCGCCTGCGGCGGCCGTCCAAGGCGGATCTCGCCCGCGCGCACCCGCGGAGGCCGGGGTGAAGCTCCTCCGCGCCCGCACCCGCGGCGGCTGGCCGGAGCCGAGCTCGCCCGGGCCACGCCCGCGGCGGCTGGGCCCGAGCTTGCCCGTGCGCGCCCGTTCCGGTGCTCTACGACTTCCGTTTGCGCGTGGTCGGCGGCGTGATTCGGAAGCTCTGGCGGTGGATTTGGGTTCCCTGTTGGAGTTCTGTATTTTTTTGTGTGGTTTTGTTTTGCTGTGCATGACCCAAACCGTGAAATTTGGGTCTCCTCTGTTGGAGATAGTCTTAGGGCCTTGGCGCTAGGGCAGGCTCATGAAGCCGCGCGTCATTGACGTGGTTCATGGGCCTTGATGCTGGACACTATTTTTCAGTTCGGACCAATAAAAGTTCATGTGCCTGGATTTTACACCGGTTTTGGATTGAAAACTGAACAGGCCCTAAAGCGGTTCAGCATCTCTCTTCACTTCCTTGTTTAGATTGTGTGAAAATAAAAAGGGTTAATTATCTACCACATAATACGTTACAAGCTAACAATTAGTACAAAGCATGAGAAACAGGGTGGTTCTATCAAAATCAATGAAATAAACTCAATGATGCACCCCCTATATTCCCACGGTAGACGAGAACCATTTACAAACGAGGGAACAATTTACAAATGTGGGAAATCATGTCATCTGGCACGCACATGACTCATCTGAGTCTCCAAGGAACCTTGGCCCGATGGACATCTGTTAAGGGCACCTATTTTTGCCATGCCTGAGCTGGAACCACCAATTTTTAGGTGTCCACTGCACACATTCTTAGTTGTAGAGGTCCACATCCCAGAAGAGATCATCTTAGCACCCAGACGTTGTAAGGAACCGGTCATAGGGACACAGCACTGGCAGCTTACAGGAATTGAGGTGGCATTGTTCATCAGCTGTGCAGAGAAATGTATCTGCTTGAGGATCCTGCAGAGATGACTGCTCAATGGATGATTCACCATCCTGAAAGTTAAGAACCTTGTGAGCTCATGGACAATAAGGATATGGATAGAGAGAAATGCACGGTGTCACTAACTTTTATTATGCCTAAATAAAGTGATAAGAAACATTTAGTTCCTCCAAGGTTGAATCTCAAAATCTCATTTTAAATTATCCTATCAGATAAAACATTGAAACTGCAACTTTTAAGAGAGGAAATGCAAACTAAAAATAAGTGTCAGCTATATCTAAAGGAAAATTGCTTCCATCACTTGGTGATGCTGCAAAATGTACTCAGTTCACTAATATCCAACTGTCAATGATAAACTACTGGCAGCTGCTTAGAAGTGGACAGCTCAAGCTGCTCACGATCTCTAACCTCTTTTTCACGGACACTCATGCAGACAGATAGCTTTTGCTGCTTCCCAATCAGAAGTGCTTCACATTGGTTGGCTACCTCCTTGAAAGGCAAATCCTGGTTTGTTGAAACTGACAACCTTCCAACATGCTGAGATGTTTCCAAAACCTAGACATAAATTATAACTCTTCTCAGATTTCATTAACTTATATTAAAAATGCTCTTAGTATTACCATCATTTAAGGGTATGAAAATATGTTCTAAAAATTGATCGAAAGAAAAGAAACTACATTCTAACAAGTGTCAAACAATTATTGAATGAAATGCATGAAGATATTCCTTTTTTTTTCCCAGAACTTTTTGAACAATGTAGAAGAACCAGGAGATAAGTACATACTGAATTAAGAAGCCAGTCGACATCAAGAATGCTGTTACATGGCAGATGTCGCAAGTGAGGTTCTACTAAACTGTCAGATGCTTCAACGAGAGTATCATCTTCAAAAACAAATCCCAATGGAATAACCTGCAGAAGTACCATCATAGTAAGATAAGAACAAACTGATAAAACTTAGGTATTTAATTGTTCCTTATCTATCACAAACAAGACTGATCACCTCCATAGACTTTTGGTGCAGTTTTCCATTTTGTGCTCGAGACTTTGAAGGTGTTTCAGTAAAATGAGATCCCAGACAGATGTCATCTGCTGAAAATTCCTCAACCAGCTGCTTTCTAATAGTAGACAATTCTGACTGCAGAGAGAATAACATCAGAGCATTGCTTCACAGCATGAGGAATAGCATATATATCATAATCTGTTGTGCAGTACCTCTGACAGATCTTCCAAGTTGTCAAGTATAAGAGACACTGATGTTTCTTTTGACTGATCTTCATTCATGTCAATGTTGGAAAGTGATTTCAGAGCTAGATCGTCATCTTCTTTTGAACCATAGAGTTTCGTGCAAGGCTCAGCAGCACTATCAAGAGCCTGCAATCTACAGTCTTCTATTAAACAAAGAAATGGATCAACCTGCAACAAGGCACATAGAAAATAACAGGTAAAATATATATTCTCATTTCTTGGACCAATGATCCAACACTGCTGAACAGCTTACTCGAGATCAATTCATAACAGACAGGTCTGTAAAGCAGATTAAATAGTTCTGTACTGTCTTTCAATGAAAGAAGGGCGCCAATTGACTCAATAACTTCTAAACTCAGAGCTAAGCAAAAACAGGCCAGTATGGCACTATGGCCCAATTAGGCATGCCCTGGCAGATCCAATAAGAACTTCAATATGGGCTCGGTAGTACTTCCTGAGACCCTGAATATGAAATCTCAGGCCTGATAGCAAAAGGAGAGCTTAGCTGGCTCAGGCACCGGCAGATGTTCCAAGCCCAAAGGTGCCCGTCCTGGCCTGGGATCTGCTCAGGTTGGATTGGGATTTGAGTGTTTCATGTACTGTTTTTTTTGGGAATGCCTTATACATGTCTTTAGCTGGCTAATACAGTACCAAAACTCACTGGACATTTTAGTTTCCTGTATAGCTCAGATACATGACTTCACCGCAAATACAAATGAAGCAAGGAGCTGTGTTCCACTTACTGTACTTTCTGTCAATACATGCTTCACAACTGGAATGAGCGCTGGAATGTTAAAAGCTTTCGAGAAAAACACGAGCATTGAAGTTGCCAAAGTAAAAAGAGAACGCCTGCGTGAAGGTGGAAGAAAACCTGCAGAGCGTGTCCATAGGATTGCATTATCAATACATATATAGTTGAAGTGAAAGAAATACATGTGGAAAAGATTTGGAAGCACAGGTTTTTCACTGTGTATTGTACAGCATAGTTCCCCAGCTATAGTTATATATGTCAAGTTCAAATTAGCAAGACACTGGTTCTGAGTTCCTTAGTTCCAGACGGCTGTGAGGAAAAATTGAAACAGGCAACTGCTAAGTTCTAAGTACTTTGATTCTGAGTTCCCATTGAAGCTCAAGTTAACATGCTAGCAGTGTCTTGTTTGTATAAGTGTCACCGCCACCAAGTGACAATTTAGGCACAATCTTACATGAAGGAATATTTGTTTCAACTGCCAAATTAAACTATGTCGTAGTTACAGCAAGCTATCTGAAACTGTGAATTGGGTACTCCATCGTGTTGTTTTGGGTGAGTCACCTGGGCAACAGTTTTTGCGGTTTTTTTTTTTTTTGCCAGTTTTCCTTAATTAACCGTGCAGTTGAGTGGTTTTTGGGCCCAGCTCACCTTATAAACTGGGTCATCTTAAGTGAACTGCAGGAGCTCCCTGCCCTTTTCGAAGATTCTTCAAAAAATATATCTGAAATTGTTCAGCTACAGTACCATGAAAAAAAAGCCTAATATTGCTACATCTAAGTATAATTAATAGAAATAGGAATTGGTCAAGTGGTAGAAAGAAAGATTTTCTGGTTGTGCAGAGGGCTCAAGTTCTTTTCCCCTTTATAAAGATCTTATATCTAGCTGTTCTTATATATTTCATTCCTTTTCTAATGATGCAGATAAAGATTCTGGTTTTGAAAGAAATGGCAGGAGCTCATAAGATTGGGTGACTATCCATCAAAGACGCATCAATTGTGATGGTTCCATAGCAACCAGCCTCCCAAGATGATTATATAATTCAGGCCATGGCAAACCAGTAAAGCCACAGCATCACTGGCTTTAGAACACCAGCTATCAAAAGAGGACTCTCCTGGCTTGGGACAGAGGCTCTGAAGCCAGTTTTTTGCAGCAGCCCAAACCAAAATTGCCAGGCGAAAACACAAGCCACCAACAGATGACACAGATGCTTTGCACCAACAGCACACCACAAAGCATCTTCCTATACGACAGACTTCACAACTCTATTTATATCAGGAAACCAAGTTAAAGACTCAATCTTTTCAATACAATTATTTTTTTATTAAGCAGTCCATGAACCCTAATGACTCATCCCTATATTGTGTCTTGATCTGCATTGCCTTTTATGAGAAAGGAAAATTAGAACTGTTTGGGCGAATGAACTAAATCTGTCCGATAGTCATTGAGCCCAAATGTTTAAAGTCTTTATCAAGGTATGTTACCCAATCCAGTACTGAAGTTTTCCCCATCAAGGCAAGCTATGTCCCTTTTAAATACCTCATTGTTCTTCATTTATGTTTGCTTTCCACAATAGGTACAACTTTTATTTCAGAGGCTTGGGTCCTTCTCTGTTGCCAATAGATATGTTCCCTACACCGACATGATCAGTGAATCATGTCACTACTATCTCCATATATACAGCATGAGAAAAGTAGTTACTACTCCCTAGTCATTTCAAGAATCTTGGAGAGTCAAAGCCTCTCAAGCTTGAGCAAAATTATAGTAAAAATTATAAAGATTTATGATATCAAATAGGTATACTATGAAAATATAATTGATGAAGAATCTAATGATACTTAGTTGGCATCATAAATGTTATTATATTCGCATATAAGTTTGGTCAAACTTGAGATGCTTTGACTCTCTAAGATTCTTGGAATGACTTATAATTTGGAATGGAGGGAGTACTATACATGATTTATGAAACCTCTAGGTCCTACCACTTCGATCATTAATTAAATTGCAGTGCTCTGGTGGATTTCATGAACTTATAGGCCACATAAAGTTATATGTGTTTCTAATGAGTACAAAAAAAATATTTTCAATTATTTATACCAAATGGAATGTCCTCCATGACGGAAGGAAGCCAAACAACCACGTAGATAAAGATGCTAACAGAGTTATTCTGACTCAATAGATAATGAACACTGTATAAGAGGGAAATGTACCTGCTTGTAACGAAACACTTCTTAATGAAAAAGCAAGCTGAAAACTACTAACCAAAACTTCGGCACCTGAGCCCTGCAGTAAGAATAGGTTAGGTATGGACTCAACAAATCAAATCAGAGGGAGAAGTGGCAAAGAGGGAGAGGGGAAACTATGAAAGGTTAAGAGTGCAGTTGTATGCGTTCACCCTGGATCAACAATCTAGCAAATCATACAAATAAGATAAAAAAATGTTGACTTGGATCCATGAAAGAGAATTGATTATGATATAATTGCCAGTGCAATAAATCCAACATCTTATGGAGAGTGCTATAATAGTTTTAGTTTGTTTTGCGTTTGAGCTGACAGATTCCTGTGTTTGGTTGTGGATCTTTGTAAATGGTGTTGGATGTGAAAAGAAAAATGGATTCCCAATACCGAGTAATACACTACGCAATAATATTGACAGCATTACGACCTTGTCTCATAACGACAAAGAGTAAAGCCAAATACATACCATGTTTCAAATATAAAGCAGAGTAATGTGTCCTCTCACCTTGGCTCTAGAAAACAATAGCATCAAGCTGTAAGTATGAGAAATTGCTTCATAATTCTGCGGAACATTTTCAGGTGACAGTGCCTGAGTCCATAAGGAGGAAAGAAGAAGATTTGCCTGACGAACACTGAGCATGAGGGTGACAGCATCCTGCACGTAAATAAATGATACCTTTTATTCTAGTGAGAAAGGAAAAAGCACAGTTACTAGAGGATCCTATTAGCCACAAAAAGGAAAATCTAACACGGACCTTTTCCTGATTTGGAGTTGGTTCACTCGAAGTACTTGCATCTGTGGAAGAGGGAAGAGAAATATCTTTTGTACTAGCCATCCTTTGAATAGTCTGTGACTTGAATAATTTTGCATCATTTGCACTGATCTCATCTGCATTCTCACTGATGGGCAGTAGCCTTGTGTTATCCTGGAGCGGACTTTCACGAAATGAAAGCATGTCTCTTTTAAGTTTCCCAAACAAAGCAGCAGAAGATGAAAACACCGATGTTGTTCTAGATAATGTCCTTCGGAGATCAATCTTCCTTGTCCGTGAACTGTCTGCAAATGAGCATGGAGCAACAGAAGAGGGAACAAGAACAATAGAGAAAATCCGATGTGCTCCTAAATGTGTCTCACAATCTGGATAGACCATTGCGAAAAGCAGTTGATGAAACAACGCCTCAGGAAATGCCTACAATGTGTAGTACATCATGTAAAGAGCTGGTATAGTTAGTAGAGGATGCAGAAAAATATTTTTAATAAACTTACTTTGCTCTGATGTGACAAGTTTGGCAATGATGCAACTATTTGAGCAGTGCGATATGCCGCAGAGATAGTAGACCGTGCAACAATCATAGAACTTGAAATATTTTCCAGTACTACAGCTAATGTATCAAGGATAGGTCCAGCGTCACCAACCTGAAGAGGATAAAATAATTTAACAAATTATCCATAGACTGCAGCTGTAGAGCTATAAATGGAAAAAAAAAAAGCAATACACAAATATATTTAGAAAAATTGACCTTTCTAGACAACTGAACAAGACATTCATCTACAGCTTTCCCATATCTGCTATTCCATTTGACCATTTTATCTCCAGGACCTGCATCACTGGCCAAGGATTGCATGCTTTTACCCATATGCCTGACCATATCACTTATTGAAGCCATTAGTGCCGTAGAAGACTGAGCTTTGGAGTGTTCAGCAAGACGTGAAGTAACTTCGATGATATCTAGATTCATATCTGGTTGTTTCAATACATTCTTGTGTTCAAGATGCTTGACTAACATAGACAACAATATATGAGCATTCTGTCCTGGCATACAATGATGTAAATATCTGTCAGAATCAGCAATGCTTGAAGACTAGAATGCCTATATAGATATATAAATATCATAGCTAAGTGCAAAATGTATACTAATCAAATAAGAACATAGAGGAAACAATGAATACCAGATTTCTCCATCACAATCTGCATATCCAGCAGGACACACAGCGCAAATCCTTTAGAAGGTGACCATAGATTGTTATTATCAAAATAACGAAATATAGCTTCCAGAACTCGTCGCACTGTTGTTCCTTCTCTGGATATTCTAGCAAGGTTATGTAGACAAATCCCTGACCAAAAATTTGGACTTGTTGATTCTTCTCTGTGGGAAAATGATTTAAAAGAGATAATGTATTAGATAAATTTCATACAGTATAAAACTTTCAAGTATTCCATATGCATGAACTTTGTTTACATTGTCAAACTTAATTCACCGTGAACAGCTCGAATAACTTTCCATGAAGGAACCCTTGTCAAAATGGTAACAGCAGGAGGTTCATGACCTTGAGCTTTGAGCACTTCATCCACCCACTGAATTCTTCTATCCTCAACAGAAGCAGCATTATCAGCATTTGCATATGGGCTCTCATAATTTTCCAGAACTGCAGAAACAACCTGTGAAATCATTGAACAGTAGTAGCTGAGAATAGAGGAGCGGTGGAAATTATAATGACACGTCATTCTACACTTCCAAGCTTCCTGCTATATGATGCCGGAACGAATTGTATATTACAAGTTAATAGCTTTATCTTGCATGATTTGGACAAAATTTACAGGGCTATGAAGCACCCAGGACATGTCCAAGCTAGGACACCCTAAGGTATCCTATCTAGAACTCTAGATCTATTTACAAAATGAAATACTGGAAAGTACTATGGGTTACTGAATTATTAAGAATCATCAAACATAAAGGCTTTGGTTGGGCTAAGAACTGTCAACTGTTTAATTCACTCCTTACCAAAATCAACTAAGTAGCATAAGGGAGAAGGCAAAACAACATACTTACATTATCAAGCTCTGCAGACATGTGGGAGTGCTCACCCATAAACCAAATCTGCAAGCACACAAATCAACATTAGGCATTAAAGTTGTGGGGAAACAGAAAGAAATGCAAATGTAGCAGAACAGAAAATGAAATAATATTTTTGTTTAATTTTGTTGGAACATTAATGGTCTTTTTATAAGAGGAAGGGGGATTGAGATCCAAAGGATTTAGTTCAGATTTGGCAAAAAGAATACTCCTCTTTCAAACAGGTTCTAAGAGGGAACATAGAGCCTACATTCTCTTTTCCCGGATGGAGCGGTCCATGATCATTGTTTGATAGAAGGGATTGAATTGATTATCTTGAATAGTATGGTGCATGAGAAAGAAAGAACATTTTAAAAATATCACATCATACTATGGAAGTATGGATTACTTCCATCAATGAATACCCAATGCAGGCAGGACAAGCTAATCTTGAACCAAACAACTGCACACCAAAAAGGCCACATGGCATAACAAGAGAAACAAATACCATAGATGAAAGAGCTTGTAGCCCAGCTGCATGAAGAATGCATATCTTCTCCTTTTCACCCATCTCTTGGGCCAGATGACATAGTTTAGGAATCTGGTTTTCTAAATTGAACATGTAAGTACTGTCAACCTACAATGAGAAGTTAATAATCCACGAGTCAAAACAGTCTAAAAAGAGACTAATAATACATGATGCATCTATTTTGATGCCACGAGAATGTTTAAATACCTGATTATTTATAAAGTCAAAAAGTGTTTGACATGCTAATTTCCGCAAGTCATCCTGTCTATTTTGCTCCAATAATGTCTCTACAATTGTTAGCAAGCTGTTGGCAAAAAGTGGCCTGCAAAGCAATGGCTTCACCCATTACAGTAATTGTTCATGT
The DNA here is from genome assembly GCA_022036555.1 of Microstegium vimineum. Taxonomy (NCBI): domain Eukaryota; kingdom Viridiplantae; phylum Streptophyta; class Magnoliopsida; order Poales; family Poaceae; genus Microstegium; species Microstegium vimineum. The sequence continues at coordinate 12,926,489 of CM039134.1, forward strand.
TTAAACATAAACTAAATTGCATTTATGGATGCAACACTTTCTTATTAAAGTTCCAAAACAAAATGAGTAAGAACATGTTTACTACGAGAAAAAGAACTAAAATTTTTGCTCCAAGTACAAATTCAAATGTTGTCAGAGAGCAAGGTCCATCTAAAATTGACAAAAAAAAAATTATTGAAGAAAAAATAATAAATTGTCAATGAAGATAGCAAATTACAATGCTTTGAAACTTGCATGGCATATGCAAAGGAGTAAATGCAGCTATGTTTATAAGTAGGAAAACTTACAATTGCTCCTGACAAGAACATATCACCTTTCGATAGATTGCCATAACAACTTTCACTGAACCATAGCGCTCAGCCCTTAATTCCTTGTAGCATTTTTGCTCCAAGTAAACTGTAATCTGTAACAGAACATACATAATTTTCACGACAGTTTTCGTAATTGAACTCATGTAACACTTAAAACTATACAGGCAAGGCATAAAAAGAAATAAACCTTTGGAACACGCATGGGATTCTTTGAAATATATTCGCACAGTTTCCCTATCTTCCGATCATTTGGTCCTTCATCCTGAAAAGAACAAGGACTTTTGCAGCTAGCACTCACATTGTAGAGACTTGCCAAAACAAAGGTTCTTATAGTTATGTATCCATTCTTGAAAATATAATGACAACAGAAATTTGCAATAATCGCCTCCATGTCTACAACAAATACTTTTGTTGAGGTAGAATGTGTTACAGAACAAGCTAAATAGAAACAATAACTGTAATGGAGAATCTCAAACCATAAAACATTATATTGTCCCTGATACAGAGTAATCATAGGTAGGCTATAGAAATAGTATATATGACCAGAACTTTTGAGCATTTGTGAAAGATGTGACCTGTGTCCGAGGGAAGATTTCTGCAAGCAACTTCTTGTAGCGCTTGACTGGATGGCGGGACCTTGTCCGCAGAGATGGGCAAATGAAGCAGAGCTTCTCGCATGCTGTTAACACCTCCCTCGAGACCACACCCATCGACATAAGGGTTCTTAGGCTTCACCAGTGCTCCTCCGCACAACATATGGGCCACTCCACTGCAGGCACCAAACCCTGATAAAGAGGAAAGTTTTTAGTCAAATCACAGCCCATGGATCAACCACAATTTTCGAGCATGTCCCAACGAGCAAACAGAACAAATCGATCCCATCTAATGCATTAGAAACATGTGAAATGCTCCTCAAATCAATCATTATCGCTCACCACCAAGCGCTAATTCCATGAGCCACTTGACCAACACGGCACTGTGGTCAAAGCAACATTACCAATCAAACATTCGAGAACGCGACGGATCGCACATGAATGAAACAAGCATCCACCCCTGATCAGCCACACAGGCCCATCTAATGCTCACTGCAAAGTGATTTGGTCCATTTGATCATTGATGCATATTTGCAAATTGCGATTGATCCGTTCTAAATAATTTGGCTAAAAAACTTCCTCTATCAGGGCTACTTGCTTACTTCTACTGTTAGACAGTATCCTGTTCCTCAAGTCCAATCAGTGTTGGTGCTTCTGCATGTCTCCTCAGATCCTCAGTAGTCCCTGAAAAAAATATGCAAGAAAAAATCATATTCTTACATATTATGAATGGCCAGAAGCATTTGATGGTGCTGCTGCTACTAAACATGTGGTCAGAACCAATTAAGATGCATCAGCTCCACTCGTACCAACTAATGCTGAACCAGGCAACCAACTCTTGCGCCTGCAGCCTATCTACTTGCGGTTTCAGTGATACAGCAGAACCGAGAATCGGCCAGCTGAGTGTGTGCTTGCGAGACAGAAGTGTGTGATATTATTTGTTTCCAACAATAGATCACAGATGAGGAACAGATAATTGTAATAGTTCTGAAGTCAGCACCACTAACAAATGACCACACCTTGTACAGAAAATTTTATCAGTAATTCTCTTTTGTTCATAACCTATCAGCTACATGCCTTAATATTCAGTTTTGGGTTCAAAAAATATTGAAAAAATTAGAAGCCAACACTACCCTGACTAATCACTTCTACCAGATTACAAGAATATGGATTAACTTCAAAATTTGCTACAAGTCCACTGTTATAGAGCTCCCTTCGGAAACAAAACCACAAACATTATATTTTGTTCACATGAGCCAGAATATTAGGACTAACATGAAACAGATACGTGCAGTTCAGAACAATAATAAATGCACCATACCAGCCAGGCACGAAGCACCTTGCCCAATTCCTCTAGAAGTGACCTTGGAGGCAGCTCTATAAAGTATGAGAAGACTATGTTAGGTACTGCCCAAAAAGTTCATTTGGTGTACTTGGCAATGTGTAATGAGCAAATAGCATTATGAGTCATCTCCTTTTTCCTAATTGAACAATTGTTGCCCTGAACTTCAGAATTGGGACTACTGATATTGACCCCTGAACTCATTTGCATTGACAATTCCTAGGAGAAATTACACTGATCACTTACATTATTAATGAAAAAGGTTCACGGTTTTTTTAACGAACAGTGAGATTAGCAGAAACACTACACAATTCTTGCTTGTAATAACAATGTCCAGGTCTGCATCATCTTGAATTTTCAAAGGAATTATTTCCTAGATCCTTTCACAACTGTTAATCAAATCATAATATCATCCCACACGGTTTCCCCATTTGCTGCTGTAGTGCTATACTATCCAACAGTCCAATCAAATCAGATCCTAAAGTATGAAAAAAACAATCAGCTGTTATTCATACAAAGCAACCAGGCATCCAGAAGGTGTTGAGTTGAGTATTGTACACATCTTGCGACTTGCGGGGAAAACATATAATCCAATTCACAGATGCAAGCTAGGTCGCCCGTACCAGCAGAAGAAGAAGCTTAGGCGTCCAGACCCCGTCCGCAACGGGAGCACCACGGCGGTGGCGTCCACCACGTTGTGGCATTCCCTCACCGTGACGCCAGAGATGGAACTGCCTTCACGACGCACCACGTGCTCCACATCACCGTTGTGGATGGCCAGATGACGGGAGATACGGCGGCCGCGGTGCGCGTGGGGCCGAAGGCTGGACGAGCGGACCAGCCGAGGCGTGGGGCCGGAGGGTGGAGGAGCCGAGGTGCTGGGGCGGAGGGTGGACGGGCCCATGCAGTGGAGGAGCGGAAGACGGCGGACGAGCGGACGAGCGGAGGAGGCGGAGGGTCGGCCGCGCGGGTTCCGTTACGGGGCGGCGGCAGGACTTCGCTAATTTTGGCGCTCTCGTTGCGTCTTCGATTTTGTACGACTGTGTTTGAGAATGCTTGGCTCAACGTTTTTTTTAGCTCTACACCATGTTAGCTAAACGGTACTCCCTCTATCCTAAATTATAAGTCATTTCAAAAATCTTGGAGAGTCAAAGCATCTCAAGTTTGACCAAGAATTATAGACAAAACTATAAAAATTTATAACATCAAATAGGTATACTATGAAAATATAATTGATAACGACTCTAATGATACTTATTTGGTATCATAAATATTATTATATTGTTATATAAGTTTGGTCAAACTTAAGAAACTTTGACTTTCCAAGATTCTTGGAATGACTTACAATTTTGGATGGAGGGAGTAGCATCCAAAAAGATAATCTAGTTTTTTGTGGAACTGCTTGACAGTGGAGTTTGAAAAACAGAGTTTGTGAAGCAGTTTCAAACATGCCTTAAATTTTACTAATAAAATCAGTCCACGTTCCTCTGTGTTTCCTTTGTATGTGTTCTATTCAAATCACGTGGGTTAAAATGAATTGAAGTGTAATTTAAATGTTAATTAGTTTATTAAATATACTAACACATGTAGATTAAGTAGATACTACATTTGCATCCAAATAAGACACTCCAACACATGGATTTAGTAGATCATATTCATCCAAACAAGACCTTACTATTCCTCTAAATTTCATCAAATTCCCAGTTATATTTTGTAGTCCCTTCGTTCCAAATTATAAGCTAAGTGTCAGATTTGGAACTTATAAAACAGACAGCACCTTCGGAGCTATGTCATCGATCAACGCCATAATGTAAGAAGGCACAAATAAATTCCTCCATCATTGGGCTTCATAAAAATAAATGTCGATACTGCCATATCAAAGAACTTGATCAAGACATTGGCTTTGACATTGGCAAGGGATCCTGAAGTCATGGAGTTAATGGCATGTAGAGAAAGCGTAGCGCTGGCATCGAATTTGATGTTACAAAAATCCAGGGTGGCTTGTAATAATATCACATATGTTAGGCTTTGGGCCTTATGGCCATGTAGTTTAAGAGATCAAGGCACGAGGAGAGTTCTACTTCAGTTGAATTTGTTCATGAAGGTCAGATGTCTAATGGAGATGCTCGTAGGCTAGCGAGAGGCTTAGGCAAGTCTTGTTTATCAATCCGCCAAAGAACATGTATACTTTTCATTCAGACCAATTAATAAAGTTTGATATTCTCAAAAAATAACTAGCAAGCGTTGGATGGAAATTTAAGCACGTTCCATGTACAAGTGGATAGGTTAGAAGATCGACCCTCCAGAAATAAAATCATTGCAAGCCGGTTTATGATTAGAATCAGATATGGTCATCGAACCGTGTCATGCTGTCGCACCTCCTCGGGCCGTGGTGCCTCCTTGGACAAGTTTAGAATCAGAGACAAGTAAAACATCCGGCCCGAAAAAGCACAACCCACCAGCTGCCCAAGATATGGGCCCTGTAACAGGCTAACCGAGAGCGGCACGGCCCATGAAGATGTTGCTCGGGCGACCCAACGTCGTGACGATTTTCTGCCCTCCCAATTCGTCGTCAGTATGGATCGACTACTTTTCGTTGCCGTGGTAAGAGCAACTCGTTGTATTTTTGTTTTTTAAAAAAAAAATCTAAAAAACTCATATCTAACGATTCGATAAATGAGTTTTGTATTTTTGTTAACTTGGCAATTTCATGGAAAGGATTGACATATATGTCAACCGTGAATCGCGCTTGACATTCCCCTGCGTGCGTCTTTCCGCTCGCCTCCGTAATTTTGGTTCACAATTTTGGTAATTGTAAAGTTAATTTTACCAAACGATTGGAGATTAACTCTTTTTACCTTTACCATATTCATTTAAGACTTGATAAATTCTCAATTTTGTCAATCAAAATATACAAAATCGTTGGAGTTACTAAGCTGTGCTCTTTTGAAGACAAAAAAAATGTAAGCTGTGCTAGTGGTTTCCAAAAAAATCATAAGCGGTGATATCATACTAGTACGTTGTCTTTTCTACTAAGAAAGCTTTAGAGTTGGAACTTTGGAAACTAAAAATCGAATCGAATTAACTTATGCAACAGCAGCCGATATGTACAAACAGTCACTTCTCAGTTGGTACAAATCACACTCTCAAAAAAAAAAAAGTTGGTACAAATCACAGCGTGGAAGGCCCGCACAGCAGACTGGATATCATGTTACTGGAGACAGCAAGAATAGCGCGATTCCGCGATCGATACGCATACACACTAAAAACATCCTACAAATACATTGGAATCCACTACGGCGACGGAAATTTGCAAGCGTCCTCACGGCATCAAACTTTCACATCCTGATGGACTTGTACATCTCTGTTCAGAGCAGCAGTGTCACACCTAATTTCAAGGACGAAATAGGATGTATAACATTATGTGTGCCCAGGGATAATCCACACATAAATTTGTGTGTCCAGGGATAATCTACACATAAGTTCACAAATTACATAGTACCATTACAAAGTTTAATACATAACGTACATATATCCATTACAATAATAAACAGAACAACGGAAGATACAACTAGCTCTTGAGGCTAAGGTCAACTGGTTGACCAAGCCTAGAAATCTTCAGGGAACTCTTCATAGCATCCTGCTTCTGTTACCCATCCGGGATTTTTATCCAAAATTGAAAAGAAAACAAGCGTGAGTACACTCGTACTCAGCAGTATAACATGGGGTTATGAAGCTCAAAGGGTTGACACTGGCTTACTGCATTTAACACTTTTAGTTAATCAAAGTTTTATTACTAAGTATCATCAGTTATGTTTAAGCCCCAAATAATCCCACTTATATCCTTACCAAAGTTTAGAGAGAGACATAAACAACATCATAAGTAAAGTGACAACATGAACATAAAAGTTGGTCAAGTTAATTAATTAAACCGTCAGTTTTCCGGGCCGCTCGTAACCGTGAGCACGACTGATGTATCAGTTTTAACACTCTGCAGAGGTTGTGCATCTTTACCCGTGAGTCGTGATGCCCCGGATGCCCGGGTTAATTACTCCCATAACACTGCCAAGATGAGTGGGCGGGGTTCACTATGAAACCTTTCATAGTATCTCGTCTAACAAGATTAGGGCCGCTAGGATTGGCAAGGGGTGATAGACCCCCCTTCCGAGTAGCATAAAGACTCGCAGCCTACGCTCAAACTCGGACAGAGGCCGCACTATAACCAGCTCGGCAAGAGCCTAATGCGCCCTTTCGGGTAACCACTAACGAGCTAGAAAAGAACCTACTACTGAGTTAAATCCAGAGCCATGTAGCTCTCACGGTAGCATTGTCAGTCCCAGCTTTTGCCAACAGTGAGTTATTATAAAAGGTTATGTTTCAATTGCCATAAACAAGATCACCAATTCATTCAAAGCATTATAACATTTGGCAGGGATCAAGTATTCATTTATATAGCACTAGCCATCTACCAATATGCATAACCCATAGGAATCAAGGTAAAGGATTTCAATTCTAGGGAGATATACTACGGGTATCAATTTAAACACATGCACATGAAATTATGATTACGGTGAATAGGATAACAAGGTAGGTCCCATGCTATACTTGCCTTGGTTCTCAAAGTCTTGCTGGTCAAAACACTCCTGATCAAAGAACTCTTGATCACCAACAAACTCCTCACTGCCTGAACTCTATCACGGCATCGCAACAACACGCATTCCAATTGCATACATACAAAGCAAACAAAACTAATATTAGAACAGTACATCAGCAACAGTAAATAGAGTTAAAAGGTTTATAAAAAGATACTACGCATTGTTACGATCATTTCAACGCGAATTTCACGAAAATCGGATTTAAAACGCAAAAGATATGAATTTAATTAGTTCTCTAAGAGCATCTTTAGAATTTTAATTAACCTTGAATTTAAATAATTCAAACATGAGTAACAGATGGTTTAACATGTAGATAATTTCATTACGAATCTAACACAATTCGAATCGTCCAAATCGGAGTTAAAACAAAGTTTTTATAAGCAAAATAAGACAATGGCAATTCTGTAATTATTGAATTGCTATTTAATTTCAGAAATAAAACAAACCGATCGGGTTTACGCCTTTGAACAGAGAAAACGTATTCCCCGAAATACGTCAGCGCTGTGGCGCGGGGTCGGCAGGTCTGCCACGCGGCGGCCCGGGATTGGGCGGGTCCACGGGCACAGCCGTGCACCGCGCGCGGGCTGCGGTCCACCGGTCCACCGTGGACCGGGAAGCATACCCCTTCGGGGGATTTAATCTCGGTCGTCCAGAGAAGATCCAACGGCGCAAAATAAAAGGGGAACTTTCCCCGCCGCCGCGCAGGCACTTGACGGCGGCGCCATGGCCAGCAGAGAGCCGAGCTCGCCGGCGACTCGTCGGAGCGACATTCCCGTCCCTCTCAGTTTCAACCGGGAGCATTGGAGTGTTCCACGTGCTCGCGCGGATTCGATGGGGTGCTCAGGCGAGAAAGGGGACGGCCGGAGCATGGCGCACACGGCGGCGCCATGGCCGGGGTCGTTCGGTGTGTGCGGGTGTGGCTGTTCACGAGGCTAGAAGTCGAATTGGGAGCACTGGGAGTTGCGGCGTGACCTTGCGGTGTCGATAAGGTAACCAGGCGGGGCAGTGGTTGGCCGGGGTGCGCTGACCACGGTGGTGCCATGGCCGGCGGCGCGGGGTACACGCGGGTAAGGCCCTAGAGGCCTCAATCCTCCGAATTGAGGGGTCAGGGTCGTGTGGTGCGACCCTGCGGTGCCAGAAAAGTGCACAGGCGGGGCAGTGGGCGGCCGGGGTGTGATGCCCACGGCGGTGTCATTGACGGCGGCGCGGGACGCACGCGGCCAGTCCCACCTGGGCTACGATTCGCTGAAATAAAGACTCAGGGAGGGAGAGGGGGCGATGGCGAAACCCACCGCGACTTCGAAGAGAACGGAGTCGGCTCAGGGTGGCTGGACGGCGGTCTGAGAGCTCTGCGACACGGCGTCGGGCGTTTTGCGGCCAAAGGCAAGGCAGAGAGAGAGATTAGGCCGGGAGATTCGCGGGGAGATCGTGGTCATGGAACGGCACTCACCGAGGCGTGGGCAAGGGCTCCGGTGATCTTCTCTGCAACTGCGGCTGCGGCGGCGGCGTTCGGCAGAGTAGATGGGAAAGGGAGAGCAGAGGGGCGCGGTGCTCCGCTTTATAGCACCGTTTGCCGAGCACTGGATGCGGAGGTCGGTTGCGACGTCGAGCGCGAGGGCACGGGACATGGGCGAGTGGGGAGCGGGCTCGCGGCGGTTGCGGCTCTGCTGCTTCCGAAATCGGCGGGAGGGGGAGAGAGCTGACGGGTGGGGTCAAGGAGCAGCGAGAGAGAGGGTGAGGGAGCGGTTGAAGCTGGCGCCGACAGACGGGGCCCGGTTGACAGCGAAAGAGAGAGAGAGAGAACGGTTGGGGGACGGCGCCGACAAGTAGGGCCCGGTTGTCAGTGGGAGGGAAGAGGGAGAGAGGGAAGTGTGGCCGACTGGGCCGGTCTGCTAGATGGGCTTCGGCCTTTTAGCTGGGCCGCCCGAGAGAAAGAGAGAGAGTGAGGGGTGGGCTGGGCTTTAGGAGAGTAAGAGAAAGAGCAAATCATTTTCTTTTTATTTCCCTTTTCCAAATCTAATTTCAAAACAATTTGAATTCATTTGAATTTGGTTTTGCAAACTCAATCAACCAAAGAAAATGTGCAGCAACATGAATGCATAAACATGTTATTAAACTAGGAATTGATTTTAATTCAATAAATTTTTATTATTTCACTAAATGAAATGCTCACAAAATCTTTTAATAAATCATTTTCTATTGTTTTAAAAGCAAACAAAATTTTGGGTGTTACAAGCAGCACGAAGAACAAAACAATCAGAACGCAGAATTAGCATTTGCAAACAGCAGGTCCATGAGGCCCTTGCAATGAATGAAGCAATGAACAAACACTGCGGTTTGTTGCTAGCACATACGACCTGCGAAGATACTATACATACGGACTGGACTAGGGCATGGAGAAATTAAACAAAGCGTTCAGTTCAGTAAGAAAATAATAGCAAAACTTAAATCTGGGGAGAAAGTCTTGGGAGCAAGACGCAGAGCTCCCTTCAATCCAAGAAGCGGTCGACAAAGGGGACGATGCAGCTCCTCGGTCATGCAAACCACAAGCCCATCTCAAGCACCTCTCACGTGCTGTGTCAGTCAGTGTCGCTGATGAGATAGGATAGTGGGAACCATGAACGAGCAGCTGTACCACCCTTCAAATCGACCCTCGATTGGTTTGAAAGGAGCTCTGCAGATCATCTAACGAATCTCACCGCGGCCTAGAACACCAACACCTGCAGCACACACAAACAAACAAACACTGTCATGGCGCTAATAAAAGATCTCCAAAGATCTGCAAGATAGCTTAGCTACTCAACTCATCGCAGCGATAGCGGGGACAAGCGCCATAGCCCCATGGGAGAGGAAGCAGCTAGAGGAAGGAAGGATTCATTTCATTTCTTCTTCATGCTGTTGATTTTTTTTTTTATGTAGATGGGCGAAGAAGGATCGGTGAAGGAGGGGGTGGTTTTATACAGGGGAAGGGAAACCTTATTGGGGTAGGTGTTTATTGCCTGCCATATGCGCAATTCATGCCTTCCTCAACAGTTACTGTTTTCATTTACCCCTTTATTTCTTTCTATACGGCAGATTTGTTTCCTTTTTTATGTCATATGGATAAGTAAGTTATTAATGCTCGACATCTATTTCCAAATCTTGGCAGGAAAGACATAGAGGAGGCAATTATTTAATCGCCATATTTAAGCACTATTTAAGCGCAGCCATATTTAAGTGCCAAATTTTGGCAGGAAAGACAGAGGAGAATTATTTCCAAATATTGGTATACTAGCAGCCATATTTAAGCACTGGATTTATATATCAGTATAGGCCATTTTATTATACAAGTATAGAGGGGAAAAAATCTATTACACCTCTCCCATATAAAACTAGGTATTATATATCTTAAATTACTAAAAAAAATCGTCTAAGTAAACTATAGAGGCAATTTTAAAAATGATTTCACGGACATGGCATATTGTGTGGGTGCAAATATAGCGGCAGGTCATCAAACAATATATACATATAACCTCCTAACATACCAAGATTTGACTACATACTCCCCTTTAACGATAAAACATAACATTGTTGTACTTAGACCTAATGATGTTTAGATGAACCCCAAGCTTCTTAGGGCTGTTTAGGCCTATCTCACCACATTGGCCTAGGTTATATGTTTCCACATATATAGAACCATCTATTTCTCACATCCCTCTACTTTTTTCAAGCTTTCACCGCCGTCTAATGATCAACAAGTGACATCCTAGTAAATATTGAGGTCATGAACAGTAGCATAATACTCTTGACGTCTCACCTCTCCCACATCCCGACCTTCACCACCGATGAGTAAGGACTAAGGACTTTATTGTAGCTCTGTGGTTCCCCAAGTTGACCTTGCCTCACTTAAAACAACTTTTTAGCTTAATTACTTACATCACTGAGGGATGACTTAAACTTGATTTTCTACTTAGATAAGGGCAAGCATATTTAAAGGGGGTGAGGTTAAATAGGATTATTCTTTTTACAACTTGACATACGGGGGAAGACTTATATTCTTAATTTGCAGTTGAGGAACGAAAAAACATATTTAAGATATCTGAATATGACTTCTCAGTGACACCACTTAAAGGGGCTTTTAGCTTATTGTTGCCGAGTGATAACCTTATACAGTTATAACTGGACTTTGAAGTTGATGAGTGAAAAGCCATATTTAAGGGGGTGTGAACAGGACTTTCCAGTAACTCCATTTAAAGGGGGGTTTGAGCCTTTTTTTTGTCAGGGGGTGTAACTCCATTTAAAGGTGTTTTGAGCCTATTTTTTTGTCAAGGGGTGGCTTATGCAGTGAAGAATTATGACCTTATTGGTTTCGGTGATTAACGATAAAGAGAGATTATTATGACTAATGTGTGTTTTGCAAAGGCTATGCGTAGCTTAGCCATAGTGATCAACATGAATGGGCATCAATGGTTATCACTTAGCCCCCAAGATGCATATCGTTTCGGTTTTCAAAGAGACATGATGAAGACCCTAGAATGATAAGCTAAGTGTCATAAGGAGATGAAGGGCACTTAGAAATATATAGGGCTTCTATTTGATCTTTGACTGTACTATTAAGAGGGGTTGAGACTAGTAGCTTGACTTAGGAAAGCTTCATGACTTAGGTGTGTTGCACACTTGACTTTCTTAGCTCAAAGAAAGCCTATGATAACCGTAATATAGCCTACAACAACTTCCATTTTCATCGCGACGAAATTCAAAGTTGAGAGGTATGTTGTCTGGGCGACGGACGCTCCTGATGGAGGCGTCGGACGCTGTCCGTCGTGCCGGACGAAGGCATCGGACGCTGTTGGTTTGAGTCCACTGCGTTCGTCGGCCTTCCAGTGGCCCTGTAATCTGGCTGAGTTGTTTGGGGTCCGACGGACGCTGTCCGTCGGCCAGGCGTCGGACGCTTGGAGAGCGTCCGTCGACCTTCCAGTAAGGGTGTTTTTCAGCCCGAGCTAGAGAGAAGCGTCGGACGCTGGGAAGAGCGTCCGTCGCCCCTGTGACGGAGCGTCCGTCGCTGGGAAAACGTGTCAGAGGTAGCCGTTGGGCGGGGCGACGGACCGTCCGTCAGCAACTTAAAAGGTGTATCTTTTTCAGCCCGAGGCAGTTTTGTGTGAGGGCTATTTATAGCCCCACCCCTTCTCTCCCACCTAACTTTTGCTCATTTTAGTTGCTGAAGTTCTTGAGAAAGTTGGGAAGAGAGCAAGAGCCCTAGAGAGAGAGAGAGTGATTCGCGAATCCATCCATCCTCTCCTCTAATTCATCAAAGAGTTCAGGTGTGCATCCTCTAGTTGTGAAGCTTGAGTGAGTCAAGCAAAGATCGAGGCTTGTTACTCTTGGTGATCGACATCACCTAGACGGTCCGGTGGTGCTCGGAGGAAGGTGATCGCCGGAAGATTGTCGGCGGCCCTTCTCCATCGACTTCTGTGATCGGTTGTGGACTTGTGGGCGGTTCACCGAGCTGGAGTGGCGAAGAACCAGCTCGTAGAGAGGACTCATCCCTTGCGCGGGATTGAGGGGGAGCTATACCTTGCGAGGTGCTCCAACGAGGACTAGGGGGGAGTGTCGACTCCTCGATACCTCGGCAAAACATCGTCGTGTTAAGCATCTCTTTTCCTAGCTCTTTCATATCGCATTACTTTCCGCACTTGTCTTTCAATTCTTACTAGAATTGTGTAGGAAGTTTTTGCTTTCAATTGTATTGCTACCGCTTTCTAGCTAGGACATACAAACGGTAGACACTAGGGGGTTAATTGGCTCTTGCTAGGTTTAATTCTTGTTTAGAAATTTAAAAGAGCCCAATTCACCCCCCTGTTGGGCATCTTGATCCTTTCATGCAGTTATAACTCGATTTTGCAGATAAAGAATGGAAAAAGGGCATATTCAAGGGGTATGTCACTAGTACAGAATTGCTTAATGAAGGCGGTCGTTTTTGCTTAATAGAGGCGAGCAAACACGATCGCCTGCAACGGAAGGCCTCGATTAATAAGAGATTAACTGAGGCGGTCATCCCGCCCGCCTCCATTAATTGTATTAATGGAGGCCAATTAATGGAGGCGGGCGCCTTACAAACGCCCGCCTTCGTAAATCGATTATAAAAAACAAAAAAACCATTAGCCCACCAGTGAGCCCGTTCCCAAGCCCACTGGTGAGCCCAATCCACGCGCGTCGCCGCCGCCGCTGATCCGGCCTCCCCCGTGCGCCTGACCGTCGATGATGGAGGAGGGAGCCTCGTCGCCATGGATCCGGCCGCCACCTACACCTGGCTGCCGGAGTTGGAGGAGGGAGCCACGCCGCCATGGATCTGTGCCGCCGTGATCCAGTCCTATAAGTGACGCCGATGTCGCGCCGCTGGCCGAGGCCGAGGACGCGCACCGCTGCCTCGACGAGGCCGCTGCATCGCCGCCCACGCGCCGCATCCGCCGCCGCCGCCATGGTGCCGAGTGCACGCGCCGCTTCGCGCCTTGCTCGTCGCGGATCCGGCCACCAACACCGCGGATCTTGCAGCCACGGTTAGGAGGAGCGGCGGCGGTGGACCATGGCGCGGATTTGACCACCACGGTGAGGAGCGACGGCGGTGGAGGTGCTCCGTCCGCCATGGCCACCGCCCCACGCCGTCGTCGTCGGCCTCCATAGCTGCCGCCGAGAGAGGGGAGGGGAATCCCGTACGGGAGAAACTGAGAGATGTGAGGTCGAGAGTCGGCCTCCATAGCTGCCGCCGAGAAGGAGAGGGGAGGGGAATCCCGTACGGGAGAAACTGAGAGATGTGAGGCCGAGAACGGGAGGGGAGGGGAATCGCGTGCGGCTGGGAAGGGAGGCCGCCGCAGAGTGAAAGAAAGAGAGGGAGAGAATGAGAGATTTTGGAGAGGAAACCCTAGTAATCGGTCATGAGCCAGATAGCAACCTGATTTTAGACCTTGTCTGGGCTCAGGATTTTAGGAGAGGGGCTTTATTACATGACCGCCTCCGAAAATCGATTAATGGAGGCAGGCACGTTATAATGTCCGCCTCCATTAATAGATGATTAGTGGAGGCAGACAAATTACGAAGTCCGCCTACATTAATCTTTAACGAAGGCGGGCATTTGAACCTCGCTGGCCTGACAGCCAATAATGGAGACGGACAAAAAAAAGTGCCCGCCTCCAATCAAGAAATCACACCGTCTCTTAAAAGAAATCTTGTACTCCCTCAAGTCATTCCAAAAATCTTAAAGAGTCCAAGCATCTCAAGTTTGCAATGCGCATACAATGTACGTATCTCACCCTGATAAGACTGTAGATTATACATAAAATGCCTAAAATTTGCGGCAGAAAGTAGAGGAATACAATACGCTCATCCAATCCCAACTGGCACATCACTACAACGTACAGGTTCTCATTTCATTCGGAAATTTCTGTTTCCATTACACCGCATTGCTTATTAGTTAGCACCGCAGATCCAAACTCCGAAAACAAGAACAAGCTTGGCGCATCCACGACTTGAATGTCACACTGGTAGAACGACGCCCGTCCTTTCATCATCCCCAACCTCGCTCGCAGCAGCACTGCACTGCACAAAAGCATGCAACAAACATTCATGTCGGTCAGAAGGTACTACATGAACCGAAGACGAAGCATCAGCCGCGACATGCGATGAAGAAGACGCCGGCGCCGAGCAACCGAGCGCGAGACGATGCGAATCTGCCAGTTGCGGAAGGCGTTGACGAAGTGGCCATGGAGAGGGGAAGCGGCCGTGCGGCTGCGTCGCCGAGAGCAAGATCCAGCAGCGCCATAGCAAATGCACGCGCAGCCGGTACGAATAGCGGAATAGGAAACCGAAGAATATAGAACAAGAAAAATAAACCGACGAGGGTGACATAACCCTTCTGTACTGAGTACTGACAACACCTCATCACCAGCAGCAAAGATAGGAATAAAGCGACGACGCAAGTACGGGTAGCGATACCACACCCACACCACCAGGCACAGGCTGCATGATGAGGGCAGCCATCATCAGCAACCTGCAGCTCCAGCACGGCGGATAAGCACGGCCGGCCGACTGAATCTTGGAAGAAGAGCAAAAAGAAGAAAAAGAAAAATCTGTGGGTGTACATGTACATGAGCCATGAGGCGGCTCAGATCTCGGGAAGGAAGCAGGATGCAAAGCATGGGGGATCGATGGATCAGGATGCAGAGCTCCCTTCAATCCAAAGAGCGGCCAGCAAAGGGGACGGTGCAGCTCCTCGGTCATGCAAACCACAAGCCTATCTCAAAGACACCTCTCACGCCTCTCCAACACACGGACGCATACATGATGAGATAGGATAGTGGGAACCATGAACGAGCAGCTGAACAACCCTTCAGAACGACCCTTCATTGGAATGATAGGAGCTCCGCTTCAAATCCAAGCATCATATCAGGGTAATATATGGGCAAGAAACCGCAAAGAAATAAGCAAAACCAACCATGAGATCTACTATCTGCAGAACACCATAAACTAATGGATAGAATATGTATGTACAGAAGCAAAAAATAATAGTAGCAGAATATGTAGAGAAAGAAAAAACAGGAGAACTGGAATAGAAAGACGACGAGAAGAAGTGGCTATGAAAAGGGGAATCTGGGGGTGGGAACTGGACTAGACTATTCGCCCTTTGCTGTTCATGGGTTGAAGGGCCGAAGACGAAGGGCTGCTTTTATAGAAGAAGAAGCCGCAGGAGACTGGAGAGGGCTGGCCGCGCCTGTTCGGATGGAAGGTGTTCATTGCCTTCCGTTTCCAATTCCCATTTCTACTCCTACTTTATTATATTTCACCGTTTGCTGTGCTTTCTCATTTAGGAGCATTTTATTATATTATATATTTATTGTTCCCAAATATATATATATATATATATATATATTAAATTAAATTGTTATATACTATAATAATGCGCGTTTCGTGAATTGAAAGGGGCCGGGACAGGGGGAGCTTTTAATTAGGCAGGAGCAATATCTGTGGGTCGTCGTGGATTATCGTCTGCCGCAAGCGACATCGAGTCGATGGACGATTTCCTGCCTGTCTATCCATGTCCACTGGCCCACACCACCCATTCTCTTCCAACCCCGGGCGTCTAAATTATGTAGTTAATTTTTTATTTCATCTATATTTAGTATTTTATATATGTGCCGGTATTTTGATGTAACAGTGAATAAAAATTCGATGTGATGGAGAATCTTGTAAAGTTTTGGAATTTTGAATGTATTTCTGAGGACTAAACACAGCCTGTATAGTTGAGGAAAAAAAAGGTCACATGTATCGTATTCTCAACACGTATTATGTGATTTGACTCTCTCTCTCTTCTCTCTATATATAAGGTTGTCTTTGTAAAGGTTTTGTTTAAATGCAAAAGCTTTTAAAGAAAGACGTTGGGTCCTGGGTTGTTAGAGGGAAAACATATGTTATCACTAAGGGTTCTCAGCCTAATGCTAAATCATAAAAAGTTGTAAAACTTAAGAAAAACCAACAACTATGCTTTCGTGTTTACAGGTTCGGTTAGTGTGTTTCCTAAAACCGTATGATAAAGCCTAAAAACAGGCTCTTATTATATTAATAAATAGTATTCTTCTTCTTTTTTATATGAGCTAGGCATTGGTATTTTAGTGTGTGTGTGTGTGATGTAACACTGGGCGGGGCTGTTTGAGGGAAAAGACGTGTTATGAGCAGGGCTTTTCAGCCTATATAACGGTAAATCGCAAAAAAGTTAAAAATTTAAAGAGAAATAGCAACTATGTTTCCGTGTTTACAGGTTCGGTTCGCGTTATGTTTCCTTAAATAGTGCAATAAAGCCTAAAAATAAGATCTAATTATATTAATAAACAACATTCTTTTTTCTTTCCATGTGAGCTAGGCACTTTTCTTTTTGTGTGAGGCAACGTCGTGAGTTGGGCTGTTAGAGGAATAAGGCATGTTGTTGGTACGAATTTTTAGGCTATAACTGTAAATCGCAAAAGAATATTTTGAAAACTTAAGAAAAAACAACTATGTTTCCATATCTATGGGTTTGGTTCTTAGTGTGTTTCCAAGCAATATGGTAAAGCCTAAAAACAAGCTCTAGTTATATTTAAAAAATGTTTCTCATTTTTTGCTTTCATTCTTGCTTCACGCATCATCCATCCCTCCTCAAATCTATGGAGCTCCTCTCATCAATAGCCATTGTCATTGTTCTTCAAATGTCAGCATGAAATCATCCTTGTTGGAATCATGAAAAGAGTAAAACAAACCATGGGTTCTTAAACTTTTTGTATATTATCACATGGGTCCTTGAACTAAAAATGGTCATTTAGATCCTCAACTAATGTCGCGTCCATGTATAGGTCCAAATATAACCACATCACCTCCATATGCTACGTGGTTGTGCTAGCATAGATGGAGCCAGGTGAAAATTGCAAAGAAAACCCCTCCCATGTTCCTCTCCTCATGTCGTGCCTGCTTTGTGTCCTGTCATTCCGTGCCCTCCTCATGGTTGCGCCTGCGTCCTCGCATATGCCAGTGAGAGGGATTTTTTTTTTGCAACTTTAACCAGTCACCTAGGGAGTTGGTCATGGTGTGGTGGGTTTTGGACCTTTTGTCGATTGTAGTAGTAGATTAAGGACATAGATTGTCATTTTTTTAGTTTGAGAACCCAAATGAGAATTAGGAGTAAAATGAGGACATATATGATCATTTTTTAAGTTCAAGGACCCAACCGAGAATCATTGAAAATGAAGGGCTTGTAAGGCCATCTTGGATTGCGAAAAATGTGTATTCCTTGTGGTGAATGGATTTTTGTAAAACTCCTTGAATTCATGTTTCAAAGGAGCCCTAAATCATGAATTTTGAAAAGCGTAAGAAATATTGTCACAACATGGTGTATATATGCCTGCAGTCTTACATCATGCATATGATTTTTGTTGGTCGTTGGTCTTATTGTTGAAAAAAATAGTTAAGATGTTTGTTGCAATCAATATCTAACGATGATGTTTAGGTTTTCCTTGATTCATGGAGTATTGTCGATCTCACCATTAGATTTCTCGATACTACCATCTGGGAGGAGGAACTTATTTTCTTGGCTCTAAAAAATGTTGCTTAGTTTCTCGAACTTATTTATTTGGTTCTAAAACAATTCTTTTTTGGAACTTATTTATTTGGTTCTAAAACAACTCTTTTCTCTTGGTGCCGAAAGCAAGAGTTCAACAATCGACAAATGTGCAGTACATGTCTTTCAGACTGCCTACTATCAATAACTTTCAAAAATAAGGTATCATATCTTTTTCAAGCATATAAGTATTATTTTTTATATATAGTTACACAAGACAACATCACACTGACTATTTAAAATACATATAAATCATTGTGGATTTTATATGTATAAAAAATGATTCCTTGCTTGAAAAAATAGTGTACCTTATTTTGAAAAACAATTGATAGTAAATAGCCTAAAACACTTGTACAACATATTTCTAGGTTGCTAAACTGTTGCTTTCGACGTTAGGGGTAAAAGAGTCATTTCATATACAACTTAACACAATTAACCTATCAAACTAACAGAAGAGCTAAAAAAACAAACAAAAATCAACTTAACACAATTAGCCTAGCAAACTAATAACGGAAGAGCTAAGAAACCAATCGAAAATCGTTTCTAGGCCAAATAAGCAAGTTCGAGAAAAACAATCTAAGAAACCAATCACTTTTTTTAGGGTCAAGGAAATAATTTCCTCATTTGGGAACCGTAAGATGGATAATGATTAGTTGGTTGATGACGGCCGGTGAGATTGGATGAGGATCAATGCCATTTTGGCAGTGACGTCTTTGTGCCTTTGACGCACTGAGTGTCGACTCTTTGCCACGATTAGGTTAGAGGAGATAGATGCTTCTTCTTTTACGTACACTGCCTTGATAATTAAGCGACCTAGTAAGATGGCGGAATGTCAACGGCAAGCATGATTAGCCTTATAGTAAAATACTCTGCCAAATAGGCTACTTGTGGTTTTCTTACACCACCTGTTGATGGCATTGGTTACATTTTACTATTTTGAGCCCAACAGTTAATTTGCAGGGAGAATACGCAGTGTTATATTATATTTTGTCCTCTTTTTTTCTGAAAACTATTTCTTCTCCTTTTGAACCAATGGTAGCAATGCCTGTTACCGTTAGTAGTAACTCTTTTTCTTTTCCCTGTCGGTGCACCTTGACAATGTCCGTTCGAAATTGCTCCCTTTTTTTATAAGGAAAATTGCCCGGTCGAAATTAAACGAGAGCAAGGAAACGACAAGGATAAAAAAGTTCGTAGCTCCATCTGTCTCATCAAGAGGATTGTGTGGATCCACTGATGCCAACAAGTGATGCTTTTCCAAAGATGAAAAAACAGTACTAGCACACACAGAATCTGAATGCCTGTAAAGTAATTGTGCGGAGCAACAGCATCAATCGACACTGCATCTTCACGTCCTTTCGGAAAAAGATGAATGCAAACCTTGGTTCAAAAATCTTCCTGATCAATCGATCGCTCCAGAGCATATATTCTCATAATCTCGGTACTTTAGTCGTGTTTTCGTGATATTCTTTCATTTTTGCCCCTTGTCGTCACGTGAATTCATGGTTCATTAACAAAACATACTTCCTTAGCAGGGACGGTGCTAGCAAAAATTCAAGGAGAATACCAGCGGCGGAGCCACCGTTTATAATTTTATAGCCAAATATTTTTTATATAATTTGAATTGTCTGGGCTTCAAAAATTTGCTGACTCTGCCACTGAAGAATATGTTTACCTTGTGGATGCACAAATTTATGACATAAGGGTACAAATATAGTAAAAATTCATCTCTTACTGTTCTTTAATCCACTATAGTAAATGTAGCTCCGTCCCCCTTATGTAATAAATTTCACAAATTAGGGAGAATTCCACTATGACTATATGAATATTAAACATGTTTGGTTTTGATCTCATAACTCTAAAACCCAAAATATTTAGCCATTAAACTATCAATACCGGACAAATTTTGCCATCTTTCTAGTTTTAGAATAATAGTCATGTTTTTATAAAATGAAAAGGTTAGTTTAGTTTATTTTCTAATGCTTTATAACTAGCTCAATTCAAATCGGAAAGTTACGAAACCCCTAACCTACTATTTTCTAAAATATAATTGAATTTATAAAAGCTAAAGTCTTGCATTTAGAACATAGGGAATGCATTAGATAGATCATCAAAACCGTGAAAACAATTTGACTTAGGGTGATTTTGGGCGTTAAATTATTCTGGAATAGACAAAGTATTTGTGAACACCAGATAGATAAAAGTAATATTATTAGTTGTGCCTCCATTTAAAGGTAAGAGTACCTTCGATAGAAATGACTTGTATAGAAGTTTAGTAATTCCCATAACACTTTTTTTTTGTTTCATTGCACACTCTTTTGTTTTTATTATTACAGGTTTTGTCAAAATCGTGTCGGTAGGTCTCACTAAGGAAAGGACTTGTCTAGGTGAACCAAGTGGAAATTTTGCCATTCTAATCGCCCGTGGATGGCTGCTGCACTCTTTCCGCAAAGAAAAAAGTGCTCTGTTGACAACAATGGCTAGCAGAATGACAGGAGTAGGAGGCAAAACGGCTGCTGGCTGTTGCCACCAGCAGAGAGCATCTTTGCAATCGAAAGTTGACCCTTACCTAACAGCCTGCTCATAAAAGTGAATACACTGAGTAGTTTGAAACACAGAAAAAACTTTATATTAAAAAAATGGGCTAACTTGAGATAAAGAGTAGTGTTAAAAAACAACAAAAAAAATACTTTTCTTTTCACGGGAAATCTCCACGTTGCAGGCAAACCTAACCCGAAAGCTCATGTGCACGAGAAGTCTAATGCGGCTGCTAAATAAAGGGGACAATTCCCCCGAATCTGATTATTATGCATTTCTGTGGTTTAGATTAGAAATTTCAAAACCTTACGGCCGATGTTTCAAAACTTTACGTAACCCCTCCATCTTCTAAAATTATAAACATCCCATGATTTATTGTATCTCAAACCTATCGTGAGCATCACAAATTTGCTAAGAAAATAGCATTTTAGCAATTTAGAATCACCCTCCCTTTTACAAAATGTAGTTGACTTTGATTTTTCCCTAAGTCAACTTTTCTAAGTGTGACCGGATTTTAACAAAATATATTAACACATACAAGTTAAAATGAATAAATATTTATAAATAATTTAATAAATCTAGTTTGTTGTTATAGATATTTGTGCACTTTTCTCATTCCATCTAAGACCTTGTTTGGTAGGACCAACTCTTTTTTTCTTAAGAAAAAATCTCTCTAAACAATTACTCCGGCTAAATAGTTTGGTAGAGCTCCTCCGCATAAACGGAAGTTGAGTCTGGAGATGAGCCCTACCAAACTGGATCTAAACCTACAAATTTGACGTATAAATAAGGCAAAATCAATATATATATATATATATATATATAGTTTGAAATCGAGTGAGCACACAAGAATCCTAACATACTCGTTTAGATTTGAGGTGAGAAAATAAATACCAATATTATCTATCAATCATTTCAAAGCTACTATGGTGCTTTCAGAAAAAAAAGGAAAACTAGATATCAGAATAAGTTATACACTCAACCATCATAACTTGTTTCGCCTCTGAATAATAAAAACAAGCTCTCCATAAGCATAAAACACATAATTAGAGAAAGTAGCTAAACGCTAACTCTAATATTGGCCCCGTTCTGCTGGTCATATTTGCAGCCGATTCCTATTTGCGTGAGTATCCTGATCAGCTGAGTAGCAGCGAAACAATACTCCTATAGGCTAGCCGAATGGCTCATGGAGAGCAGCCGAACGGCTCGACTGAAAGCTTCAGCCCAAATCAGCTGAAAATGTGAGCAGCCGAACGGGCCAATGTTATAGACGACATCCCATTTTCGGAAGAGATGCCCATAGTGTCTGTCTTCATAACACAACATGCCCACTTAAACCTTGATTAGATGAACTCTTTTTGGGTAAGGGGTCAGAAGCACGTCAATTGAGTAGTTAAGATGATGTATGGGCTTATCTAGATCCGTTTCATAAAGTTTCTGGTGTCACACCGAATGTTAGATGAGGTGTCGCATGGAGTATTCGAATAATAATAAAAAATAAATTATAGTTATTAAGACTAATCAATGTTTCATTAGCACATAGTATGTGTATTGTAGCAATTAGTATCTAATCATGGACTAATTAGACTTAAAAGATTCATCTCAGAATTTATATGCAAATAGTGTAATTAATTATTTTTATCTATATTTAATGCTTATACAAGTGTCAAAAACATTAGATGTGATAGGATGTAAAGTTTTTGATAGATAACTAAACCAGACTAAGTCATTGTATTGGCTAATACTATCTCTGTTCACAAAAGAACGTACTTTTCAAGTCAAACAGTTTAAACTCTGACTAATAAACTTTAAAAAATAATAACATTAAATTAGTTGTAGAATATATTTTTATAATAAAATTATTTAAAGACATAAATATTAATACTATTTAATATAAATTTAGTTAAATATGAGCTACATTGACCGAGTTCCATGCTTGCATTTATTTAGGGACCGAGGTAATACGTACGAGTATCATATAGCAGCCCGTTGGCAATGGCAAGCATTCAAGGCCAAGTGGTTATTATTGTATTGACGTCGTGAAAAGTTGTTTTTGTTTGGGGGTTGGAAAAAGAAACACCTGGGAATATTTGGTTCAGGCAGTTCGATGAAATATCCCGCGGAGCTCTGGCGAAGCGCTGTCCATGAGCATGGAGCGCGGTTGCTGGGTTTGCAAGTTGCAGCAGCACATGCAGCAATGCGACGCACAGCATGGTGGCCGCCGCTGCAGCTGGTTGGTTTTCTTTTTCTGGAGAAGATAAACGCATCGGTTGAAGCGAGATGCAGCGCTTGCCCATTGCCGAGACAGCCAAAGAAAAAGTAGTAGGCAACGTGTGGCCCATGGCAGCCGCGTCAGCGCCGGGCGGTGGAGCACGAGATCCCTACTGCTACTGGATGATGCGAGAGGAGTACGCGACGCGAGAGCAGCAGCAGCAGAGCGCCCTGTGTGGGCTGCCTGCCACCACCGCGGCAGGCTTGCAGGCTGCAGGCACCGGCGCGTATCTCGAGGCGGGGCGAGGCTGGCTGGCCTGAGACGTCGCTCTCTCCCGAGGGCGGGTGGGGGGGGGGGGACGCAGAGCAGACAGCAGCGCTTCGATATGAACGAATGCACGCACGAGACCCGCTGGATCTGGGGGAGGGCCCACTCCCCCGGATCTTGACCGGTCAATGGGCCCAGGGCCCCACCGGCCTCGGGCTAGTGCGATCTTATTGGGTGTCACGTCCGGTGGGCCCTAGTCTCCCTCGGGCCGGGCGCGCCCCCGCACGCCCCCAGAGCCATCGGTAGCGACGTGACTCCGCCCGTGCCAGTGCGCTGTCTGTACCATCCATCACCCATGACCATGCCCTGCCTGCCCGCCGTCCTCACACCACACACTTCCCCCGTGCGCTCGCTGCACTGCACAGGCACAGGACCGACCGTTGCATTGCATTGCATTGCTGGTTCGTTCATCGCCCCGCCACGCGACACGTCTATGACGCCGTAGCCGTAGGGGTGGGGGGCACCGTGCACGTACTAGCGGTTTCGTTCCACTGTTTGTCACGAGAGCTAGGCCAACTAGGATACTGGTACTACAGTAATTAAGTAGGTACTGTAGTCATTACTGCTCTGCTAGTCTGGTGGAGTACGTACTACGGTTCTCTGCAGTGCTGCTACAACTCGCCGGTGGGCGGTGGCAGTTTACTAGGTTCACTGTTCACATGCGCCGCGCGTGAATGAAGGAATGAATAAGCTAAGACCCAAGGAATAGAAAACGCAAGAATATAAGGAAACCTAGGAACGGATAAAACACATGAATGAAAAAAAAAAGAGAAAAATCATATGAATAAAAAACAGAGGAATGATCATTTTTTGATATTTTGAACACAGGAACTAAAACACACAGGAATCTTGAGAGAACAAAGCCTTTGGCTTAGATTGGATTTTTCAATTACTACGTTTTGTGAAGGAGTTCATTTCTTTCCGAAGGAACGACGAGACTCATTCCTACGTTACAAACGCTCGTGACATCAGCGTTCCATAGGAATCAGTTTCGTGAAAATCCTTCAATCCAAACCGGGACTAAAAAAGAATGAAGGAATGAATTAGTACTCACTCCGTCCATTTTAAAAATATATTTTTAGAGTTATTCTAAGTCAAACTTTTAATTCTTTAGAAACAAACATTAAAAGTTATGTTATCAAATTAGTATTATTAAATTTATCATAAATTATCTTAAATTAAATCTTTAAAATTTTGATTAAATTGTTAGAAAAAACATTAAAAATTATGATATCAAACTAATATCATTAAATTTATCATAAATTATATTTCCATATAATATTTATTTTAAGTTATACTAGATGTTATTATATTTTTATATAAAATTAGTTAAAGTTAAACAAAATAACTGACATAGAATTTAGAAATTAATTATTTCAGAAACATAGCGAGTAATACAGTAGCGGCGCCTGATCTTGATCCGATCCTTGCTCAGCTCAACAACTCGGTCAAGTACCTACTACTGCTACTTAACAGGTGTTGCCGCGTGTTCGTTCATTCTCCCTCTCCCGTTCTAGCTCCCCAACATGATTCCCGTCGGCTAATCCTTGTCCCAGGGTCGTCTAATCTGTAAACCATCAGCATGTTTGCTTGGCTTTTCAGCCGGCTTAAATCTAGCCGGAACAATGTTTTTCTCTCATAAAAAATTAACCAGCAGTGAATAATCCTACCGGAACAGTGCATAATCCTGCCAAACGAACAGGCCGACGGCCGCCGGACGTGCCGTGCCCGTAATTCACGCCACCGGCTTTATCTCCACGTCTAATCTTTATCCCCTTGTCACGGTCACGACAGTGATATGTACCACCGCATTGAACCACCACCGTAAAAAAAAAAAATGTTCCTCCAGTCACGTACGTAGACGTATTTATCTCGGCCAAAGAGGCACCACGATTTCGTTGGTTGTCACTACTCCCTGTAGATTCTTGCCGGACTCGGCAGTCTCGGCGGCCGCTACCGTTTTTCTAGCGATAGCAAAAGTTGGTTTCAAAACTTTGAATTTTTGTATCATGACGATGATGACAGTGGACAGGCAGCGAAAGAGAAGCAGCAAATTTTCTACGGCAACGTTATACATCGTTGACCACGACTCTGATTTACTACTCTTGTCTGTGGTAAATAAATGCAA
Source organism: Microstegium vimineum (assembly GCA_022036555.1). NCBI lineage: Eukaryota > Viridiplantae > Streptophyta > Magnoliopsida > Poales > Poaceae > Microstegium > Microstegium vimineum. The sequence goes on from CM039134.1 coordinate 12,951,708, forward strand.
AAAGATTTGTAGAGGGCCCAAACCGCAGTCATTCGGAATACGTGGGCCGTGGGCCGACGGAACTACAGGCGGAGTCACAGGCCGGATTTTAGCCTCGTATAAGTTCGAAGGCCTCAGAAATTGGGCCTACAATCGTTAAACAGGCTGCCCTTCGTTACTGCACCATGGCCTACGTCTTGCCCGTTTCACCATGCGGGACTGCGGGTTTGATTGAGGCCCATACAAAAGTAGCCTACCCGTCATTCCGAATCCCAGGGCCGTTGCATGGTTTGTTTCAATTTTTGGCCTTTTGCTTCTGGGCAAAAAGCCGAAAGCTGATTACCAACAATGGAACACCTGTTTCATACATCAGCTACATACCATAGTTTTTTTTACTAGAATTCGAAGGTTTTCAAAATTAGTACTCCGATCTGTATCGTCCTTTTGTTTACCGAAATCAGTCTCCCCCCCTGTTACCTAAAAAATTGCCAAATCCATACTTTGTTGATTCAAAAAGTGAACATTATATTGAAGACGAATGGTTCTGTGAAAACAAAATGTCAATATTTTTTTTGCAAATAAGAAAATGTCAACAATTAACTAATTAAACATTAACAAATGTGTATAAACACTACATTTTTTTGTCATGATAATCACTAGTTAAAACTGAAATATGTTAATTAGCACTCCTATTACTCTAATTGGCATAGAAAACATGCGTTAATCAATATATTAGCAATTATTGAAACTAATCTTGCTATTATAATAACTAAGTAATAAAATAGCATATAAATAATAATAATAATAATTAGAAAATGTATAAATAATATTCTCTCATGGTGGATAACCGTGTCGACCAAAATTATTGTTACAACAAAAAAAGCTTAGAGGTGTTTGAGATTGCTCCACTCCATTTTTTTTAATTTTACTCCATGTTTCTTTAGCCAAATTTATACAACTATTGTACAACCAATAGCTAAAACTAATTATAAAATATTCTGATGATAAAACAAGTCAGAAAAATAAATAATATTTATACAAAAAAATTAAATAAGACGAACGTTTAAAGAAGATGGCACAGATTCTAATGTGACACTTTCAATGGGATGGAGGGAGTATTCTTCTTATGATGCGGGAATAATCTAAAATACAACAGTAATTTTCTAATCTAAGCTCTATCTCTTATATACAACTACTACCTCCGTCTCTAAAAAAAAATATAATTCTTATTTTTCGAGCAGTCAAACAGTTTAAATTTTGACTAAATTTATATAAAAACGTACTAATATTCGTGATATGAAAGAAGTATCATTAGATTAACTATAGAATATATATTTATAATAAAATTGTTTAGAGACATAAACATTGATACTATTTAATATAAAGTTGGTCATATTATACTATTTAATATAAAGTTGGTCCTATATAAGCTATATATATGACCAGTGTTCCTATAGTTATATTCTTTTTTAGGAACGAAGGTAGTAAAAAGGGCGGCTAATCACTGCGTGTGTGCGACCATATCATTAGATTAATTATAAATATATTTTATAACAAATTAATTCAAAGTCATAAACATAAATACTAAAAACTGGTCAAAACTTAAGAACACTTCACTTTAACTGATACATAGATTATAGTTGCATTGTTTATTTTTAACAGAGGAGCTATTATATCTACTTCCTCCGTCTCGTAAAAAATGTAATTGTAAGAGTAAAGGAAGATACCAATGCAACATGGTAATTTACTAAAATGCCCCTCTAAATTGATTTGACATGTTTGTAATTATTAATGGAATTTACAGATAAAAGATTCTAGATGCATAGACATTGGCAAATGCTACATTTAGAAGCCTCTAGATACACAGCTAAAATAAACATTAGATTGATGTTTCTTTTTTTTTCTCATGAGAAATGTGCAGCGGCCTATGTTAATGTGGGTCCCATCCTAGGCCTAGGACCTATCGTCTGGTCTTGAACTCCTGAATTACGTTTTTTTAGGAAAAATTTGAATTCCTGACTTGCGTTAATTTAGGGACGGAGAGAGTTCTGCTGATCTGCTCCATTTGTCGAGCGTAGGAAGCATCAAGAAGACGGCACTGCTCACCGGACAGGTCTCGCGGAACAATCTCTGCAGACAGGACACGCGGGAGGGACACACCATAGGACTGCGCCATTGATGGCACGCAACCGTCACCACCAGCGTGCACAGGACACTGCCCGACCGCGTCGCATCGCTCCCGCCGGCCGCCGCCCGGGCGGACCGCACTGACGGTCCGCGCACGGCCGCGTCGTCGTCGGTACTACTACCAGCGCTCCCGTAAGTCATTCCAAAAATCTTGGAGAGTCAAAGTTTTTCAAGTTTGACCAAACTTATATAACAATATAATAATATTTATGATGTTAAATAAATATCATTAGATTCGTTATCAATTATATTTTCATAGTATATCTATTTGATGTTATAAATTTTTATAGTTTTGTCTATAATTTTTTATTAAACTTGAGATATTTTGACTATCTAAGATTCTTAGAATGACTTACAATTTAGGATGGAGGGAGTACCTGTTAGTAGGTGCAGGTCAACGCAAGGTCGCAAGCTCTGGTTGGATCTACAAGCGTCTTCCTTTCCTGTGATGTTTTCCACGCTGATCCATCCATCGATTCCCGGCCCGTTTCGTGCATGCAGGTCGAGTTTAGTGAGTGCCTGCTGCCTAGTATAGTGTTTGGTGGTTGCTTACACAGCAAGCACATCTCTTTAGCTTTCCGTCAAGGGGGGATTTGTATCCTGATGTCGTGTTTCCACGGAGATTTTTTTTAAAGATCAACGGTGTGAAATTTTTTTTGCATGCGAGCGTGGCCACCTTTCTTGACTTCTTGGCGCACAAAAAGGGAGGCGAGGCTAGGTGATCTGAAAGTTAACCAAGTGTTGCATCGCACTCGCACAACACGCACTAGCGAGTACAGATCGGATACGAACAGATATCGCGTATTTGTTTTCATATTTCTGTTCGGATTCGGATTCGAATACGAATAGTATCAGAAATATCAGATATGATACGATTAGACATCGACATCATAAATATATAGATTTTAGTATTCAGATACCAATACGGTATCGGATGTTAATCTTCGAACTCGGATGGTCCTCTAAACGAATTCGGTCGGACGGATATTCGACTACTAGTGGCCAGCCCACTACCGAACACGCTTGTTAACAGAAAGTATCATGCAGGTGGGCCTGCCTCCCGAGAGACAGAGACGCCCGTTCCACGTTGCCGGAGACCCCACCTCACCAGTCTCCTCTGTTCCCGTCGCTTCACCTCCAGTCACAGACCTACCCACCCGTCTCCCCCAAACTACCCCTGCGTCACAAACTCACATCCATCTGCGCTTACAATGGCATACCCCGTAATTATCTGTAAACCTCAGGGCAGTCTGGCCCGACCGGCGTCAGTCCCCTTTGGCCACCACCGCTACGTGCACCCGTCCCCGCGACACCCGGAACGCTCCCACGCCCACTGACACGTGGGACCCACCCTCCCACGTGTTCCCCGCGCGCGGGACCCAGAACGCACTCCCACTCGCACGGCTCGGCGTGTACGTACCGCGTCGCAGTCGCACGCGGCGCGGGAAAGGCTGAGACATGTCACCGGCGCGGCGCCCGCGCCGCTACGGCCACTCGGAGAAGCGCACACGCGGGCGTACGAGACGTCAAGCCTCAAGACCCCACCAGGCAGGGCCCCCCGCCCGATGCAGGCAGGCACTAGTGGCGTGGCGTGGCGCGACGCGACAGTAGTGTCACTGACTAGCGGTGGTCTCTTCCTCCTCTCCCCTCCCTCCCTCCCCCCGCTACCGCACACTCCCGCCGTTTCCCAGGGGACAGGGCCGGCCGACCCACGCCGCGGCCGGATCCTCTGCCTAGATGCGGCCGGGGCGACGTCGCGAGCCGTGAGCGCGCGCGGTTCCTTCCTGCCGCGGCGATGGGTTTCCGCGCCACGGTGGCCGTATTTGTTGCGGCGGCGGCGGTGCTGGCGGTCGCCGCCGGTGACTCGCTCGCCGACCTTGGCGGCGCGGACAGGGAGATCGAAAGCGCGCCAGGTACCACCACCCGCCTCCGCCGGCGATCTCTGTCTCGTAGCGGTAGCGCTATCTCGGTTTGTCGTTTCTGCGCGATCGGTACGGGGTGTCGGTGAGTGTGATCGGGTGGGTGACCTCGATTGGTGGCTCCAATCCGTTCCACTTGTGGAAGAAGCTGCGATAGTCATGGTGGTTTTACTGTGGTTTATTAGGAGACTGTTCGATGTGTTCATCTGCCTCTACTGCTTTCATTACCTGCTAGTCTGTCGTCGTTTAGTTTGGTGTCTGCGGAGACGCCAGTGTCTGGCGATCTCAGATGTCAGCTCACTCTCGATGGATAGGTGTTTAGTACTAGTAGGATTGGATTGGAGTTTGAGTATACCCGACCCGAATTTGTTGGGCTTTGTTTTTCTTCCGCTCGATTTCTCGTACCTCCAGTTCTGGACGTATGTTTAATTCGGTGATCGCAATTTCGTGCGGTGTAGAATTTGTTTTATCGTACTGACCATCTTGTCTTAGATCTTCTCTCTGTCAGTCAAGTGAAGCCCGCATATGTCTCGGCTATTCCAATTTTAGTGTTTTTTTAGTACCTTGGTTAGAACAAGTCAGGTGCCAGCCGTTCGATTGCTGTAGTTAATTGTCATGTCGGTGCTCTGATCCACCTGCCCCTTCTCTCTCACGCTTCACATGTTCATGCACATGCACTCGGACCAGGTTCACAGAGTAGTATTTATTTCTTTCTTACGAGTTTCTGTAGCAAAACATAACCTACGTACATCTTTGTGATCCATTTACGCAGCATCGTGCACTTTCGTGTCATGCCTTTCGTATCGCGTAAGCAAGTGCGAACATTAGTTGTAAAGTGTTGCGTTTCACGAAAATATATTTGAATTGTTTTAGAGGTGAAGAACTTGGGACCATGGGCAAACGGGCTGCTGAAAGGTATGCCGCAGGCAGCGGCGGGACCGGCAGCTATGGCCCCTGTTGCCAAGTATCCGCTGGTTCTGGCAGAGGACCGGACGCGGCGGCCGGATGTTCTCAGTCATCTCAAAATGTACGAAGGAGGGTGGAACGTCACCAACAAGCACTACTGGGCGGTATGTGTCGTTGTTTAAGCTTTAAAGAATATCATGAGCATAAAGCTTGAGTTGGTTACAGATGCTACTGTACTATGTCGGTATTATTTATGTGATTGATGGAAGTAGGTTAGGCAGGACTAGTGCAGGCTTTGCATACACCAGAGATTCAGTTCGGTTGCATATAGTGTAATGATACATGATACTTTGAGTAATCTAAATGATAAGGAGCTGGGCTAGTTTGATTATTTTCTTCCTGTAATAGGAAACACTGCATGGGCCAAGAGTCAAGACTATACAACATCTTGTTGGTTGGATAATTTTATAATGTTTACAATTGATAGACAAAGAGTGCCGGTGGGGAACCTACCCAGTTACCTGCTTTGCCATCTAGAGTTCAGAAATAGTTGGAGAAGTTCAGTTTTCAGATACTGTCTATTCTTTTCCAGACTTGCTCTTGCTAAAAAATATTAGTATAAACATTAGGATGACATCGCTTTCATGGATTGACATAGCATACCTTTCAAGTTCAAGTAGACCTAAGTCTGGACTCTGGACTTCTATACTTACCAAACACAATGAAATTTGTTAGTGTTCAGTTTGTTTATTAGGATCAGACAGCTATCTGTCAATCCATCCTTTCCCATTTTGCCAAATACTCATATCCCATTGTTGCGTTAACTGAATCAAGTTTGTTTCAGTCTGTTTCATTCACAGGAGTTTCTGGATTTCTTCTTGGTGCCCTGTGGTTCATATTTTTTGGGATAGCTGCAGCTGGACGATGCTATTTTGGATCAAGAAAGTCCAAAGGAAAGATTTCTTATGCAGATGTAGTAGGCCCTGTGTTGCTTGGGGTCTTCGCACTTGCTTTAATGTAATGCTCTAAATCTCTTTGTAAATAATTTCTTCTTTAGCTTTGTTGGGTGATTGTGGTATACGCAAATGATTCTTGTATGTTACTTTTATGATTATTTCCTTATCAAGACTTAACTTTTCATAGCTTTAATGCTGTATTATCATTGGTTCTGATAGTTATTCATTTCATATCAGATCTGGGTGCATTGTCCTTCTGTATGGGCAGAGTAAATTCCATGAAGAAGCTAAGCGGACTGTTGATTTTGTTGTGAACCAATCTGATTTCACTATTCAGACACTAAGGAATGTTACGGAATACTTGTCGTTTGCACAGACGATAACTGTGGCAGCACTCTATCTTCCATCAGATGTTCAAAGTCAAATTGATAATTTGAAGGGGGACTTGAACAAAGCAGCTGACACCATATCTCTGAAGACAGCGGAGAACTATAAAAGGATAAGAAAAGTTCTCCATATCATGTACGTTTTAGAACTTCCCTTCGACCAAATTCCTTCTAGTTTCCTTGACTGATAGAATCAGCATTCGATAGCTTTCCATGTGCTATGTATATAACTTTTTCATTAGGTCAATTTTCCTATAATATGGCACCACTGTACTTGCAAGAAGCATATTAACATGCCAAAATGGATAATTATGCGTTGTTTCTTGTATCTAGCAATAGTAGTGATATTTTGCTGCAATTACATCTTCAGAATTGAACTCCTATTTCCTTACAGGTCGGTTGTCTTGATTTGCATAGCCGTGGTGTTGCTTGTTCTTGCATTCCTTGGATACGGTATGCAGTCCAGTTAATCAATATGCAGCTTTTTCCACCTCCTTGTTGAATTGTGTGTGTTACCACTCCATTCTGAACGCGTGTTCCCGTCTCTTCTGCAGGCTTAGAACAATATGGACCAAGATATTCAATTTACATGTATGTTTTCTATCATGTACCAGGGTAGTGTGTTTTGGACTGATCTGTACAGCTGCAGTCTTGACACCTTTCCATTTGAACCTTACAGATTTGTTACCTTATGCTGGAAAGTTGTGGCGGCTCTCTTTATTCTTCTAGGAATTTTCCTCATACTAAACAGGTAATATTTACTTTTTCTACCTTTGCTGCCATGTGGGTTCAGGAGTGTTAAGATTAAATTATTCAGGGTGGTGGTCTTGTTGAACTTCATTAGTTGTCAGTTTTTCCTTATGCAACCAAAGTAAATGGAATCATCTTTTTTAGGATCAGTATATTAAGTAAAATTGCTTGTACACTAATATACGCTCTGTTTCATAATGTAACTAGCATCAATTGTGTTCCTTGCTAAACATGTGGGAATTCTGTTCTGTTATGAAGAGAACGCAAGTCCATTAACAATTTTACAATTCTTTGGCAACAGTGCTGCGAAGGATACCTGCGAAGCAATGGACCAATGGGCCCAGCATCCTCAAGCAGAGACAGCTCTGAGTAACATCCTTCCATGTGTGGATGAACGCACAACGAATCGAACATTGTACCAGAGCAAAGAAGTTGTGGTGAGGCTTGTGGGGATAGTTAACAGAGCTATATCTGCTCTTTCAAATCGAAGACCACATCATAAGCATCCAGGACAGTTCATGCCTTACTTATGTTCTCCCTACGATTCTAACCTCATTGACCGGCCGTGCAAGTATAGGGAGGTCACGTTTGAAAACGCAACAACAGTAAGTTTTTATGTTCAGTCTTTGTAAAGGTTTTTTCCCACTTAGGCCTTGTTTGGATGTAGTGGGATTGGCATCAATCCAAATGTGTGTTATGGTGGATTGGAGTGGAACTTGAACTAAATTACACCCCAGTCCACCCCAACACATGTGGGTGAGGTGGGTCTGACAACATCCAAACAGGGCCTTAAGTTTTTCGCATAGTGAACAGTCCTTTTTTACCTGGTTCATTATTTGCATTTGTGGGTGACCTGACTGGCATGATCTATATAGTATATTTGATGACATCTCCACTTTCCAGGCATGGTTGAACTATACATGCATGGCTCAAGACACCGACTTGTGTTCAGGCAACAAGACCTTAACCTACGACATCTACGGCCAGCTCGTCCTGGCTGCAAATGTAAGCTACGAGCTGTACCATTACGCCCCCTTCCTGCTCAACCTCCAGGACTGCAAGTTTGTCCGAGCCACCTTCAGCGCCATCGCGTCGCAGTACTGCCCTCCTCTGGAGCATGACCTTGGGTTAGTCTCTGCGGGCCTGGCACTCATTGCCTCAGGCTTTGTTCTCTACCTCATCTGGATGCTCTTCGCGGACCGCCCCCAAAGGGAGGAAGTGTCCGATCTGGCGCCAGGGTCGAGGATCACACCAGTAGACAGCTCTCCGTCGTAGCAGTAGCACGGGGATGAGGCTGCTTAATCCCATGGTAACCAGAATTTATTTAGTACAGTTCCATGGCTATGTAAAATAGTTTCGGTATAGTGATCTCCGGTATAGTTAGGATAAATATTGAAGTGAGGAGACGGAAGCACTTGGGAAAGCCCCATTTTGCAGTGCAGAGTTATTAGGTTGAAAAGAGTGCTTCCTTCTGTTGTATGTCAGATGCAAGCCATGGTGTATATTGTTGCAAGAACAAACGGAATAAGGGATCAGGGGGGGTGAAATCCTTCCCATGGCCCATCACGTGGCGAAAGAAAGAACTTGCATGTTCAAGAATTCTGCATCCTCAACTCGTGGACATGCTCGTTGTAGAGCAGATGCCATTGTCTGTGGAATGCTGTCGTTTGTTTGGAGAGACATTGTTAAATCTGTGCTGTGAGTTGGAGCTGACCAGCGATCGAGAAGCAAGTCGACAAACATTTCGTCAACGCACAAGTGCAGGACTGGGCAGTGTTTCTCTTCTATCACTGTGCTACAACAGGGATCTTTGAGGGATCTTTCCATGATACTGTCATGGCCTCTTTATGTGGTTTCATTTCATGGGCCTAAAACTGGCTCGGACGGAACTTTTACCGGCAAAAATACAGAATGGAAGTGTTGAGCCTGCGGAGGATTTACTCTTGCATCACGTACACAATCATTCCGTCTGCTATCACCCATTGCCTTTTCTTTTCTTCATCAGGACATAAACGGCCAACGGAAAAACTGATCTCCAGAAAGCGGGCACCCTCAAAAAATTCAAAAAGTTTGATTCGCAAATAAATAAAGTTTGGAGAGGTAGATCTTTTTTATTTACGTAAACCTCACGTAACAACCTTGCTATTTTTACCACAACCACACGCACTTGTAACGGTCACAAATGAATTTACTCCCGTGAGTTGCAAGATTGCAATAAATTATTAGTGCGCATGTGTTCCCCCCTCTTTCGATCTGGAGTTGTTGCGATGCATCATGGCACTAGGCAGTAATTATGTACAGAATGCGGTAAAAGCTTCAGTATAGTCTTGTCACTTTGGTAGCAAGGGTCCAATCCCTGGGTGGTGTTAACGGCTGTTTGGTTCTATCTGTCTCCGCTTGCTAAGCCACAGTTATCTACGCGCCTCAAGTTATCTATGCGATGTTTGGTTCCGGATACAAGTTAGAATATCTTCAAGAAATTAATCAAATCATTTTCTAAAGGTAAATTTGGCTATTATCTCCAATAAACTCTATAAACGACTCTCCAAATTTAATACATCTCCAACCTACCTCATTCGCTCTTTACTTTTACATAGCCTATTTCACTAGCATCCACTAGGCATCCAACTTCTTGGCTTAAAGAGTCTGTTGGAGTACTCTAGTCTTTGTTTGTCAAATCTATTTCACAGATTACCTAAATTGGTAAATTTAGCTTTTTTTTTGTCTGATCTCTTAGAGATGCTCTTAGGCAGCCACAGGTGATGAGAAACTTTTGCTCTCAGTGAAATTGTCACCCTCTGTGGCATGGAATTTCTACACACCGTCTCTAGCGAGCTACACTGCGACGTGGCTACCGATGACCATCATTCAAACATCTCTTCTATCCCTAAAAAATGCTTTCGAAAAAATCAAACTACTCTTATAAAAACAGTATTTATTTCAAATATATTATATTATTATGAAACTATATTATATGAATCATTTAGTGATACTTACATATCATATAGTACATTATTACTTATTTTGTAATATTTGGCCATGTTTAAGATTGTTTGAGTCTTTGTGAAATGAGAATTTGGTTTTTTTTCTCGAATACGCAAAAGATCTGCGCATCTTTTGTATTAAGACGAGAAGAAGTTAGGTTTACAACGACGCGCCACAATAACGTACTAGGGAGGAAAATTGTTATACAATCGGATCTGTCCACCCTAGCAGTGTAACACCCTAAAATTTGAATAGCTAAATAGATTTGAATTTGATTTAATTTAAAGTATTTTTGTGAAGCATAGAATTAAATATATAAAACTTAAATTAAATTCCATGTTAGGGTTCACATGGTTGTGCATTGCATGCTCTTGCATTCTTTTTGTGTGGCTTTACAAAACCTTGGAAAAAGGAATTTAAATTCATTTGAAAAGCTTTTGCAAAATCTGAAAAATAAAAAAAAAGAAAAAGAAAAAAGAAAACCCTCACCTCTTACTGTTCTGGCCAGAGGCCCAGCCCGCGGCCTGTCCCTCCCCCTCTCTCTCTTTCTCTCAGCTGGGCCGGCCCAGTCCGCCCGCACTCCCTCCCTCTCTTTCACTGCCAACATGGCCCCGCTTGTCGGCGCCGTTCCTTCCCCTTCTCCTTCACTGACACCGCAACCCCACGGGTCAGTCCTCCCCTCTCCTCTCCTTCTTTGTTCGTGTCCTAACGGGACACTGCCGGACGCCGACGCGCCGCGCGTGAACCGCCGACGCGGATCCCCCGCGTTCCCCTCCGGCACGGACTCTCCACCGCCCTCCTTAAATAGCGCCGAGCCCCGCACCGACCCCTCATCCTCGAGTTCTCGCTCTGCCTCGCAATCCGCCAGCCGCAGCGCCGCCGCGACCCGCTCTGCTCCGCCGTCGTCGATCCGTTCTACGCCGCCGGCCGTTCCAATCGCTTCGCCAAGCACCGCAACACGTTCGCGTGAGTGCCGAACACGTCATCCCCCTTTTCTTTCCCTCTCTTGTGCTCTGTGTCACCCCGTCGCCATGCGCCGAGGTCCGCCGCCGCGGTGTATCGTCGGTGGCCTTCCTCCGTCCCAATCGAGCGCCGCAGAAGCCCTAGCTAGCTTCTCCGTGATCCCCGCTCGCTCCACGCACCTTTTCCCGGCCAGATTGTGCCGTCTGCGCCCTAACTGCCGTGCACAGCATGTCCGCCGCCGCCGTGCTCCGTCGGCGGTGCTCTCTGCTCATTCCCGAGCCTCGCCATAGCCCTAGATGTGTTCGCCGTAATCTCCTGCTTCTCTCGGTACACTCGGTTTCGAAAACGATGCACCAGAGCGCCCTAACCGCTTTCGCCGACGAGCTCCGAGCTCTGCCGGCAATGGAGCCGCCGCGCGCCGCCCGCTCCGGTCGCCGCGCCGCCGGCCTCCCTCTCTCACATCCCCTGGATCTAATCAGATCCATCGATTTCTAATCCTACGGCTCAAGATCCACCGTACCCCTTCGCCTCGGCTTTTTGCTAAAGAGTCCCTGCTAGTTTCCCCCCTAAACCCGCGGTCCAAAGCGCCTTTCAGCAGTGCGTTTTCCCCTCAGGAAAGCGTATTTCCTTTTCTGAGTTTAGTTTTATTCCGAAAATAAAATAAAAACCCTAATTCCTAATTTCAGTTTTACCCCTAAACTTCAAATGCTCATAGTTTCTTCGTTTCAAATCCAAATCGACCCGTTCGAGTTGCGTTAGATCCGTATTTTCATGCTCTATCCAGCAGTATAGGTTTCACCTATGTTAAGTACTTTTGAAAATCAATGAAAATTACTTTGCTTTTGCTAAACCTATCTCTCTTCAAAATCCCGTTTTATCTCTAACTTCTTCGTTTTAGATCCGATTAGCGTGATTCTCGTATCTCTGTGATCGTAGTAAAGTATAGATCTGTTTTATAACCTTTTCAAAGTATCTTTATTGTTCATGGTGTAATGTTCTGATCATGTCTTGTTTGCTTCGTGTATGATTGTTCGGATGATTGCGTGGTGATGTTGATCGAGTACAACCGGTGAGATCTTCGTTGACCAAGAGTTCTTTGCAGCAGATCAGGATCACCAAGAGCTTTGGGATCAAGGCAAGTTTAACATGGGATCATCCTTGTTACCTATTCACCATAATTCAATCTAGTCATATTGCATGTGTCTAATTTGATTCCTATTAGATCTATACCATAGCTTTGTTATCCTTTGCCTTGTCACCATGGGTTATATGCATACGGGTAGCTTTGCTATGCTTTACAATAATGGATCTTGAGATGAATCCTGACTAATGATATATGCAACAATGAGATAAAAATTTGCTTTTGTAGCAACATGGAATAGGACCCCACTGTAGGGCAAAAGCTGGGATTTCTAATACAACCACAAGTGCTATAATGGCTCTGGCTTTAGTCAAGTATCAAGATTCGTACTAGCATGTTGGCAGTTCGTGAAAGGCACCTTTGCCGAGCTGGTTATGGGGTATAGCTTGTGTGGGGACCGCTGCGGGTGGTACCATATACCCCTTTGCATTGGGTTCGTAGGGTCTATCAACATGTTAGGAAAACTTTTGAAAGACTTCATAGTGTTTCCTGCCCGCTCACCTCGACAGTGTTTTGGGACTAGCTATCCCGGGCATCTGGGTAACATGGCTTGTGGGTAAAGTGTATAACCTCTGCAGAGTGTAAATCTATCATGATAGCCGTGCTCACGGTTACGAGCGGCCTGGAAAACTCACAGTGTAGATGATCATGTTGTTTAATTGTTAATGATGCTTATTAATCTTATCATATGGTTATTAATTGGGTTATGCATAACTAAAGCTAAGTGTTGGTAAAACTTGACCAAGTTAAAAGCAACCGCAGTACAGACAGTGTCAACCTTTTGAGCTTCATAACCCTATGTTACTCTTGCTGAGTACGTAAGTGCTCACTCTTGCTTTCTCAACCCCTTCAGATGGCTATGAAGGCTACCGTGAGGAGTACTAGGCTAGTGGTCAACCAGTCGGCGTTCCCTGTGAAGTGGAGCTTCGTCGCGAGAGTTATCTTTATATTCCGTTGTTATGTTATTTAAATATTATTTGTTATGTAATAAACACTCAGTGATGATATTATTTAAAGATTTGTCGGCTTATGTGTGTGATTGATCTCTGGGCACACATGAGTTATTCATATTCAATTTTATCCTTAAAATTGTGTGTGACAAGCAGAAGAGAATCAAATGAGAATTCGATTCTTTTTTATGAGGGATGAAGTACTATGTTGCTTCTAGCTGTGGAAACTTGGTCTCCTGTTAATAAAGTACTGTGTATTAGTGTATGCCTCTTGGGACAGTGAATATGACAGTAGACTTCATAAACTACTACACTTCATGATGCAGAGCGTTGACTATCAGAGGCGACACGACACAGAAAAGGCTTTGAACAACTCACGTAAGTGCATTTTGGGCATGAGCAGACTGGGCTTGGGCTGGGCGGCTGGCTAGCACAAAGTGGCAGACAACTCCAAACTGGCAACCATGCTAGAGTACACTGGTACTACACGAACCATTTTGTGTTCCATTCATCTGGCTGAGTGGTTCCTACGACCATGATTCCAACCCCCCCCCCCCCCCCCCCCCCCCCCCCCCCCTTTTTTTTTCTTAGATCACGATTTCATCTGACGATCCATATGGCGGTTTTGGTGGTAGCGTATGTCCCCCATACCAAAATACTTGAACACTCCACAATCCACATGATGCAATCTATCCTGCACCCTACAGGAACGTACACAGAGCAATTATAAGCCACTATTTCTTCTCCGTATCATACATACAGTACAGTACACCACACCACCATGTTTTCTTCTCACCATTATTTGAGACGACCCCTGATAGTGAGTCTTTCTTTTTTCCACACATAGTATATACATGTGGAATTTTGCGGTGGGACACTAGAAAAACGTGTAATTGGCTCGTTCACACCGTAAACGACAACATTTGCTGGGTACCATTATAAATTCATGGTTGTTTGCTGAGACACACCGCACCGATTATTTTATTCATTTATCAGATTTCAGGAGAGAGAAGGTTGAGGAAATGTCTTCTTTGCTCTTGTCTTCAACCTCCGACCTTTGTTGATTATTTGCTGGAACACACTGCCGTCTTCCTCGTTCGCTGCCACCATGGTCTCAGCCTCCTCCCCTTCCTCCACCGAGGACAATCGTGCGTCCCCACCCTCCACTAGACGCCTGCTCCTGTCTCCCGGGCTTGCCCGCACCGGCGTGCCACGGTGACCCAGAGGCGGCACACGCAGGCGGCGCGGGCTCACCTGCCCTCACGGTGTGTTATGGCAAAAATCAGTGCATAGCCGGAGACACCGTGATTTATAATGGTACTGGGCAAAAATCAGTGCTCCCCCGCGTTCTCTCTCCTCGAATCTGAGAAATAAATAAAATATTAGATGCGGTGTGATACGACAAAGAACCCCAAATTTATAATGATACTGGGCAAATACCGCTCGTTGCGGTGTCCATCAACATATTATGCTTTTTTGCGATGTCCTGTAACAAAATTTCCCTATATACATACATGGTGAACGTCGTTGTGTGTGTGTGATAGGGATCGATCCACGCTTGCTTTTGAAGGCAGTGATGATGATATAACATATGCATCTGCTTCGTTCCTGAAGAAATGAGATAAAAGTTATGCATGACTACACAATAGCCACAACCTGCAAGTATTAAAGATTTTTTAGAATAGGGAATATATATTAATATTCTAGCTTATGCATTGACTAATACATATAGTTGTAAATATTGGAGATATGATGGA
>CM039134.1:15419821-15438503 GCA_022036555.1 Microstegium vimineum
TTGCGCAGAATAGCCGTGTCCGGATGTCAGCACACACAGACACAGACATGGGGGGGGGAGGGGGGGGCAACGAGGAAGGCATGTACCGGCGCCTTGAGCTGCACCGCCAGCCTACCGCAGCAATGGCGCGAGGCGCCATGGTAACCGTTGCGGCCGAGCTAGCCTAGCTGAACGAACGCCATCGTTTCATGCATGCATGGCCTGTCTGCCATGGTTTCAACATTTTAAGCGCCGACGGCACACGACAGCAATAAAAATCACTCAAATCATACTTACGGGTACGGGAAATACTAGTCCAATAATCATGCTACCTACTAGTACTCGTACCTCTATCTATCTCTACCAAGAACGGTCATCAAAGCAGAGCATGCTAGAGCCTGTGACACTCTCTAGGAGCAGAGGAGAAGTAGAGCATGGCGAATTCTGTCAATACTCCCACTTGCGCAGATCACTGCGTTCGGGCGGGCTGGGCTCGATCTTCTTGGAGCCGACGTCCTTCCAGTCCATCGACAGCACCGTGCCATTGGACTCCTGGAACGACTTCGTCATCGCGCGCCGCATGTCCTCGTCGGCGTTCCCGAAGATGTCCTGAAGAACTTGTTGGCCGCCGCGTCACCGTCCAGCTTCTCCTCCTTCTCTTCCTTCTTCACCTGCGCCTCGATCTTGTCCCAGTCCTTCCTGCCCCTGGACGAAGACGACGGGTAGTAGCACGTCTTCTGGGCGCAGTTGCTCGCCACAGTGACGCCGCGGGGGTGAACTTGGGCTTGTCGGTGAACTCCAGCGACGTCCACGTCGTCCCGGGCTCGGCCTTGCGAGGCGGACCTCGATCTTGGTGAGAGCACGGCGAACCTGCACTTGCGGGCACGATCTTGCCGAACAGGCGGGGCTGCAGGTGGTACGCCGCCGCCTCACGGGGACCTCGACGGAGACGCTCAGCATCTGCTCGCCGAACTCCACCGGACGTGCTCGGGCGCCACGCCCTTGGCGAACACGGTCACCACCACCTCCGCCGCACTGTTGTAGAAGTCGTGCCTGTACTTGGGCTTTTCACGGCGGCGGCGGCGGTGTCCATCGGCTTGGGCCGGCCTTGCCGTCGATCTCCTTCATCAGCCTAGCGAACCGCGCGTCGCCGGGAGCCAGGGCGGCGCCGCCTCCACGGCGGCCCGGGCGACGTCGTACTGCTCCAGCTTGACGCAGGCGTGGGCCCTGCGGAGGTGCGCCCGGGCATGGCGGGTCGAGCTCCACGGCGCGGGGCGCGTCCGTGGCGGCCGCCGGAAATCGCCAATCTTGGTGTAGGCCTGGGCGCGGTCGGCGTAGAGTGCGGCGGTCGGTGGGCCCGCGGCGATGGCCTGCGTGTAGAGCGTGACGGCGAGGGCGAAGTCGTCGTCCACGAAGGCCTCCCTCGCCTTGTGCTCCAGCTCATTGCAGGGCGTCGCCATGGGGCAAGATTCGATAGATCGTGTGTTTCGAGATTTTGTTTTGGTTCTGGTCGATGCACGTATTTGTAGGCGCTCATCAGGTCACGGTTTGGTTCGTCCGTTCGTGCACGATAGGAACACCAGTCCATATTCGACTCGAAGCCTGGTTCGTCCGTTCCGTTCGTGCACGATAGGAACACTAGTCCATATTCGACTCGAAGCCTTGACAACTTCAGCTTAACCATCGCAAATTTGATTAGCCAAACAGAATATGTAATAAGTAACTGGAAAAAAGAAAGTTTTTACTACTATGTATTTCATCATAAAAAAAGGAGTAATAATTCGAGAAAAACGACAAACTTTCTTTTATAGTAGTACTGGTGGGCTGTAAGCAGCTGAGCCTACCACGGATTCACAGTATCCATCCATACCACTCGCAGCATCCCGTCCACCCGCCGCGTCCGTACACCGGAGCATGCTCTCCACACCCGCTGCAGGCGGGCGCTTCCGCCGGGGAGGTCTGCCCTGGAGGCTTCGTCCGCGCTCCTGCCTGGTGTCGCCGCCGTCCTCCAGCGGCGGCGGCGGCGGCGGCGAACCTGAGTACGTTCTGAATTTCACCGGTCTTTTCCTGAATCTTTTTGCTGCTCTTTTTCTTTCATTCAGTGAAGGAAACGTGTGTGCTGATGCAGAAAGGCGAGGCCTTTACTCGCGGAGAGGTACCGGGACGGCGTCGTCAAGAGGTTCTTCACTTGTCAACTGAATTCTTGATTTCGAGAACGCCATCTGATTTCCCATTACACACACGAACTCACAAAGAAACTGGCTTGCATTTTGAATCGGAGACGATAAGTGGACAACTATGCCAAAATTCGCATGTTTGATTTGATCGTTGTTGTGGTAGATATACTACATCGGATGGCAATTCTAAGCTACAAGTTCGTTTGGAGAAGCATGAATCTCCGGTGAACGCTGTGGAAGATGAGAATGCAGATTCTTTGATCCCCCAGGCTATTCGGGACTTTGTGCTTCCAGCAGGGTTTCCAGGTGAATCATGACATCCTTGCACATTCTAGACGACGATCCATATACTTCACAGTTGCTCGATTCTAGCCGAATTTTTCATAGTGAATCATCCTGCTTGAAAAGTTATAGGAACTAGCCGTTGCCCATTGGAGTGAATCGGTTTTTTTTCTGGTCATACTTTTGTAAACCGTTTTGGTCGGGAGCTATGTATACTATTCTCGTCAGGTGTAAGCAACATATAATAATGAGTTAATGACAAATTCTGGTACATCTTGATTTTGCCTAAACTTCTTTCAGTCGCTGTCAAAGTTTGTGCAGAGCTTTACCTGTACGATAATATAAAAAAGGTATCCATGTCAGGACATGAAACTATATACTATTATTAGAAATACACCCAAGGAGATGTGTAAGGGGCTGAATTCTCTTATTATTTTGGTGGCCAGGGAAATATGGAAATTTGGGAATACTTGTGTATTTGAGGAATTTCTCCTAATATTCAGAGCCTTCTACGAAAGGTCGCTGATGAATGTAGCTCTTGTTGCATAGCAGGTGCTTCTAAGTTCTAACCTTTAGGACCTGCCCCTAACCCTAAGGCTGATTGCCACAGAACCTTAGAGCGTGCTTGGTACTTTTGTCAGGTACTGTTTTGCCTGACCGTGCAAGAAACTGGATGCTACTAGCTGTTTGGTACCTTTGCTTGGATTGCCTTGATTTATGTGTCAGCAAGAAAAAGTTGCTGCCCTGAGAGAGCCAAAATGGCTCGCTTGAGCTGGCAAGCGTCTCGTGGAACGTGACGTCTGTGGCAAGGCGAGGCGGGTGAACCGGGCAAAACTTCCAAGCAGGCCTTAGTTTCTGGTTGGCGGTTTGATCCCCTTGGTCATGTTCAATAGTCAGATTGGTGGGGTTGTATATAACAGGGTTTGGGTGGGTCTCTTTCCGCCTCACTCTTGTACTCTTTTTTTCTCTCTTAATGAAATGGTATGCAGCTCTCCTGCATAGGTTGAGAAAAAAATATATACCACCTGACAAATTAACTATTTATTGTTTTTTTTTCAGGGTCTGTTTCGGTTGACTACCTGCACTACATGTTGTTGCAGTTCCCAACAAATGTGACAGGTTGGATCTGTCATGTATTGGTGACATCAAGTCTTTTGAAGGTATTTCTTAATTTGTTAGTCTAATTGGTCAATTATGTGAATAATATTTTGTCTTCGAAACAATACTCAATTAAGAATGAAGAAAAAATAACTTGCTACAGTTATGTTAGATTCTTATTTCAAATGTAATGTGGATTTCATTATATGAAGGAAAGTATAATCAGGAATAGATTGGATTGATTGATATGAGGCAAGGTACAATTACATATATATACAGGCAAGGATCCAGAATCCTATAAGTATCAAGAGTCCAGAGTCCTATAAGGATCAGGAGTCCTTGCCGTATCCGTATCTATCTGGCCTGCCATATCTATCTAACCCAAACAGTCCTGCGCCGATTAGGGTCCTAACCAGCCCAAAGGGCGCCTATTCTAACACACCCCCGCAGTCCAAACGTCAGCCACTTTGCACGTTTAGACTGGACCGAAACTCCGTGAAGACCGAAGAAGGCAGCCCTTTGGTGAAGATATCCGCATATTGTGAAGTGGTAGGAACATACTGGACACGGAGATCACCAATGGCAACTCGCTCTCGAACGAAGTGAAGATCAATCTCAATGTGCTTGGTACGCTGATGCTGAATTGGATTGGAGGACATGTGTAGACTGCGCTGATGTTGTCACAATACACCAGCGTGGCGCGCCGAAGGGGCGTGTGCAGCTCGATGAGAAGCTGTCGCAGCCAGGTGGCTTCTGCAACTCCATTAGCCACTGCGCGATACTCAGCTTCAGCACTGGATCTTGATACTGTGTTCTGCCGCTTGGATGACCAGGAGACTAAGTTATCACCAAGGAACACCGCATAGCCCGAGGTGGACTTGCGAGTGTCTAGACAACCAGCCCAATCAGCATCGGTGTAAACGACAAGATCCGTAGAGGAAGATGGTCGCAGCAGTAGACCAAGGTGAAGTGTGCCTCGGATATACCGGAGAATCCGCTTCAGGGCAGCAAGATGAGGCTCTCGAGGGCGTGCATATGAAGGCACACTTGCTGAATGGCGTACGCAATGTCCGGGCGGGTGAATGTCAGATACCTGTAGGGCGCCAGCAAGACTGCGAAAGTCTGTGGCATCAGACACTTGGGCCCCGTCAGCTGCAGCAATCTTTGGATTGGTGTCAACTGGAGTAGAGCAAGGCTTGCATTCTGCCATACCAGCGCGATCCAGAATATCCAACATGTACTGTCGTTGGGAGAGGAGTAAACCAGCACTGCTTCGCTGAACCTGCATACCGAGGAAGTGATGCAATTCTCCCAGATCTTTCATGGCAAACTCTCGCTGCAGGGCTGAGATGATCCGCCGAAGAAGATCAGAAGAGGAAGCTGTGAGGACAATGTCATCCACATAGAGCAACAAGTAAGCTGTGTCGGAGCCGCGATGGTAAATGAAGAGTGATGTATCTGACTTAGCTTCAACAAAACCGATGGACAGAAGGTAGGTAGCCATTCGACTGTACCAAGCACGTGGGGCCTGCTTGAGGCCGTAGAGGGACTTCTTGAGCAGGCAGACATACGCAGGACGAGTAGGATCCTCAAACCCGGAGGGCTGCTGGCAATACACTGTCTCATTCAGAGTCCCATGGAGAAAGGCATTCTTAACGTCGAGCTGGTGGATGGGCCAGTTGCGTGAAAGAGCCAGCGAGAGCACTGTGCGGACAGTAGCAGGCTTCACCACCGGACTGAAAGTCTCATCAAAATCCACACCAGGACGTTGAGTGAAACCACGGAGTACCCAGCGGGCCTTGTACCTCTCAAGGGAACCATCAGACTTGAACTTATGCCGGAAGATCCACTTGCCAGTGACAACATTGGCCCGAGGGGGGCGAGGTACGAGAGCCTAGGTGTCATTCTGCAGAAGGGCACGATGTTCTTCTTCCATAGCCGCTCGCCAATTGGGGTCGACAAGAGCACTGCGGAAAGTCTTCGGCACTGGAGAGAGCGAGACGGTGTGATAAGTGGCCGGCATCCGAAAACCACTCTTCGCCCGCGAGCCCATAGCATGCTGGTTGCTCACGGGGCGAACAGGAACGGCACCCTTAGGCAAGGCAGCAGTAGTACTTGGCGATGCGGGCACAGGTGGAGGTCGAGGCTGGCGGCTGTAGTGGTGCTCGAAGAGGCGCTCGGGGCGAAGAGGCGGAAATCCGGGCGGAGGCCCGCGGGGCGCCTGTGGTGGCGCTGAACCCGTCGACGACGTAGGTGACGACGCGCTAGCCCGAAGGGCTGGCGGGACGTAGAGAGGCCCCGTCGCGGATGCCGCGCGTGGCGCGGAAGGAGGCCCCGGTGACCGGAGCGTTGGTGGGATGTAGAGCGTCGGCACCGGGAAGTCATCAGCAGCCTCGGGCGTCCCAGGCACAGTCACAGAGTGACCGGCAGGGGCGCTGGTGTCACCAGAAGGTGCCCCAGGGTCGGCCACACGAGGACCGGCAGGGACAGCAGGAGCGTCGGAGGTGCTGGGAGACGTGCCTGCAGGAAACAAAGTGGGCGAGGGTCCAATAGGAGTTGGCACCACATCATCAGTAAAATCAAGAAACTCGAGGTCGGCCGGGGTGCTAGGACCATGACGTTCAGCAAAGGGAAAGACCGTTTCATCAAAGATGACGTGCCTGGAGATGATAACTCTATTGCTGGAAAGGTCAAGGCAGTGGTATCCTTTATGGTGGGAGGAGTAGCCTAAAAAGACACAGAGAGCAGACCTGGGAGCGAGTTTGTGAGGTGTGGTGGCAGATATGTTTGGATAACATTTGCAACCAAAAACCCGAAGATGATCATACGTAGGCAGCTTTGCAAATAATGCAAAGTGGGGTGTAGAGAGCTGGAGAGTTTTGGTAGGCAATATGTTAAGGAGGACAGTGGCTGTGGAGAGGGCCTCCACCCAATAGGAGGGAGGCATAGATGCCTGAAAGAGCAGTGAGCGAATGACATTATTGATGGTGCGAATAATGCGTTCAGCTTTACCGTTCTGAGACGAGGTGTAGGGGCAGGACATGCGAAGATGGATGCCCTGAGCGAGGAAGAAGTGGCGAGTACTCGAGTTGTCGAACTCTTTCCCATTGTCGCACTGGACCGACTTGACACGTGTGTCAAATTGAGTGGAGACATGGGCGATGAACTGAGCCAGCGTGCTGAAAGTGTCAGATTTGAGGCGCAAAGGAAATGTCCACAAGTAATGAGTGCAGTCGTCCAGTATAACCAAGTAATATTTATAACCAGAGACACTAACAACCGGGGAGGTCCACAGATCACAGTGAATGAGATCAAACTTGCTAGACGCACGAGAGGTGGACGGATAAAAGGGCAAACGAACATGACGCCCTAACTGACAAGCATGACACAAATCTGAACAATCACTAATATGGCACGAAGTGCTGGACGCAAGTTTGGACAACGCCTCATGACCAGGGTGGCCAAGTCGCCGGTGCCACAGCGGGGAAGAAGCCTGAGCGACAAGGGAGTGAACTGGAGGTAGGCGCAGAGGGTACAGCGGCCCGGAGCTATTGCACCTGACGATCTCGGTCCGGGAGGGAAGAGCTTTCACAGAACAACCAGCAGGGTCAAACTCCACAGAACAATTATTGTCGATAGTAAATTGGCGGACAGAGATGAGATTCTTAATAAGTTGTGGTGACACAAGAACATTATTAAGACGTAAAGAAGGAGACAACTCTGTAAAACCAGTAGCAGTGACAGGCATGACGGAACCATTACCTACGACAATAGATGAAGGAGTAGGATACCGCGAAGGAAGAATATGTGAAAGAGAGGAGGACTGGGATGTCATGTGGGAGGTAGCACCTGAGTCGAAATACCAGTCGTCGGACGAAGGTGGAGTCAGGGACGTGGTGCTGAAGGCGGAGGCAAGCGCCGTCGGATCTCAGGAGGGAAGGCCAGCCACGGGGTTGTAGTACCCAGGGGCAACCCAGTGTGCAGCACCGTCAGGGGCAGCAGCCTGACTGTGGGTGACGAAGGCCTGCTGCTGCTGCTGCTGTGCGAGGAGCGCCTGCTGGTGCGCCTGCTGTTGCTGCGCCTGGAGGTGAGGGGGCACCGGGATCGGTGCTAACGGAGGGCGGGGGCCTCCTGGCCACATCTGGATCGAGCCCATCCAGGGGTTGTAGTAGCTGGGCCAGGAGCGACCACCACCGGGGGCAGGCTGCTGCTGTTGCTGCGCGCTAGTGGACTGCTGCAGCAGAGCCACGGCTTCATGATGAAGCATGGCGGCACGGAGATCGACGGCGGGTGTAGGGGCACTGCCAGGGGGGGACCAGAGGGCCCCGTGGGTGGGCTGGCGGCTGCAGCGGCAGCGCGGACCTGAGCCGTGCGAGCCAGTGCGGGCAGCGGAAGGAACGCGCGGCAAGGGGAGCCGACGCGCGGGTTAGGGCAGCGGAAGAGAGAGAAAAAAATTGACCTAGGCTCTGATTACCATGAAGGAAAGTATAATCAGGAATAGATTGGATTGATTGATATGAGGCAAGGTACAATTACATATATATACAGGCAAGGATCCAGAATCCTATAAGGATCAAGAGTCCAGAGTCCTATAAGGATCAGGAGTCCTTGCCGTATCCGTATCTATCTGGCCTGTCATATCTATCTAACCCAAACAGTCCTGCGCTGATTAGGGTCCTGACCAGCCCAAAGGGCGCCTATTCTAACATTATAGGATATTCCATCCTTTGCAAATCATAGCTCACTTTGGCTTTGTCCTAAGTCAATCCTCTCTAACTTTGATCAAGTTTTTTTTTTAAAAAAAAACATCTACAGGTTCAAATAAATGCACTTTTAAAATATTTTTTTTTGGAGAATTTAATGAAATAAATTTGATGTTGTAGATGTTGATGCATTTTCTATAGATTTGGTTGGTTTGACTTAGGACAAAGCCAAAGTGAACTTTCATTTGTAACAGAGGGAGCAATTTACAAATAAGGTTGATGATATTAGGTTTTAAACATATGCTCCCAAAAGAAGAAATGAAAAGGGGCAAGAACTCCACTTTTCCATCTATATTTACTGCCAGCTTTTGATGGTGAATCTGATCACCGTGTACTTTCATATGCAAAGTGACAAGGAAATGGGTTACCTAATTTTCATGTTGTTGACAACACATGAATTATAGTCATGCTATTTTTTCAAGTCATGTGTATTGACCAATATGTTATATATCTAGCCTTTTCAAATATACTCGTCAGCCATAGCTTTATGTCACCATCACTGATTAGCTGATTGTAGATTGGTACAGGCTGTAGGTGTTGGATCTTTTACAGGAACTTCTGCAGCTGCATCTGCTGCTGCTATCAGGTCATTGTCATCTTTGCTACTCATATAGTTCTATCTGTTACTAGAAAGTAGAAATCTTGGAGTTATTGCTTTGGGGAGATGAAAATATTTACATTAGTTTTAGGTGCCTTCTGTCCCATTCTTGTTTTTCTTCTGTGCCATGAATCATAGTCACCTAGGAGAGATATATAGGCACATGAAAACGTGATGCTAATGTGAGTGGATAATGTCTTGTTATGAGCATAACTAACTTGAACACTGTTGATTTGAACCTTAGATGGGTATCAAAGGATGGCATTGGGGCTTTTGGGCGTCTTCTCATTGGTACTATTATTACTTTTTTTATCATGTCAGAATTTGGTGTTTAGGAAGATTTATGGATGGCATCTTTAGGTGGACGCTTTGGAGCGATTTTCGATGATGACCCAAAGAAGTGGAGGATGTATGCAGATATCATTGGAAGTGCTGGAAGGTTGGCAATAATAAGTTCTTAAAATAACAGAAGCAGATATTCATAACCATGTTACAAGTAGTCTAATCAAGAAACAAAACTCTGTCCTAATATTATGTGTACCATTTTTGCAGCATATTTGAGCTCATAACTCCACTGTATCCAGGTTACTTCCTCCCACTTGCATCATTGGGGAATCTTGCAAAGGTCGTCTGAAAAGATATTGCACTTGTATTTAGTTGGGCTGCAGCTAAGACTTTTAGTGCCCTTATGGCGTGCAAGATCATTGACTCCAAATTTTTAAGCAGGCCATAGCAAGAGGATTTAAAGATCCTTCCTTTCGTGTTATCCAAAATCACTTTGCAGAATCTGGAAATCTTGGAGAGGTTGCTGCAAAGGTATCGACTGGAGTAAAATACTTTTCTTATAGTCAGTTGTGTCCTAATGTCTTCTGACTGCAGCATTGACATTATCACAGTTCTTGGATCTGATTTAATCAATATACTGTGTAATGTTTCTTTTTTTGTGAAAACCAGAACGAATTGCAAATTACAATCATGAAAGATAAGGATAAAAATGCCTTGAAACTCCTTGCTAGAATAATCTTTTAAGAAACAGTATCGTATTTTCAGGAGGAAGTATGGGAAGTAGGAGCTCAGCTTTTAGGCCTTTCAATCGGTGTACTTATTATGGTATACAGTTCATTAAGTTTTATATGTTGTTTATATCGAACCACCTTTCCATATGCCAATCTTATTGATCAGTTATGCTATTTCATTGATGGAGACAGATGCCATCATTTTTTATGCATTTACGATTGTGTGTTTTATTCTAGGATACCGCAGGTGTAAAGTCATCATACTTAACTCTTGCTTTAACTTGGCTGAGTGTTCGTCTTCTACATCTTTGGTTGCGCTATCAGTCCCTATCAGTTCTCAAGTTCCGCACAGTAAGGTGCTTGGCCCAAATTGTGTTTTGCTTGATGAAATGAGATAATTATGTTGAAGATTTCCATGTTTGACTGCATTTTCATATATGCATTAATCCTCTTCATGGTAATATTGGTAGATAAACCTAAAACGTGGCCGGATTCTTGTGAGATCACATGTTGCACAACATACTGTTCCTGGTGACATTTTCTTCTTATGATTATTTTTACATTTTTCTTATTATTTTCTGAAACAGTTCTAGCAACTTCTTAGTACCTGGTGTTTTTGGCTTGATGTTTTAGGTTATGTTGCTTGCAATGAGGAAGAAAACATTTTAATATGGGAAAGATTCTTGCGTCCACAAATTTCTTTTGGTGTGCCCATGGAAAGAATGCTTGGTGGTGATGAATCCAGTGATATGGTATGAATAGCTGATTCTGTTAACTTTGGTAGCTTCAGTTTTCCACACTTTTTACAATCTTAAAGCTAAATGGTTAACACTAAACAGTCAGTCACCCTTATTACCATGAGGCTGTTTAAACAGCGTTTAAACAAAATTAAACAGCCTAAATGGTTTTGTGTAGTACCACTAAATATACATATTTATGCATAAAAAATCTAATATGCTAGCAAATATTCATATTTGTGCATGTAAACATAAGTACTTCCTCCATTCCAAATTATAAGAAGTTTTGGCTTTTCTAGATACATTGCTTTTACTATGTATTTAGACATAGTGTATATCTAAGTGCATGGAAAAATCTATGCATGAAAAACCAAAGTGTCTTATAATTTGGGATGGAGGAAGTACTATAGAAAGTAAAAATTTTGGGGAAGGAAACTAAATCCCATTCCCTCTTGTATGTTCAGTTAGTTGGTGTCCAATGTGGTGGCTGACATCGTCATATTTACTAATCAATTGAATTAAAAGGCCGTTTAGCCCGTCTAATAACATTTTCCTCCATTCCATTTAGACCACTTTCCCATTTTTGACCATTCAAATTTATCCATTTAATGGACTGTTTATTGCCGAAACAACACAGTTACTCTCTTTTTTACCGTTAAAGAATCTATAAACTGTAGGCAAACAGTGATCTTATCTGTAGATGGGCTTCCTTGGGAACTGGGAAGGTGCCTTGGGAATTAGAATTAGTGGGGGTAACAGTTGGGTTGTAGTTAATATGTTAGGACCCATTGTAGATCTTAGTTTGCAATCAACCACTGCATGACATTTTTGTTTCTTTTTCCTTAAATCCTAGCCTCTCTCCTGATTGACATTTTATTTCCTGTACCGTTTATAACTACATGGATTTACCATGATCTATGTTTCATTAATCTAATCTTCAATGAACTAGAAATTGGTGAGAACACATCCGAGAAGAAATTAGTGACAACCAGGGGCGGGCCTGGCAGTATTCAATGGTATTCAGTTGAATACCCAAATTTTTCTGTCAAAAAAATCATACATATAGTGTATATATAAGTTTGTAGATGAAAAATAAAAATACAACGAACTGCATATATACTATACAGGAAAACAGGCACATTAACCCAATTTCAACTCATTTTCTCCTCCCACCGAAGGCCCAACAAGGCCCAGCAGCCCTTTAATCTGCGCTGCCAACTCTCTGTTCCTATCCGCACGGGAACTCGGCAAGCCGTGGACTTGACTCTGTTTTCTCCCGAACCGGCGATTAGCCGCGGGGTCGGTGGACAGCAGCAAGGAGGAGCCGGCGCCTGTAAGCAACAGTTTGCTATGACTATCAAACTATAAATTCCATGTGTTTACACTTTGCTATGTTGAATTATCGGTACCTTTTTATGTTAAACAATTTCAATTTATGCTCAAATTCTTAAATATATGAAATGATACTCAATTACGTGTTATATATGTTTTCTATATATACTATGTGGTATCATGCACACTAAATATTTTTTTGTGACCCTATGCATTTTGAATACCCAGCTCGAAAATCCTGGGCCCGCCACTGGTGACAACATGTCAACATTCCAGTTTTGAGTAAAATGTAGGGGGCCTTCAACTTTCTCACCATCGACCATTCCTGTTAAATCTACTGAAGTAATCTGTTTCTTTGAGAACAATTTAATGTTGGTGGGTATCAATAAGAAAAGAATCAGTAGCTTGTCCGTGGCTTAGTCTGACTCAGGAGAAACTAGCAGGCAGCAGCAAGCATGTATCCAGGAGCTAATGGTCCGTAGCAGTTCCCTTGGCTATTTCATAACCTCTGTTTAAAAAAGCAATGTCCAGCTCTGCCTAAGCCACGGTAAGTAGAGCTGCATTGCCTAGGCTAGCAGATAGGCATTTTTGTCTATTTTTTGTGCACGGAGATGTTTTGGACTTGATGTATGTAAATAAATGGACAAATTACAGATGAAGAAAGACAAACTACTCATGGATGCGTGGTTCTGATATGCTAATTTTCGTTATTTAGCATATAATTACTCAAACCACCCACAGGAAGTCATAGAATACAACCGTCAAGAAACGCCTTAGCGCTAGGAGCCCAACTGCCTGCCTAGTGCCTAGTGCTTTTTGAAACATTATTCATAACACAACTCATTTGGTACCGCTTTCTCAAGCAATTTCCAAACCTGTTCACTCTTTGAATCTGCAAGAGTGTATTCTGCATGTCATTTAATTATTTTGGTGCCAATCTGTTAAATTATTGAACAGGTGCATAGATTATTGAAGTTGTACAAGAATGAGAAGTATATCCTCTTCTTTGAGCAGCTTGGATCAAGGGAGCCAACATTTCTAGTTACTTTCAAGGTAATCTACTACTGAAACGGCATCAATAGCTGGCACCAGATCAATCGATACGTTACTGCTTCACTGTTTTCAGACGGCAACACATTCAGTTCTAACCTGTGCAAGCACATGCTTCACAAAATCAGCTAGGCTGATGGTTCCTGGTAAAGACCTATTCTGAGAATGATTTACTATTCTCAAACAATGGGAGCGCTGGCTGGATCAAACTAATCATTTTGAAAGTCCCAAAAGAGCCCATCTTGTGTTGGACAAATCTAGGCAAGAGGTTAATTCACTGTGTTACCAATCATACTCTGATACTTGCTTTTATTGATCCGGTTTATGATGTACCTAGAGGACAGTGTAGAATCTTGTTCTATCGTGATCATGAACTTGAATCTTTGCAAAGTGAGCATCATGTAGGCATCTGATTTCCCATCGGCAGATGTTAAGTGACCTATAATTCCAATATATAACCATTTGCATAGACCGATGTTTTCTTCACAATCAAATAGAAGTTATCAGCTGATTTTATTTCTGTAAGCTAGAACTATATCAAGTGGTCAATGAATCTGATCTAAACGGCACTGCTTGTACCTTGACTATATTTTAATTCTAACCTGATGCATGCATCAATTTACGCATGAAGCTTGTGAGATATCACAAACATAGCGTCATGGCATGCAATGCACCAAACATAACTTCATTATATATAAAACTTATGCAAGTGACCGCATTCTTAGTTAGTCAACTCCAAATTGACACATGTTCATAGCTTTTGTTATTGTTCCGTTTACCATAGTCACCTTCCCTGACACATGGTATGACAGAGATTGCATATCACTCAACGGCAAACGAGCATGAATCATCTTTGACATATATTTATAATATAATTGCTCACACTCAGATTGCAACTTGTAGAATCAATTTCTACCATTGCATGAAAGCTTTGGTGAGACTAGTCACAAACATTTAGCGTTTTTTTTTTGGCTTGGACACATTCACCTAAACATAACTTCATTTTTTGTTACAAAATATTTATAAAAAAGTACTGTAAAGGTGCATATCTAGTTAGGTGCAAGCTCCGCCAATTGATCACCTCAGGTGTATAGCTTTGTTATCTTGCACATTCCATTCGTGTACCCTATAGTTCCTCCCTTCCTCTGCACGAGCATGGGTGATATAGACAGCCAGAAAATTTCATTTATTCACTCTGTCAACATGGGTGACAAAACTGATGACAGGACAAATAAACATATGAGAGCATCAATATTTATGAACATATAAATTGCATTCAACCAACTGTCAGGAGTTTCATACGTTGATATGAGATTAAACCGTTAAAAACCCTCATTGACAAGTGACCATAAGCATGTCAGGATTCAAAAGCAACTGAAACCTATTTATAGACCTAACTGGCTAACTCCTTGGGAGCATTGCTGCAGTCGACAACTATTGGGTTCAACAGCATTTGTTTGATATGGATCTTCAGCATGTGTTTATATGGAATTCAAAAGCAGCCGAACCACATGTGGATCGTATTCAGCATCTTAGCTGGGGGCCAAGATGGTACAAAAGAAGAAGCGGTAGCAGCTAGTAAGTGGCTGATTTCTTGTCAAAATTGCTACCGAACGATATACACCCAGCATCAGACTTTGGATTTGCCCTTTCCCTTTACTGCATGAGTGAAGCGGGTCTTCTTTGCTTTCTTGTTCTTTCCACCAGAATCGCCATCTGAGTCGTCATCACTACTATTGCCATGCTTGCCATTTGCTTTCTTCCGGGAACTTGATCCATATACGTATTCCTTGGTCTTCTGTTTGGCCCTTTCTTCAGTAAGTTCATCTTCAGTTTTTGGTTTCCAAATAAAAATAGACCTGCAAGGGCCACCTTGTGAGTCGTGGAGGAAAAAAATCTAGCACTGGATAACAATATTATGTACTTATATATCGGTAGGACTACCTTGAGCTTCCTGTAGCTAGGATGTCATCTTGCGGGTGTAGCTTGTTCACTGGGCTGATGGTTGTTATGTCAGGGTCCATCACCTCAGCCAGAAGCTTCCCAGAACTGGTATCTATGAAATCAATTGGATGCAGAGCAACACCATTGTAGTTCTCACTTATGTAACGGCCAATAACTGCAACTGTTTCAGTGTAATCCTGCAGAGAATTAACAATCCATTTCAGAATTGGGCACAGCTATTGTGAAAATAATAAAATCCAAAAAATGTTATTTTTAATTATAACTGAAACCTTTGGATCCCACTCAGCTTTGAAGGGAGTCAGATGGCGATTGAAATCATGACTGTGCACAATTTCTCTACTTGGGGATTGCAGATCACCAAGAATATAGTCCCATACACGAATTCGGTTGTCCTGACAAGTTGTCAAGATCTTATTTCCACTTCGTGGAGAAAAGTATCCAGAATTAACAACCCGTCCATGAGCAAGGCCAGCAAGGGGAGAGTTGGCTTCAAGCTTCCTTGTATCCCAAATACGCGCCTAATAATTACAGAGATGTGGAGATATCAAATAGAAAACAAGAAAAGGGAGGACTTTACATATGCAGAACACACTCACATAGTGATCATTTCCGCTGCTTAGAAGAACTTCAGGCCGTGCAGGGTTGCAATGTAAGCTGGTTACCTTACTACCCTTTTTATGGATAAGAATTGGATGTCCAGTTCTCGTCTTTGACCGTCTATCCAGGCTGCAAGAATTCATAATAGGTTACAACAGAATGCCACATATTTGGTGCATGCAAGTGTGGAAGCATACAACAATATCTCTGAATTCAAATGTAAAACAATCACCGATGACAAACCATTTGTAATTGAGCTGCCAAACAAATGCATAAAATGGATCACAAGAACAAACTGATCAGTTGTTTCAAAGGAAACTGCATATATAGCAATATTCTACACTATTAGGAATAAATCTCAGAAAGGTACCACCCACTTGCTAAAGATACTCACAAGTAAAGAAAACCAAAGTTATCTGCCACCAAAAGAAGACCTTTGTCAGTGTTTAAGTCCATCCCATATATCATGTGCCAAGAGCTTGGACCCTGTTGTGAGCAACGAAGAAGGACCAGGGTTCATTTTTTTTTATGAAAAGCAATTAGGACCAGGGTTCATTAAAAACAAGCTCAGAATGGACAGAAATTAATTCAGATCAATGCTATCTAATGAATGTGTAGTCACAGAAAAGATGGGGGAGGCAGAGAGAGACTGAAAAATAACATCTTTATAAATTCTTTTGAACAAAGTGATCTATAGAACATGACCTGAAAGTAAACTTACATTCCAACCATTTGGGTTGAGATTTAACAAGGGGGAGCCAATGCCAGTGTCCAAATCGGTAAAACTGATAGTACCATCAGAGGAAGCTGTATATATCATCCCATCGTTGGTGGTATCAATCCTGAACAAGGTCAAGTTATGTTACATTGTTACAACATTTTGTCCTTTGCACACAAAAAACAAAGAGACAGGAAACAACCATCAAGGAACACCCTTACTTCATGCTATTCAGAATACAGGAGTGCACAGAATCATATGTAATCTTCTCATGCAACTTAACATAATCCCAGATACCCAGAAGCCCTTTCTGCATGGAAAGAACGAAGATTGATTAGTATGTGCCTACATGTTCCTGCAATCTAACCATTTCTGGGCACTCGGAATGCAGAGATACAGATAGTTGTAAGTAATTAAGAGGGCAACAAAGTTCAACAGTAGTAGTGCAATACCTTGTCTCCTGATAAAAGAACATTGTTCTTAGTTGGATGAAACTCCAAGCATGTCACACGCCTCTGATGAAATTTTATGTTTCCACACTCTAGTTGGTTGGGTATCAGAAACTTAGGCTTAACCTAGCATTGGTAAGAGAAGAAAAGTGACAGATCTGGTACTAACAAAAAAGCAGCAATATGAAATATTGCAATTGGCAACAAAAAACACAGAATATAATGTCACACTGTACCATGGAAATCTTGCCCTTGACTTGGCTCTGAAAGACATAATCTAGTGAAGTGTTTGTATTCCTTCTAGGGGCTGGGATAACACCATGCTCCATTGCTACTCTATGTGGGCAAGTCAAGGTTGTATGACCTGTCCATGAAAGCATAGTGTTGGTGACTGAGAAAATCAGCATTCATATCATTTCCATCTAAGGATCCATTGTGGACATGTATTCCAAGATTCATTTGTAATGTTGATAAAGCTTTCAAACCATAAGTAAAACATGTAAACTGCTATGAAGCATTCGGAAGCATCTTTAAATCCCTGGGTGCAGAAGCACAAGGAAATAACACTATATGTTGGTCCATCGGTGCAACTTCTTTCAGTTTTTTTTTTCTATTTCAAATAAATAATTAGCCTAACCTACTCTCATAGGCATTAGTTTAAACAAGAATCCTTGGACAATGCTATTTCAGCATGTAACATGAACACTAATTTATAGAGACAAATCAGCCCAATCCACACTGAAAACAAGTGTTCTGGCCACTTTTGTACCACAAAAGCATAACAAAATAATCACGCAGACTTAGAGATCAGAACCTGGCATCTTGCATAAGAAGCAAGGCTTCATGGGGCAGTCGATGTACACAGCTCCCATGAACCCTGCCTGGTGCCCTGTCCTTTTGCACACCTGCAACCAGGCATAAAGAAGAACACATGAAAATCCCAGCGCAAGAAATGCATACAAAGGGGAATCACTAACACAACACCTTTATGAAAGGAAATCTATGCGACAAAGAATCTCAAAATATTGCTGAAGTGAACAAAAAAGAAGGCGATGTTAAAACCAAACGTGTACTCCTAAATTGGAGGGCCGTTTCTCATTAAGGCCCGAAGTCTTATTTTTCGTATTCAAAACTAGGAATTAGACCATAACAAATAAACTGAGCAAAATTGATTAAAAACTACAACTTTGCGTCCAAGAGAAGCGTCCGTTCCTATTTTAACCCCCAAAATGGTAGTAAAAGTGTCAAGTTCGGCTCCAAGCCTCCGAAAGAAGCCGTCTTTCTGAACATAAATGGAAGGCACATAGCAAGGAGATGCAGCAAAATAGCCACAAAATCTTTGAGAAGTATTTTGCACCGACCACTACCTTGCACACTTTCTTGAGGCTGATGGTTATCGAGCCCTTCCTTCCGCCCCTCTTCTCCCCCGCCGCAGCCCTCTTCTCCCGCGCCGCCGCAGCTGCGGGTGGCTGCTTGGCCGCAGGTTCGGCAGCGACCGCCTCCTCTTCCTCCTCGTCATCGACGTCCTCTCCGGACGCTTCGGCATCTTCTTGCTCATCTCCTTCTTCGTCGGAGGATGAGGAGGAGCTGTCCATCCGCTGCTCCTCCTCGTCGGAAGCCTCCTCGACGGCGTGCCGCCCGCCTCGGCGGCGGCGGCGGCGGCGATTGTAGACGAACTGGGCGCGGGTTGTGGGGCCCATGTGTCCCCAACAGGGTCGAGGGCTCGAGGCCTCGGAGCGGGAACGGGGAGACGTGGAGGTGAACGGGGACACGAGGCGGTTGGTCTGGGCCTTGCGGGGTTTATGGGTTCAGCAGTTCAGCGTCTGCTTGCCTTTATGACTAGTTTAGATTAATTATTTTCAATATATTTACTTAAGAAGACTTCGAAAAAAAACTCTCATCATTTCAAATTATAAGATAT